>CM076569.1:953386650-953986650 GCA_034641835.2 Pinus albicaulis | reverse complement strand
TTCCTCTGATCAGACAATTTTTTTCTTCCAGTTCATCGTCATCTCGGGTATAGTATCTCAAGTTTTCCCCTTTTATTTTTTATCCTTATACTCTTGGATTAGGGTTTATAAATAATATTAGCAATAATATAGACATAATAATAAACAGGAAGAAAAAATAAAAAACTAATAATAATTAGTTTGAACAATTAATTTATTTTTAATAATTATTTCATATTAATTTTTATTTATTTGAGAATAATTAAATAAAAATCAATCATTTAATAATTATTCATGAGTTTCTAGCCTTTACCATATATGAAAAAAAATTAATTCAAAAAATATTAAAAATAATTAAATAAAATACATGATAGAATTAACATTGTTATTATTTTCTATTAAAATCAATAATTATTTATTTGTATTAATATTTAGTTATTCTTAAGCATAGGTAAATATTATTAAGTAATAAATGATCATTATTTTTAAGAGAATTTATAACATTTAAGTTTCTTAATAGTTAGTAAAATAAATAATATTAATTATTAATGTTAAATAAAATACATGACAGAATTAACATTCTTATTATTATTCTTATAATAGATAATTATTTATTTGTATTAATATTTTGTTATCTTTTTGAATAAATAAATATTAAGTAATTAAGTAATGAATCATTATTATTCTTAAAAATAAATTATAACATTTAAGTTTCTTAATAGTTAGTAAGATAATTAATATTAATTATTAATATCAATATAAAATTAATTAATTAACTAAATAAGTTATGAAAATTAAGAATTAATTTATAATTATATTATTTAATTTAAGAAATAATTTATAATTATTATTAATAATTATTATAATTATATTATGATTATTATTATGAATAATTAAAAACATTATTATTTAATAAATTATGATTAATTTTTTAAATTTTATTAATAATAATTTATTTTTTTTGGCTTTTTTATTTTTTCTTCTGCTATTTATTAATCGTTTGTTTTCTTTTTCAAGTATTTTTCAAATTTATGTCTTGAAGATGGTTCCCCATTGGGATTCGAAATGTCGACAAATGTCTTCAACACTATGGATAATCCGAAACATTCGTCTCCAATTTTTTTTTTATCTTTGTTGACATCTAGTCGACAATAACTAGTTAGAAATTTAGTGAATCATAGGAAGTTCCAGTTGCTCCTTCATGTAATTTCTCAAATATAATATCTATATAACAACAACAACAACAAAGAAGTTATCATAGTGAGAAAAAACAATTGAATGTGCAAACTATATGGAGTATCTAAGCAATAGAAAAATTTTACAAATGTATTTTCAACAATGAAAAAACATTCAATAATAGGAAATCATGCAAGCAAAACACACAAAGTGCTAATAAACCAAGATGATGACAACAGTAAAAGAACATATGGATTGAGCCCCCTGGTATAAAATTAGAGAACTGATATTGGATTTTGATAGAGATACATAGCAAGATTGTTGATTTGTGTTATGTAACCAGATCACAAAAATAGAAGAAAAGATAAATCAATAGCTTGAAAATAAGTCTCTTCGAGGGGGAAACCTCCTTTTACATTACTTAAATGAATAATTCTTGAATGATAAAAATGACAAGACCTCCTTGGTATATATAGGAGTCTAAAGGGTCAAAATATAATCAGGGCCTACATAACAATAATAATGCAAGGGCACAACAATAAAAATAATGGGCTTCTATGGGGCACAACAATAACAATATGGGGGTTACATGGGCACAAAAATAACAATATAGGGGCTACACTATAGTATTATAGGGACCTAAAAAAATTTCATATATTCACTTATTTTATGTTTGAATGAGAGACTCCTAGGAATGATAGTCACACGTTGGACTCATCTGTAGAGAGAGCGAAAAGGATGCCCCCGGATTAGAGAGGAGTTTCCATACGGCTCCTAGTTGGAGTAGTAGTCCATATAGTTGAGAAGACTGAAGAAAATGTGAACAATGGAGATTTGCAAAAAGTTTCCATTGGACATGAATAAGTCACAATAACCTTTCTATATGTGCATCTTTCTATCCAATTGGTGGTTATTGCAATTGAGTTACCTTTACAGATTGATATGCATGGTTGATGTACATTAAAGATACTTCTACATCAAGTAGTGATACAATACTTTATTACATCCTTTTTGGGGTCAAGCAAGGCATTGAGGGTGGGGGAGATGTTGTAGGGGCATCTCAAGACCTATGTTCTCATCATACTTTAGGTATCATGTAAAGTTATTAATACTCAATAAATATCTAAGATAAATTAAATGAAGGTTGGTTGAGAGTGGGTACAACTACTACAACTATATATCTATGTATAAATACACAAAGTATAATAGATATTTGGTTGGAATTTCTTCCCAATTTTATTGTTCTTTTTGTATATTCTTGTGTGTCCTTGTTGTTCCCGAGATGTAACATGTTCATGCTTATTGTATGTTTATAACAACATAGAAACATGTCTAAACATGTAGAGTCCTATCCTCTGCTCAAATATTGCAAATACCTTGGTGTTTTTCTTAACTAAAGACAATTGATCAATCTATGGTTATACCATTGCTTTGCGTATAGATTGAGACTGTAGGTAGAACCATAAGTTCTGAAACACTTATTTCTTAATTCAACAAGCACAAAGCTTAAAACAACGCTCGATATGCATGTTCTTGGCATGATAGATAAGAACAATGGTACTCTATCCTATAGTTATTCCAATGCAGTTAGGTAAATTATGGGATACCTGATAGAACTTGCGAAAAAAATAGAAATCAGTATCTCTTTTCATGGAGTGAAATGTGTCAGATCGCTAGATCAGTAACAAATTAATAATAGAAAGTGAATTTATGGATTATACCCAATATTGTTTAATGACACATAGTAATTGGAATTTTAACATCTCAAAATGTAAATCATGATGTCATATGTTGGCCTTAAATACCGTTGACATTTTAGAGTTAGGAGATTTTATCGGTGAGATTGAGACATATGGTGTTAAGGTTGATATAAGACATCAAAATTTGTGTCCAATCAAGTGTTTACAAATCTTATTTTTAATTATAATAAAAAATATGTTATTTATTTATAAAGTTTAACATTAGGTTTGTAGAAATTATATAGAAACTCTATACCAATGGATTCAATCGAATCATGTAATGTACTAAAACAAGATACTGAACCCTTCTACTATATTTACGGGATATAAAACACAATTTCTTAATCACATGCAAGTAAGAGAAAGAAGTAAATCAATCACACAACACAAGATATTCTCGGGGAAAGCAACTGCTCAAAACCCGGTATAATATATTGTATAAAGTCAAGAAATCATGAAACAATACAATGCTTAATATCTCATGAGATTCTCCAGCACTCTGTCAATTGTCTCCAGCTAATCTAGGAAAAATTGGACAAACACATAGCCAATTCTCAGCCTTCCTTTAGCCTACCTTGCTCATGAAATTCCTAAAGAATTAGACCCCTATTAAATATAAAAATCAACCTTCCTTGATTGTGAAATCCATCATGGCCTTCATGTGATTTTATAATTGTGCCTAAGCAATTTGCTATTAATACAACTGATAGTTATCTTCCCTTTAACCTCTCTCTCAACTGGGTCATCATCAGAATTGGCATGCATGCAACTAATACTGGTGAATCATCAGTTATCTGATAGATCACTACTTGTGAATTAAATTTAATTTAATTCACTTGACCTCTCACTAGCTCATCACTCAGTTAGAACTAGTTAAACAGATTTTAACTCAATTAATTTGAGTTAACTGATTACACATGCACCAAACTAATGCATTAACTGCATCTAGACCCCAAAAATAATAGAATCACTCTACATGCCTCACCTTTGGCCCTCAACTCGAATTTCTTAAGTTAACTTTGTCTTTCTGACTTAGTTAACTAATACAAGTTGTTATGAGATGAAATTACAATTTAATTTCCAATTTATTTAAGGGATAAATAAATTAGACGCACACATTTAGCGCTAGTGTTTAACTAAATTCCTCACTCATGTGTGACTGGAATCCCACACCAGTTATGTGGTCATTTTTGTCCTTTTTGGATGCCAATTTCGTTGTTTCTTTTTGCAAATTTCAACAAGGTTTTGCATAAGTTAAAGCTAAACTAATAATATTCAAACTGCAAATTGATTGCTAGAGTCCTCCCTGGGCAGGGACTAATAATATGATATAGAGTAAATTTCACTGGATAATGCCTCTAACTTAATGTGAAGTGGTATATGTTTAGTGTGTTGGGCATGTGATTTTACTAGTTTAATATTTTCTTAGGAGGGTCATTTTAGACGTAAATTTACCCTAATGAGTTGGTTTGGATCATTGTGTAAGTTAGAGGCATAGTCAAACTAAGCAAAGAGATCAATTATTGCACAAATTGATTTATTAGGGAAAAAAACCCTCCAAAAGGATTTTGGGGTGAGCTAAAGTTGTTGTGTATAGTTATGTGCTTGTTCAAGTCATCAATCCCACACAAGATTTTTTCATTTGCTTTAATTTGGATAGTCTATGCATCATAAAATGTTTAGTTAGGTTATATATGTTTTTACAATCTGAACCATACCAACATTAGGAAGGAAATAACCATTCCCAGTGAGGTAGGAAATGAAGATAGAATATGATTAAGCACAATAAACCAAATAGGCTAGGTGAAGTGGAGGAAACACTTAATTGGATAAGTGTCATAAATTAGGAGGAAATTTATTTTGAGGAAGTTCAAGTATTTTTCATCGACCCAATGGTCAATATGGATGATGATAACTTTAGGGTCCATTATGGGTAAGAGAAGGTTAAGTAGGATCACTTGGAAAGACAACATAACATAGTCATTAAGGTGCGAAGGTGTTGAAGATACACAAAAATAATGTATTTATGATAATATAACCCTATTAATAAAAACAAAGTTGGCAATAGAAGTGCTACCAATAAAAAGAAAGAATGTGCATCTTTAGGAAAATGGAAATGATATATCATTATTGGGGAATTTGAGTATGTATCAAATAATGGAGTAGTCTTTAAGTGCGACTTTTTAGAGTTTCTAGTGGATTTCTGTTTAGAATTCGGTGAAAAATGTTGTGGCTAAATCTTGATTTGTGTTGTTTCAATTAGCTTTTTGACTACATATATGGATTCTACACCATAAAAAACCTTGGGCACTTTGATTATGAAGTGTTAACCTGTCAAACTTGTGATTTTAATGAATCCCTACCAAATTCTAGACAAATTAGATTAGAAATAAACCAGAAAACTTTCTAAAAAAAATCACACAAAAACTACTCATCATATAATCATTAAGAGTAATCTAATTTTAGTAGTATGAGTGAGACAAAAATAAACATAAAAATAACCATCCTTATCTTTTTTACAAAATACAAATGTATAAATAATAATTTAACACATGCTTTATTTTTCCATACAACACTTATGTAAATATTATAAAATAAAATTATATTTCTATACATTTATTTAATACAAATATTATTATATAAAAACTTTAAAAATCAAATTTAAAAATAATAAAAATATTATATATATTAACCTAATAACAATATCTTTATACATTTATTTAATATAAATATTATTATATAAAAACTTTGAAAATCAAATTTGAAAATAAATAAAAATATTATATATATTAACATAGTAACAAAATTAGATATAAATATTTTAATAACAATCAAATTGCATTATTTTTTTTTAATGTATAATGAATACCAACTTATTTTTCAAAAATATAATTCATAATTCAATTTATGAAATGTCATCTTACTTAACTAATTTCAGCTACAATAAAGTATGTGATTATTCATAGAGAGGTACTAAATCTAAAAATCTTTATAAATCCAAAAGGGCACAAATTGAATTAAAACCTTTGTATAAACCCATTCAAAATAGTGAACATGATATAATTAAAATCATTTCTTTCTTAACCCCATTTTGTTGTGAATAAAACTTTACGATTATAATTTATTAATGAGTTCTTAGAATTTTAGAATATAATTTTTTACACTTTGAATTCATATTGAAGATAATTTTTTGGAAAATTTGTCTAGAGAAACTATAATGTTCGATGTTTCAAGCGAATTTTTCACTAATCTTCAGAGGTCACAAGTTTTGAAATTCTTGGTAAAGAGAGAAAAATCAATTAATTTAAGGAGAATTAGTGTTAATTAGTTGTTGGAGAAAAAATAATTAATTAATTAAAAAAGGTTTTAAATGTTTATTTATAAATAATTTAATTTAAATAAATTTAAAGGTTGAACATTTAAATAATTTGGAAGAAGGAATTCCCTCAAAGAGGGTGCTTAAGAGCACGCATTCCTTCCTTTTGCTTTGATATGATGCTAGCTCACGTGATAGGGGGTTGCAACTCCCACTATACTTGTCACATCACATGTGTTCCTGTCACTTCATTGATCATGACACAAGGTTAAACTCCATTTGAATATTGTTGGTTGCATAGGGAGGTATAGGAGGACTTAACAAGGGAATTCTATCAGATTGGCAGAGCTAAAGGAAAAATTAACAATAGAGACCACAAGTTGACCATTCTAGTTAGGAGATCATCCAACATTGCATTCTCCTTGGATGAGGGTAGTAACTAGCGAACGTGAATGCCTTGAGATTTTTCCAATAGTTGTTATGACTCACTAGTTTTTTGTTTGTAATGCTAGTAGTAATTTTTGTCTTTTCATGTCGACGTATGTCAAGGTCTCGCACATCCAACCTGTTTTTATAATTTTCTATTTACAATATGCTCTAGTTATATGAGGCCTTAACAACCTCAAGACTCTACAGTTATGTTACTAGTCTCGTTTCCCTCAGGCAGACTAGTAGCAATTTTTTTTGTGTTTATGTAACCCTCATTTGATGTAATGCAAAGTGCCTAATTTCAAAAAAAAATGGAAGAAGAAATTAATAATAAAATAATAAATTAGAAATAAGAGTGGGTAATGCTGAGAAAGGTAAAGGCATAAATAATTATTGAGTAATTAAACATATTATTATAATGATAAAAATAAATATAACAAAAATATTATAATAATTAGTTAGAGGATTTTTTTTTTTTTTGGGAATTTTGAACAAACTACATCTTCATCATGTCCAATATATCACCCTAATCTCGATCAGGGAATTGAACCGGTGATTAACAAAGCACCCGATCACCATCTATCCAAGACCCGTGGACAGGAAAAATAATTAATTAATTAAAAGGTTTTGAAACTTTATTTCTAAATAATTTAAACAAATTTAAAGGTTAAATGTACAAATAATTTGGAAAAAAAGAATTAATAATAAAATAATAAATTAGAAATAAGGACTAGTAAGATTGAGAAAGAAAAATTCATAAATAATTATTAAATAACTATTGATTAATTATTGAGATTATTTAATGATAAAAATATACAACAAAAATATTATAATAATTAGTTGTTGGAGGAAAAAATAATTAATTAATTAAAAGCTTTTGAAGGTTTATTCATAAATAATGTAAATAAATTTGAAAGCTTAAAGTTGAAATAAATTGAAAAAATGAATTAATAATAAATTAGAAATAAGGACACGGAAAGTAAGATTGAGAAAGGAAAGGTCATAAATATTACTAAATAATTAAGGAGATTATTATAACAATAAAAATATATTAAAAAAGAGTTATCTTTTAAAATTATTATTATATTAAGATTGTTAATGAGATAAATTATTATTGTTAGTACTATATTTTCTTTTTATTTGCTAGGTAATGTGAAAGCACTCTTAATCTATGGTTTGAGTAGTTGCAACCCAAGGGAATCTAAGCTGTCAAAATCCCCTGAGTATCGCACCTAGTTTGGGCCACACCAGCCCTTAGCATGGGCCTATCACCATTTTCTCTATGCCCCATGGGCATTGTTAGTACTATATATTGTTTATCTAGTATTAGTATTAATATTAATATTATTAGTATTAAATCATAATATTATATTATTTTTCATAGTACTGGATCATATAGATAGATTGTATTATTTCGAATTAATATAAAATTTTATAATTATTAGAGAGAGAGGAAAATTATACTTAATTAGAAGATTAAAAGAACAAAGAAGAAAAATAAAATGATATGAGAATTATGAAATGATCATGTGATTGTATTATAATAATCACTATATATGGATTGTATGGAGGAGAGAAAGGATTCTTAATTAAAGGATCAAACAAATAAAGAAAAGTGAGATGAAAGGAGATATATTAAAGGATGAAGTGAATAATAAACCGAAAGGTAATTGACAAGGTGTGAGAATGAAAAAAAAAATCTGAAGGGGAAAGCTTATGGAAAAGATGGTGGATGGTGGGTTTCAATGATTAACTGAGTGTGAAGCCATCTTCCAGATTAAAGTTGCTTGGCATCCAACACTCATATTTATACTTATAATCACAATATGATATTCATTTAGAAGGGAAAATGTATACTCCAGTGAACTAATTCGGTGTCTCATGCACAGTCACAACATATTATCTACTAAAACAATATAAAAATAATATTATCATGATGTTATAATTAACCTATGATTTAATTCTATAAATTTGATTATCAAATTTTATATAAAATTAAATTTTAAAAAAATAATATGGTTTTATTATATTTAAATGATTATGATTAAAATATTATAAAATAAAATAAAACAATATTTTTAAATTGGAAAAAAATCAATTTGGAAAGTTTTGTTTCTTCATATTTTAAAGATTAATGTCATGATTATAAAACTTAAATAAAGGTTATTTGGAAAGTTAAACATCTTTCTACCTTAATTACTTATACGATAATAGAGAAAAGTTACTATCATTTCTAGAAAACTATTGCAATATTGGTAAGATACGTCAAGAAATTACTAAAAGAGAACACTTTCAACTTGAATCAATATTAGCATGTGAGTAGGAGACACGTTAGTGGGAATAAATTAGTGGTAAGCTAACCCCATTAATCACTGCTACGATGGAGGATACAATTGAAATGACTAAAGATATTATGGTAAGTAATTGGCACTAGATATAAATGTTATTGAGATAAAATTTCTACCAAGTTTAATGATAAGATATGGACATGGGAGAATTTTCTAGAATAAATATTAAGAATAGATGGGAAATTTTCTGAATTAATTGAATAAAGTCATTGTAAGTTACTCACCACATTTCAAATAAGCATGGAGGAGGAGGGAAACATATTTAATAAATAGAGAGAAATGAGAAAAATCTTCCATAAATGGGGAGAAGGAAGGAAGCATTATTTAGTGAGAAGAATAACCCTTTTCAACAAGCTTATGATGAAATTAAACACAATCTACATTTAAAATTTCAAGCAACACATAGTATAATAATTGTACATGGATTAGGAAACTCAAGTGCAAACTAGCTCCATAGATTCCATATATGCTAAACTAGTCTACATTGATATTTTTGGGAAACCATTTTGTATGAGACCTGGATATGGATTAGAAAACTGAAGTGAAAGCTAACTATTTGGATTCCATATGTTCCCAACCTAGAAATATAATTAAAGGAGGAAGGATTTTTTCGATCGAAAGGGTGGTATTCTAATAAAAGAAAGAAACAAATCCAAGGTGAGGTAGGGAAAATATAGTCCAGCCATTATAATCCATTAGAAGGCTATATAGGATAGAACCATTACTTTGGACTTATTAAAGCTTACAAAGTTACACTAATAAATGTGCCATCTCTCACCTAGATGGATTAGTTGAATAACATAGGTATGTTGAGGTGGAAGAGAGAGTGGAAGAGGAAGGAGTTTTTTCGATCGAAAGGGTGGTATTCTAATAAAATAAAGAAACAAATCCAAGGTGAGGTAGGGAAAATATATTCCAGCCATTATAATAAATTAGAAGGTTATATAGGATAGAACCATTACTTTGGACTTATTGAAGCTTACAAAATTACACTAATAAATGTGCCATCTCTCACCTAGATGGAAATGAGTTGAATAACATAGGTATGTTGAGGTGGAAGAGAGAGTGGCATTATTAATATGAAACATATAAGCTCCACTCCATTTCACCATGAAATTTGAAGAGCACGTGCAATATGATTGTTTGTGACGTAGTAATAAGAATGGTAAAAGATGAACTATGATTGTTTGTGACATAGTAATAAGAATGGTAAAATATGAACTTTGTAATATGGAAGAAGTGAGTGAGAAGATAGTCATTTTAAGTTATATTTTAGTCATTTTAAATCATAGTTTATGAAAAAAATTAATGAGGACAAGTAGAAGTTGGAAGTGGATTTTGGGATAATTAAAGAGATATGAGCATTTTGAAATGATGAGCTCAACCATTTTTTTATAGGTAATTTAATTTGAGTTTTATACCTAAGAAACATAATAATTGGCACAAGTTGTTATTCTCTGTCTAGTAAGGAATATTATAATAAATCAACCTTGAAATTTATCTAACATCTTAATCAATCTCTCTTTCAATAATTTAAAATAATATTTTTTTTCTCGTGGACTCTTTCAATCCCCTTATTGTTGTGGTTTAAGATATTACAGTACCCACAAAATAATAAATGGTACTAACATGAGAAATAAATGCATTGACATGCTCATTTTATTTATGTCTTGCATCCTCTATTTGTTGTTGAGTGTGTGTTATTTGTGGCATTACATAGGAGACTAACCATATGCACTAGTCACATCCATATAGTTTCTTCCATCATTTATACATTATTTAGATTCTAACATTTGCATGTAGGCAGGAGGGGATTGATTCCATCACACCTAATTTCAATTTCAGTCCTTGATCGAAAGGTCATCATATTTTAGAGGAAGATGTGTTCTTATCTTTGCTATCACTTTAGCTTAGGGTCATCATGAGAATATGTCAATGAAGGCTTCTAACATATCGATGGAGATGTTTTTTTTTCCCAACGGAATCCTACAAGTGATATGGAGTGCAATAGATAGTTTTGGAAACCATATCAGTCTTTTGGTTTCTCGTGGATCACATTCCAAAAGGATCAATCGATAAGATTTGTAAACTACACTTATTTATGTCTGAAGGGTTTATATAGAATATATATGTATTATCCTTACAAACACGAAATCAATTATTGTGCCAAAAAATGGGGAAGATGGGGCTTGAAGGATATCCACTTATTTGGAAAATCCTTTCCACCAAGATCCCTTTGGAAATTAATGACCAAATATAGTTTGTAAAATGATATATTGCTAGATAAGTATATTTCACCTGATTCATTTGTTAATTGGGTTCACAAAAGGAATAAGAATATCCTTGGGGTTTCCAATCAATGGAAAGCCCTTTCTCTCTGATTTCCAATTATCGGTGAAGTCTCATCATAAAAAGAGGGCTTAGGCCCATTTATTCTAGTCGTATTTGATGATATAATGTGATGTGGGATATCTATTTTTATTTTATTTGAAGATTTAATATTATATTTACAGTATTGTGGGTACTCTACTTTGGCCTAAGTTTCATGTCCTACAACCTTAATCATATGGAGTCAAACATGGATATCAATTGATAGGTTTGGAATACCCCAATTTTGTCATCTAAGTTGGGATTTGTTTACTAATGCTTTGAGGTACACTCATATTCACTCAAATGACCAAAGAGATGAATTGATTTGGGCATATAATGTTGATTGGGGTTGTTATATTATTAAACTAGGTTATCTCACTTTACTAGGATTGTGTATGCAATGCTCTATTGTGGTGGTGGCGGGTGTTGTGGAAGTTGAAATATCCTCCTAAATTTCTAATCTAATTATGTGTTTGGTCATGAATAACAAGATACTTACATGGGATGTTCTAGGATTTTTTTTTTCAAGGACTTGGTATTTGTGTTCTATGTAATGTATCTAGAGAGGATGTACCTCATATTTTTATTTAGTGTAACTTCTTTAAAAAATTTTGGGTCATGGAACTCAATTATTTGAACATACAAGGCACATAGGATTAACATAATGTTGAACTTTGTTTGAAGGATTGGTACAACTCCTAGGGTTTGAAGTATTAGTGTGGATTCTGGCTATCTTCTTGATTCATAGGTCACTTTTTAGCCGCATTGGACCTGATTTCCTAATAGGGTGGCAATGCCACCCATAGTATCATCGTCAGGGGGGTCTAGGGAGGCTGACAACGATTTTATGAGCCCCCCCCAAAAGGTGGTTCAGGGGAAGTGCCCCCGAAACAAAAAATAGATGAAAAATAATCTTGTAAAATATGTGTGGGATAATTCACTGAAAAAGAAATACTATATCACATGCATTCATATTGGGGTAAAAAAATTAGAAAAACATAAAACAATATATTAACTATATAATAACGTTATAATGATTTTTTATATATTATATAGGAATATAGGTATTATAAGGTATTATTTATTGAATATTTTGGCCAAGAAAATTTAAAAAAAAAACAGGAAGGTAAGGCACAAAAAAAAAAAAAAAAGTGGTCGACTATCGTGAGAGGGCAATTTTTTCGGGAAAACAAAGAGTGAAGGCATGAGAGTGCAAAGGCTTCTGTTGCATTGAAGGAATGAGAGTGCGGAGGGTTGTGTTGGGTAAACAAAAGGCATGAGAGCATAGTGAAGGCATGAGAGTGCAAAGGGTTCTATTGGGCTCTATTTCGCTGGGAAAATGAAGGGTTTCATCTTCAGGGAGTCGAACCTGTTGGAGGCCTCGGGGTTTTGCGAAGGACTCTGTTGGGATTTTTTATGTTGGGTTCTTTTGAGAAAATTAAGGGTTTCATCTTGAGGGATCCGAACTTTTTGGAGGCCTTAGAGTCCTTCTACTGTAGCGTAATCCCCTGCCTTTACTCTTGGTGCTAGCTTCGCTCTTGCTGGTTCGCGTTATTGCTATGTAGGATATGATACTATTGTAGGATTTGGAATATGATAATAATCAATGAATATTAATGGACTAATAGTAATGAGACCATCCCAGTGATTGTACCATCCATGCTAAGATAAAGGTATAGCATTTCGTCACACCACACCTTTTCCTTTATTGATTTATTTAATTGTTGCCATAAAATCTGGGATGATCTTTAGACAAGGTAGATTTTGTCACCCTTACTAACCAACTCCAATAGGAGGGTTATAGCATTTGTTTGTTACATCCAGGATCCATTCCATATATATATAATATTTTTATTTTCAAGGCCCACATTTCTTTTATCAACTCAATGTCTCTAATAATGGCTTCCCTTTTGATTTTTTTTCATAATTTGTTTAGCTAATACCTTTACTTTTATCCATTCCATCCTCTCATTGTGTTGTTGGTTTAGGGAATTTTGGAATTGAGGTTTATGCTGAGAACCACTAGATATTTGAAACCTAGCATATTCCAGTACCTCCAAGCATTTCTTATCCACAATAACATCAAGCCTCATCTGAGATTTAACACGTCCTTTTTGAATATTACATTTTTTTTAGGGTAGGAATACAAGAACCAAAACTGTAAAATAAAATGCCATCTCTAGTCATAATTCACCTTAAATCAATTTTCAACACGTATTTAGATTAAAAACACAAATAGATGTACACCTATGAAATTTAAGGGATAGGTATATGGCACACAACTCATGAACCACCATCTTCTTTCATTGAGTCAATTTAGAATGGTTGATGAAATTTGGCGTTAAAATTTTCAAAAAAAATACCAGAAGGAATTGGCTATTAGAGTAGGCCATGTCATTAATAACCAATGTATGGTCATCGATATCTTCCTCTACTACCATTCGATTGGCCCTTGGGTTGAGGGAGAAATTTCTACAAAGGAAACAAATTTGTAGGATCAACATAAAACTTGTCTCCAGGAGTATTTGAGGCAAAAACGATGCCCTCCATCATATTTACAGAAAAATAAGCATAAATATTTCTTCATTGTTGTCTATATGGGTTTTATGTTGTAAGTATATGAGAGGATTGAAGTACGTAACCTTCTCATTAGTAACCCTGGTCACTACGTCTCCCTCACAGGTGGAGAAATGTTGAAACTTCCACAATCTTCAATAGGAGGACCCCACCACGTCCTTGACCAAAACTTCAATTTTCAGATTTGAAAACACCCCCACTAATTGATTTTGGTTTATGCCAAAACACTATTTCCTGTTTCCTTTATATACTCCATTAATACTGCCCAGTAAACCCAAAAACCATGTGTCTTCTACTATCAATGGAGAATTCAACATAGAAATAAGAAAGTGAAATACACACACACACCCACACACACACACACATATATATATATATATATGAGATTATAATCTAGAAATGATGCTCTTAAGGGAAGAAACTCATTTGGTAAGACCACACATATTCTCATCCTCAGCACACAACCATCTCACAATCAAATATTTTGTAAGACCACACATATTCCCATCCTTAGCACACATCCATCTCACAATCAAATAAATGGAACCCAATAGGGTAACAGTTGATACCTACTAATAATATTTAGTCGACTAAGCAACCATGGTTAATAATTAGTCCAGTATGGACAACCTTCTTTCATTGCTAATGTTTATCTACTCTGCTCAATTTCTATGAAATGTGTACCAAGTAGTTTTCAATATGCAACAAGTCTAACATCTACCAGTCCCAAGCAAAGAATTACAGGAATATCCTGTATAATTCAGATTTGGAAAGTACATTTTTCAGTATTCACTCTTCTCACAGTGCAAAAAACTGTAAGTGTAACCATAAGAAAATATAATTTAATGAGATACTAGGAACAATGGGATATATTTGTGCTAATATGCGTCATTGGAAAGCTAAGGATCCATAGTATAGTTGGTTCCTAAATCAACCATACATATGGAAATATGCCATTATTTCAACGTAGCCTACTACTTAAATTAATTAATGACTGCACAATATACGTCTTGCATTAACTTTAGGTTCTATACACCATCATGAATACTTAAGGGTATCATAGCAAGTCCACACAAGACATTGACTATTATGTCCAAAACAACTGAAGTAGGGGTTGGTGATACCATTTGCATAGTTTTCAAATAAATGTAGAAGGAGTACTACAATAGAGCTTATGTAAGGATTCATCAGGGAAATCTATAATAATTCACATAGTAAGGATGGTATTCTATTATTTATTGTAATCCAAACATTTCTCATTGCATAATATATGTGAAATCATATGCTTAGGACTATGCTATAGATGGCACACCAAAGGACTATGATTTCAAATTGAAAGACTATATTTTCCACCCATATTTTGCAAAGTATGCACAATTGTTCACATGTTTATGTACAACATTTTATGGTATTAAAAAAGCTATTAGTAGTCATTGTTCAGTGATGATGGTATCCATTTAAAAATTCCCACCTCTTTTTGTACTATTATAGGTTTTTCCAGGTAGGGAATGGTCCCACGCCTCATCATAAATGACTCTATATCTGGTTATTATACCACAAAACAATAAAACTTCATCCAATCACTAGAAATTAGTACCATTACTAGCTTTTGTGGCTTAAACAATTTCCTATTGCTCATACAATCACCAATTCTTATGGCTATAGCAAAGAGGGTGTTTATCTTAAATAATTATGAGCAATAACAATCGATTTCAGAAATAATACAATCCAACAGAGATGCATGCACAATGCTACAGTAAGAACGAAGACATAATTTAATGTGTGCAACTATTTATATTAGGAACAAAGCCTTATTTTATGAAATTCAACGAAGCATGTGTAAAATGTATTCCATGAACATAATTACTCTTTAATAGGTCACAGACAAGGAGGAGCCATATTTTCCCAAGGATCAAGTAAAATATCTCACTTGTGGGAGTTTGTGGGTCAACAAATTTCCCTAAGCCTCAGTTTTATCCATGGTTGTAAAACCCTGAAGTAATTATGAATTCCTATAACTTCATTACATAGTACAATCAGTAAACTACCACAACGTGGGAATTGGGATGAGTTCATGATGTTTTTCCTCCCAACCATTGGAAGACTACCAATAGTGCATTTGCCACCCCCTAGCTGATGAAATATGTCCCAATGTACAGACTATGGTTTTTAGAGGTCTGACCCGCCTTTGCCCTACGTGAAAAGGTTTAGTTAAAAGTTGGTGCACGGGTTCCAGAGGTAATTTATCATCCACCTTGTAACCCAAGAGGGAATCCAGAGATGAAAATCCCTGCCCTTTCTTATTTAGGATATCCAGGTGTTTTCCTCCACTCTAAAATGGTTCAACGACTCCACCCAATGTTGGGAATCCAAAGCCTACTAACCTAAACCTTTAGCAAGAAGCTTGGACTATGGCATCTAGAGGCCTCCACCCTCTTATCCATAAGGGGATCCAAATATCACATATCCACCCTCATAAATTCATGTACCATTCAGTCAGTAAGTTCATCATCAAGATTAAATCATGACTACAAAGTAGTGGTATGAAGTAGAAGTGGTATCCCAAGTATTAATGAATCCAAATGATACACAACAAGAAGCTAGATGAGGAAACTACCAACTTACCATTTCTTGAGACAATATTCTATCTCCATTATTCTATCCCATATGAAATTTATTCTTGTTAGTAAACTGTGAGAATTATTTTCCTTTAAGTGCTTCAAGAAGCTCCTTCTTCCTAAAATATAAGCAAAAATTAAAAATGCAACAAAGAGAAAAGGTGCAGGGAGTCGATAGGTACCACTGTTACCAGGAAAGACACCTAAAACACCTTAATTCAGCACATATGGAATTTTTTGCTACAAAATTAGTGAGTATGAATAATTCCCCTTGACTAAAAGGATAGAGGTTTATTTTTAAAATATGATTTTGAAGTGTATTCCTAGAGAATTAGCATGCAACAAGAGGCGTGTTCTTAACCAAACTGAGTGTAAAAGGTGTCAATGTTGAATGGATAAGTTATATATCTATGTTAATGCGACCATAATGATTCCCAGGGGAAACAATTTCTCTAGCATGAGTTGATCAGAATACATGTCTACACATATAACATTCAAATACTAACTAGGTAAGGTAAACAAATAAGTAATCAATTCCTAAGACTTCGAAGGGTTCTTCATGACAAACCTCTACTGTTGCAGGTTCCCCTGCTGCGTTTGTGATGCCAATGAAACAACTCTGAGCTAATGTCTCCCTTCCCTTGCAACGAATTCCTTGTCTTATCCTCTTCAAATGTTGATTCAATACCCACCTCTTCTTCTCGTTCTCTATTCTCCACTGCTTTCTTTCTCTCATTTTTTTCCCTTTTTCCCCTCCTAGTCCAAATTCATTCCTTTTATATTATTCACCCCCCCCCCCCAACTTTTGGTTAGTTAGGACCTGACTAATTTGGTTTCCTTGATCAACCCATTTCTTTCCATTTGACCTTCCTTACTCTCCCCTCCTACCATTTTTCCCCACTCTAGGCATCTTCTAGAATCGACTAGGTGTGGGGTAAAAAATTCTCATCCATATTGTGCAATTAGCCTGTAAAATATATACCATCTCTGTTGAAGAATATTTATTGTGTCTACACTCTTCAATTGTATGAAATATATGCTTTCCAACACCTTTCGCTCCTTTTTTTTGAAATGTATGTGCCTTTTTCTTTAAATACTTATATCGTGCCTCATATACCAGACTTAGATTTATTTAATTTTTAAATTCCCCTATCCAAATTCAAAAACTCCATGAGTTAGTTAGATTAATAATAAGTGTCCTCCTTAAGGGGAGACCATCATGTCGGTAATTGTGACCTTATTAATGAGAATACCATTAACGAAATAATGAAATAACTCATGATAGTAATACACAATGGACAAGCTTAGAAAGAAATCATATCCTCAACGTGGTAATGATGCATCCCTTCTCATCTTAGGGTTGCTAATATATATAGCTAGAAGGCTTGGAATGGAAAGTGAAACATTATGCAACTTGTTTCATAATGAGGGAACAAATAAATCTTATTCCATTTGTCACATCAAAACATCCATGTTGTGTGTCACTTTTTTGCTTTATATAATTTCATGTTACCTAACCTTTTATTTAATAGTCATGCCCTCCTACTTAAGTTAGGTTAAGGACATTTAATTTGGACGAGTGAGGGGTGTTGCAAGGGAACTCTCTAGAAAGGCTTGTATTAACTAGTAGATATATTTGGATATTTCTTTAGTGACCATAGTGGACATAATGAAGAATCATTTGATTAAACACAAATAATGTTTGAATTCTCCTCAAATCCAACTTGCTTTTGATCTTTGAACAGGTGTGTCTCTTTACCAACTTCAAAGTAATAACCTTCTTTGACATTCTTTTTTTTTTATGATACCACAACCAACCCTATTTTTTATTTCTTCTTTAATGAACAAAACAACAATAACATGTTGTTGTTGAAAAATTCTCTAAATTGTGCAGTTAAAGAGCTCCTCAACAATTTTTGTAAACTTGTTGATGATCGCACCAAACATAACTATATGAAATTAGCAAGTGTTATTATAAGTTCTCAGCCAATATTTGAATCCAAAATTTTGGTGCTTATTTTATCCATGTGTCTTCTTGTTCTCATCATCATATTTTTCCTTATGATTAACAATTATAGAAATAACCGAGAGTGGCCAATTTGTCAATGGTTTTGATAATTTTGAATTGGTTGATTCCTCAACAGGAAATCCCATGGAAACAACTTTTGGACACCATAAGGTTTTCTTCATCAAATCCATTTGAAATATTTGTCAACGGTCAGAAAATGCTTGGTGTTTTCGTTCTCATTAAGAAGAATGAATGACCTGCATCCTTAGCATGGTCACATAACAAGCTTATTGTCACCTGCTCACTAACTGCCATCTCACCCTTCAAAATATGGATTGAACTTCCTATAATTTTGTATCTTCTCCGCTATGTTGATGGCCATCTTTGTTGAATATATATGCAAAAACCCTCAAATTTAGTTATTCCTACCTAAACATTTTGCAAATGGATAATTCCTTCAGCTAACATAGAGAAATTTGTGCCAAAATATATGTAATATAGAGTGTTTTGTCTCATCTACATTAACATCAACGGGACTCCAGTACTGCATCTTCTTAAATTTTCCCACATTCATAAAACTTTGAAGCTCTATTATATTATCTACCCTTTCAATCAATGTTAACTACCAAATCAAAATTGGTAAATTTATTAGCATTTGATATTTGAGCACAAATTTCAAAGGCTTAATACACACATCTCCAATTTCCCCCACATTTTCCTCCTCTCTAATGGGCATTGTGTTGTTAGTGTTTCAATGACCATGGATGAAGATTTTGTAGAAAATCCACATAGATTCAACTGATCTTGTAATATGCTAAAATGAAATACTTGAATCTATTTTACAAATTTGTGGAAATGAATTATGATCGCGTAATCACATGAACAAGAAAGAGAAAGAATTTCAATCTCACAACAAAAATATGTATCTGGGGAAAGCCTCATCTAAAAACCCCACTATCTATATATTGCATTAAGTCAAGAATATGAAACAATACAATGCTTCTCTCGGACTTGAGAACTCTCTGCACTATCTCTATCTATCTCACTATCAACATGTGCACAAGCTTCTCTTGGAACACCTTTCTCTCACAAGCTCCATGCACAAACTTGTTCTTCCTATTGCTTTGTCTCACCAAGCTGTGCTCACCAAAATAATGATAAAACTTGTGCCTTCATTCCTCCTTTTAAAGGCAGTTTTCTCTAATTAAGGAATGAATTATTTTAGGCCTTCTTCTGACTGCATGCAGCACCTGTACAATTTGGATGATTATACAATTGATAGTACACTTCCCTTTAACTCCAATATCAAGTGGATCTTTCTCAAAACTAACATGCATTAGTTATTTATGATTGAATTATCAGTTATGTGATTGATCACTACATGTGAATTAAATAAGATTTAATTCAGTAGACCTCTCACTAGCTCATCTATCAGTTAGAACTAGTTAAACTAATTTTAACTCAAATAATTAAGTTAAACAATTACAACACAAAATAAACAGCAATTGGACCCCCTAAAACTTAGAGTGAACTCTACATGCCTCTAGTTTGACCCCCAACTTGAATTCCCTGAACTAACAAAGTCTTCCCAACTCTGTTAACTCGTGCAAGTTGTCATGTGATGTGGAATTACAATTTCATTCTAATTTAATTAAGGAAAAAATAAATTAGAATCCCTTTTGATGCCATTTTCAACATTTCTTGTTTCCATTTTTAACACTCCCTCTCAACAAGAAAGGAATTCAACTCTATCCCAATTCGGTTCCTTTGGAATGTTTTGCATGCAACAGTTCTCTCTAGTGTTGTTGCTACTGCAACTTCTGAAATTGAAAAGCATCCAAACTAAATCAGTATGATGCATCTATCATTAGAGTCTCTGATTGCTACTAGATATTGCATTGTCAACTGAAAAATTTTCACTGATGTTGACTCTGCACTATTCCATCTACATTTCTACCAATTCTTATTTGCGCTCCCCAGTATATGACTGCTGCTAATCTCTACATCTGTCACTCTGACATCTGACTGCATCAACCACCACTGATCCATCCTACTACTATGTATTGTGGTCCCCCGTAGCAAGGTAATGATCCATGAGACAACATATCAATGGATCCTGCCCAAATTTCTTCACTCTTGGGACTATGAGTTCACATTTCCCCACCTATCTCCTCAAGGTATGGTTTCATGTGATCCCTTTGCCCACTTGGATTGAAATTTCCACCTCCCTGAGGTCTCTTCTTGAGTGGATTCCTCCACTCGGTCTCCTCTTTTCTTATCTAATTTTGGTTGCTCCACAACTTTCTGAGGCTTATTCTAAGGTTGCATGTTGATAGGTAATTCATGCTCCCTCTCAACCACCAAGTCTCTAACCCTTGCCTTGCTCCTCAAAGATTTGCATGCATTTGGTACCTCAAGTGCATATAGTTTCTTGAATCACACACCGATCTGTTTCATATTTCCCATGGAGATATGTCTAAGGAAAACATCTCCTTTACTAAATATCACATCATAGCCACAATCTTCCAATACCGCGACAAAAACAATATTCTTCTTTAGTCCTGGAACAAGAAAAACATCAGTAAGTCTGAGAGGGGATCCAGACTCCCTCTAATTTAAGGTAACTATACCTATATCGATCACTCTATACCTCCCACCATATTCAAACTCTATGTTATGCTTAAGGTCTTTCTCCTCCAAGTCACTGAAGAGATATCTATTTCCCGTAATATGGAATGAGGAACTATTGTCGAGATACCACATGCATCCCATTACAGTGATCACCATGCATGCAATGATAGTAAAATAAAGCTTGAATTGTGAATATGGAATTCATCTACTGCTGCTACTGCAGGATCCTTCTTCCTTTCCTTCTGTGTACATTTAACGACATAGTGCCCGTACTCGTGACAGTGAAAACACTTGATGTTGGAAAAATCTTCATTATTTCCCTCTACGCCTTGAGACTTCTATTCATTGGTTTTCTTTCCTTTTATGACTAATGAAAAATATTCTTCTTTGTCTTTGGAAGAAGTCTCATCTCTAGTGTTCCGCCTTATCTCTTCTTATACAAAGTTGGACCACAATTTCTCCCACTCTGGTAACTTATCCCTCCCATTTACCGAATCTTGGTAGTTGTGCCAGCTCTTGGAAAGGCCTATAAGTGCTAGGCTCACTGAATCATCCTGGGAAACTGTCACACCAATACTTATAAGCTCATCTTGATATTGAGTGAACTTCGTAAAGTATTTTGATATTGTCTCTCCCTCCTCCATCTTGATCTTTCTGAGCTTTTCCTTCAATGCCAGCTTCATGTGGTCACTGCTATACTAAAACAGATATGTTAAGTCCTTACACATAGCATATGTAGTTTCCTTTCCATGGAGGTTCGATCAAATTTGATCTCGAACTCCTTCTAACAGAATATTTCTCACCTTTGCTACATTCTTCTTCCATGCATCAAGATTTTGAGCATCTCCTGTTGCGGTATTGGGAATATCACTATCTATGAATTCCTTCAGTTAATTTTACTTCAACACTTCCTCCATCATGTCCTTCCATGCTATGTAATTTGAACTACCCTCAAGGGAATATTCGAGTCTCAATTCACAAAAATACATCATGATCTCCTACTGGTCCTGAAGAATAAATCTAAAAATTTGATTCACCTTTTCATAAAAAACTCTGGTTCTTCTCTTCTATAGGGATTCCTACTCTGATACCATGTATAAAATCCACATAGATTCAACTAATCTTTTCATATTCTAAAACAAAATACTTGAATCTATTCTACAAATTTGCGAAAACCAATTATGATCGCATAATCACATGAACAAGAAAGAGAAAGAATTTAAATCTCGTAACACAGAGATGTATATGGGGGAAATCCTCAGTTAAAAACCCCTCTATCTTTATATGTCATTAAGTCAAGAATATGAAACAATACAATGCTTCTCTCAGCCTTGAGAGCTCTCTGCACTATCTCTGACTGTCTCACTACCAACCTATGCACAAGCTTCTCTTGGCGCACCTTTCTCTCACAAGCTCCACACACACACTTGTGCTTCCTATTTCTTGGTCTCACCAACTCGTGCTCACCAAAACAATGATTAAACTTGTGTCATCATTCATCCTTTTAAAGGAAATTTTCTTTAGTTAAGGAATGATTTATTTTATGCCTTCTTCTGACTGCATGCATCACCTCTACAATTCGGATGATTATAAAACTAATAATACACTTCAATTTAACTCCAATCTCAACCGGGTCTTTCCCAGAACTAACATGCATGAGTTATTTTGTAATGTTCCTTTTTCAGGAAATTGCTACAAACATGAGAATATCTTAAGATATTCTAAAGTTGGAGCTCCAGCAATAAGCAAGCACAATATTGGTGCAGCAGCAACACTCAAATCATAGAAATGTGAGAGAAATCCATAGCCTTCTCATTAAATAATACCAACAACAATGAATACAATATCTTGAGGAAAAAGGTCACTCAAGATAGGCAATGCACAGCCTCAAGAAACAAGTACAAGATGCATGAAAAAACCACTGCTACACCATGTATACCAACCTATGAAAACGTAGTTTTATAGAGAAACTGCATGCTACATATTTCAAATATATAGATAAACAAATGTATGACCCAATACAACAATGAGAGTGAAGATATCAACTCCCAAAGACTACCTCATGTCAATCCTAGAAGGATTGGCAATAAAATACAAAATCTGCAAAATGCCGAAGTTGCTGGGTAGCCACAGCAACTCAGAAATAGAACTAGATGGAGATGGTTGAATCTGATGCTCAAACTAAATATGCCTCCTCCAATGGATCTTTCAAGTGAAAGGTTGATCCCTTCACCAAAGATCTTCCCCTCCAAAAGTATCTGCAAAGCCCTACTACAAATGCTCCTCTAGAATAACGCAGTCACTGGGTGAAAATGTGTTGTAGGGAAATGTAATGATTTTTCCTTGATTCCAAAGTCTGCAAATGAGCTCAGGGATGCCTCCAAACTGATATCCTAAAGGGAAGAGAGACTCCTCCTCTGAAAAATAGCTGAAGGAGATGATGTGGTGAACCCTCACTACAACACCCAGCAACACAGTATTATTCTGCTGTAGAAATAACATTGTATTGATGGAGGATGCTTGGCCTCAAGCCTGGATGTGAGGAAAATGAAGAACAATCCCTCAAGATACCTCTCAAGAAGGAGAAGGAATCCTAAACAAGAATTCCTTTGGCAATTCTTGCTAAGCATCAAAGAATGCTCCAATTGTCTAACTAGACAATGAGATGAATAATACAAGCATGAGAAACAATGGTTGCCTTGTCCTCCTTTTAAACAAATGAAAGCTCCATTAGGGTTTCCTCCACAAAATTCCCCTTTCCTCATTCACACTGCGCTGGCTTCCTAAGTAAGCCACTCCTCCTATGGCAGCGTTGTTGACTGGTCAACTTAACCAAGCCTCCTTGCAAATATCCTTGTTCACACATGAGGGTGTGAAAACCAGTTCCAAAGATGATTCCCTTTCATAATTAGAGGGATTTTATTGAGGTTTTTATTATGCAATGGATTTCCTTACCCATTTATTCTCCTCCTAGGTGAAAATAGAAAAATTAATGTTCCAAATTATTGTCAGAAAATTTTGGAACATTACAGTCCTCCCCTCCCAAATTTTGCTTGTCCCCAAGCAACTGAAAGGACAGAACTGGAAGCCTCTCCTCAAGGCATGGAGTCTATAATTTGTTGAGGAACATCTTCCTCATGTGGAACCTCCATCCCCAAGCAATCATCCATACAAAATGAGTTACCTCCCAACTAGGCAACTCCTGGAAACTGTCTTCCACCTTTGGCTCCAGCAAAGTAGTTGGGATGAAAATATTCTCACGGTAGACAATGTAGCCTACCCCACGCTATCCTTCTCTCCACTTATGATAAGTGTACAGAAAATGATGATCCTGGGCTGCAAAATACTTGCCCTCAAGTGGCATGATGAAGACTAGATCCCCAAGGACCTCTCCTCCAACGTTGCAAATCATGTTGGCCCAAGTCTCTCCATATATGATGAGTTGGATTTCATCATCATATGGCATCTCATTCCTCATATGGCTCACCTCATAAATAAAAAAATGTGTTGTTGTAGTGGCCATACCATCTCCCATGCTCCCTTTAGAACATGTAGTGCAAATTATGTGGGAGTTTTCTCCCTCCAAGGACACATTCACCCAATGTGTCTCTCCTCCAATCATGCTCCCAAGGAAATCTCCAGCAATATAAATCAAGGGAACCATAAGGAGAATCATGTTGGCTGCCATGTGAAGTAAATGAGAAGGACAATGGTCCCTCAAATGTAGCCAACTATAGAAAATAGAATTATGGGTGGCCTCCCCACCAATTTCTTGCTGCCCCAATCTCCTGGAGAAGGTGAATGATGTAGTGTGAAATGTGAGTATGTTATCCACAAGAAATCTCCTCCTCATATCCTCTTAGGGAGTGATCATCCCCAATGGCCTCATGTAGACCACTAAATCTAGAAGGAATAATAATCCTTCTTTGAGAAAATCCTAGCACATATATGGTTAAGAGATGCATATATAAAGATAAATCATCATGCAAATAAATAATACTCTCACCATATGTTTTGCTCATATAAATGGAGTGGCTCATAGATGAGTCTCCCCTCATCCTCAAAGGAAAAAGAGTTGACTATGTAAACTCCTCCAACTCCTCATGTCTCATGGAGTGCCTCCTCAAGCTCTTCAAGTGGTTTTTCCCACAAGAAGAAGAGAAATATAATGTGGCCCTCATGGTTGGCCCATGGTTTCTCTTGAAATGTACAACATGTACAGCAAGGAGAATCATGCTCCCAATGGGCATCCTCAATCTCAAGCCCACTCTCCAATAAAATCCTCCCATGAACATATACAAATCAGCAATACATGGAAGCGAAAACCAATAGAAACAAGTTGTCACATGACAACCGAAAAGTGGATCAAGGTCCCACACAAGGAACCAACGCAGTGCATGCCCTACCTGCATCAAATCAAACAAAAACAAGTGCTCTCCCAGCCACTTGTTTTCTGCCACAATCATGTTACAAGATATAATCATGGAAGTACAAAAAGGTGTCAATGGTGCACACCAAAAATCATGTGGCCTTCCCCACAAACCACCAATGAGATAGCCAATATCAATGCTACAAATGGCTCCAATTACATCATGATACAATATGCAAAAAGGAATAATCCTCCTTGGTACAATATTCTGCTCATAAAATGGCAAGAAGTACAAAACATAAGGTGGAATTGTACATTCTCCATCATGCACTAGAAGACTTGAGCTGAAATGGCTCAACTGAAAATGCTCCCTTACTCTCAATGAGTAGGAAGGTGGCTATGACATCCTCTCCATCATCATCCGGGCTCTACATCTCTCCATATGCTGATGTATGTCCTGTTGGATGCCCTCCCAAATGAACTCCTCTGCCAAGGCAAGATATGCATCAAAATGCATGGAAAAGAAGTCCTCATCTACTTGATGCAATAGCTTCTCCTTGAGACTAGAATCTCTAGTCAAGAAGACTCTGTCATGGGAGTAGATGACCATATCATCCATCATATACTCATCATCTCTATCTAGGTCATCTAGAATCATGCATGCATCAAGATCCTTAGAGTACTCAACTAAGAGCTGCGATCTCCAGTAAGGATCAATCCTCCTCAGGGACAGCGCTGGTGATCTGGCATGTGTGGCTACCTCAAGCTGTTGTCTGCTACTTTGACATCCCTCATGCCAAATTTCTCCTCCGAACTCTTCACCTCTCCAAAATACAAGAGTGGTGAATCCAAAGACAAAATGTCTCTCATCAATGATAGATCAGGTGGCCTCCCTGGTGGAATGCCTCTATGCAGTGAGACATCTATGTCAAGATTGGATTGCACATATGGTTGGGAAATCTTTCCCTTGCTCTCACAGTGTAGTATAGTCTTTCTCCTCTTTGCACTAGCTCTCTGAAATAGAGAAGGGAGTGTGCCTCTCATCACCTGATGTTGCTCTTTCTCCCTTCCTTCTCCTTCCAGCTACAATGTTACACAATCATGTTGCTCATTGATTGTGCTTGGACCTCCATGAATGAGATCCTAGGGACTCCCTTGCAATGCTGCAAGAATCCCTCCAGTTGGAGCAAGAGCTCCTCCTTCCTCTACATCAGGTACTAGATCAGCGTTGTTGCCCTCAGCTTCCTCAACATGAGTGGGAAACCATCCAATGGTTGGATCCTCTTTTGGAAAAGGGAAACTCCTTGCCTCTTTGTGCCAAGAATGAAGATCTTGCCTTTACTAAAGCATCATGCAAGATATCAGCCTCCTTCATAGCTTCCTGCAGTGATTCTGAGTCTATGGTTTTCTTCAATACATGCAAGGGTTTTGTTTGTTTGAATGTGTTTTCTTCCTCCACATGTGTTTCAGAATTTCTTCTATCAAATCTCCTCATCAAATTTCTAATGAACATTTCATATGAAAAGGTATTTGCATTTTTCAAATTAAAAGACTCAAATAACCACCATGCATAGACTTTACCTCCCAAGTGCAGTGCTGCTACTCTGATGGCTTCATCTTCAAGAATCTAATGCTGCTGCAAAAAGGTGTCTAGCTCTTCAATCCAAGCCTTGGCTGAACAAGTAGGATAACCATCAAAGAAAGATAGAAGAAATCTATCCTCATCATGTTGCTTCTTCTCCTCACCATGATCTTGCAAAACTCCAGAAAATTAATATGATCTCTAAACCTCTGGGTTTGAGATTCATACTCATGCAAGAAACCTCTAAGAGTTCCTTTCTTCGGCATTTCTTCTTCTTCTTCTCTTCTCATGGAAAATTTTACCATGTGACTGCACTATGTATTATAGGGTTTAGCTACATGCTCACATCCCCTACAAGAAAATCTAGAGTTTGACTCAATTTCAAACCCTTTTGGAGATCCTGTACAAATCTCCCTCCTTATCTTCTCAAATTCTTCATGAATGCTTAGTAAGGATCTTGGAAGAAGCTTTGTAAGCTTTCCTTCCCTCTTTTCTCCATATGATGGAGCTTTCATTTTCTCTCTCTCTGATATGATGGCTGAGATCCACGGGCCTGTAATATTCCCTCTTCAGGAATGTCAAAGCTCTATTCCAGAGATTGACTGCAGGGGCATTTACTGGATATGTCACCTTTGAAAAAGGATGAAATCCAGAGGCTACCTAGCCATCTGCAAAATCTGTCTATAGAGTTTGAAACTTTCCCCTTCAGGTATTTATCACTTTGGCTTGAAGCCACAGGCTGAGTCAAAGATCATGCTTTGATACCACTGTAATTTTCATTTTTTAGGAAATTGCTACAAACATTCGAATATCTTAAGATATTCTAAAGTTGGAGCTCCAGCAATAAGCAAGCACAATATTGGTGCAGCAGCAACACTCAACTCATAGAAATGTGAGAGAAATCCATAGCCTCCTCATTAAATAATAGCAGCAACAATGAATACAAGATCTTGAGGAAAAAGGCCACTCAAGATAGGCAATGCTCAGCCTCAAGAAACAAGTACAAGATGCATGACAAAACCACTGCTACACCATGTATACCAAGCTATGAAAATGCAGTTTTATAGAGAAAATTCATGCTGCATATTTCAAATATATAGATAAACAAATGTATGGCCCAATACAACAATGATAGTGAAGATATCAACTCCCAAATACTACCTCATGTCAATCCTGGAAGGATTGGCAATAAAATACAAAATCTGCAAAATGTCGGAGTTGCTGGGTAGCTACAACAACTCAGAAATATAAATGGATGGAGATGGTTGAATCTGATGCTCACACTGAATATGCCTCATCCAATGGATTTTTCAAGTGAAAGGCTGATCCCTTCACCAAATATCTTCCCCTCCAAAAGTATCTGTAAAGCCCTACTGCAAATGCTCCTCTAGAATAACGCAGTCACTGGGTGAAACTACGTTGTAGGGAAATGTAATGAGTTGGCCTTGATGCCAAATTCTGCAAATGAGCTCCGGGATGCCTCCAAACTGATATCCCAAAGGGAAGAGAGACTCCTCCTCTGAAAAATAGTTGAAGGAGATGATGTAGTGAACCCTCACTACAACACCCAGCAACACAGTATTATTCTGCTGCAGAAATAGCGTTGTATTGATGGAGGATGCTTGGCCTCAAGCCTGGATGTGAGGAAAATGAAGAAAAATCCCTCAAGAGACCTCTCAAGAAGGAGAATGAATCCTAAACAGGAATTCCTCTGGAAATTATTGCTAAGTAGCAAAGAATGCTCCAATTGTCTAACTAGACAATGAGATGAATAATACAAGCATGAGCAACAATGGTTTTCTTGTCCTCCTTTTAAACAAATGAAAGCTCCATTAGGGTTTCCTCCACCAAATTTCCCTTTCCTCATTCACAATGTGTTGGCTTCCTAAGTAAGCCACTCCTTCTATGGCAGTGTTTTTGACTTGGTCAACTTAGCCAAGCCTCCTTGCAAATATCCTTCTTCACGCATGAGGGTGTGAAAACCAGTTCCAAAGATGATTCCCTTTCATACTTAGAGGGATTTTATTGAGGTTTTTATTATGCAATGGGTTTCCTTACCCATTTATTCTCCTCCTAGGTGAAATTATAAAAATTAGTGTTCCAAATTATTGTCGGAAAATTTTGGAACATTACATATTTATGAGTGCATTATCAGTTATCTTATTGATCACTGCATGTGAATTAAATCATATTTAATTCACTGGACCTTTCACTAGCTCATCTATCAGTTAGAACTAGTTAAAATGATTTTCACTCAAAAAATTAAGTTAAACACTTATAATTCAAAATAAAATGCAACTGAACCCCCTAAAAGTTAGAGTGTGTTATCACAAATAAAATTTTATTTTTTGACTGATAGGGCCATTAGCATAGGTTTCATTTGTCTCATAAAATTGGTTCATGAAATTAATGAAAACTCATGAATTGGTCATTATCCTAAGTCTAGAATAGTCCATTGGTCATGTCATCAAAGTCAAATATATCAAATCCTACCAAAGGTCTACATGCATTGGTTTAAATTTAGGTAGTGGCCAGTTGTCTTCTTTTTCCTGAGTCTGCAACGAATATAACTACAAATAGGTTTTTTTCGCTACAGACTCACCTGATGAGTCTATAGCGAATCTGCTAGATTTATAACAGAAAACACTATGGAATCATTTTTTTCTACACCAATAAAGGGTATGATGAGGTGTCAAGTTTTTAGAGGTTTAGGGTGAATGTGAGGTCACGTGATCGGTTATTAGAGTCATCCAAACATGCATAATCATAAGTTTCATTCTTCAGTACACTTCACTCCTCCCATTTTTCATTATCCCTCCCATATTCGAATTTCAACTTTTAAATTCACCTCCAAAACTGCTCTCTATTATCCCTCCTTCGACCTTTGCATGCATCTGTTAATTATCATCCTTGAAAAGTCCAGCTCCATTGCAAGCTTCTTACCATTCAATTTGTCTCTTTGCAGGCATCACAGCATCAAGAAGGCAGCGTAGTACTAAGGAATATGGCCATGAAAAAGAAAACAAATAAAGGAGGCTCATGTGTAAGATACGAGCCCGTGGATCTCAAGTTACTCAATGAAGACCATGGCTTTACATAAGCTTTTAGCAATGTTGGATGCATTAAATTTTTCCAAAAACTACAAGGTTTTCATGCCAAGGTCTCAAAATATTTTGCAGTCAATTTTGTAGGTACAACTTTGAAGGTGGGGGTGCTAAGTTTTGTAGTGTCACCTGAGACAATTTCTCCAGCCACAAAGATACTTAGGATGGGTGAAGAGTGGTTCAAAGCCACTAAGTTTAAGATGCAGAACTATGATGAATTTATAAAACCTGAGCACATTGGAGCTGACATCACATATGGAATCCCAAGGAGTTACATGTAAGAGAACTACTCCAAATTACTGCTAGTAATCCAAAAATACTTCACTTATGAGGGGATGTTCCATATGGTCTATCAATACCATTTCAGGCTCTTGTTGCACTTCACTAGTAAGAAGTCTCTAGAACTTCCATTTTTCTTGTTTTAGAGCCTAGGTAAGATGTCAGACAAGGTTTAGGCTAGGCCAGAAAGAAGTGAGACCTCAATTTTCCATTATGGGTTGATCAAACTTCTAATGCTGGAGGAGTTGAAAAAATTAAATAGAAATTGGGCCACCTTTATTTTTCTCAGTGGTTATGAGGTAGATTCATTAACACCCAAGAAAACTCCAAATTCAAAAGCCACTCCTTCAAGCAAGAGTGGCAAACCTGTAGTTGAAACAGAGGGTGTGAATGAGGTGAGATGGAGCCCATTATATAGCCCATGGATTTTGAAGTAGAGCTTGCACAAGAGACAGAAATTCCACAGCTGTTGGGGCCCTTGTTTTGAAAACTTGTTTTCAATATTTTGAATTTTGAATAAAGGACAGATTTTGGGTTGCGGAACGACACAAGGAAGTCGCAACCAAGTCACAACTATAGTAAGTCGCGGAGTTATCAAGGTGGCAAAGAAGCAAGAGATAGTTGAAGAAAGAAAAAGCATAAGCGCAGACGGAGAAAAGATACAGCGGAAGACAAAAAGCAGAACTCATAGATAACAAGAGAGAAGCCAGAAGCCGCCGAAGAAGAACACAAGAGGAACTAGCAGTTGCGATGGCGAGGGAATAAATAGCAGTCACCTGGCCGAAAGAAGAAAAGAATGTGACAGAAGAGACGAATGCAGAGTGACTGAAGAAGATTGAGCAGAGGCTGCAGATGGCATCCATTCCGAGCACGATATCTATGTAGTTCCTATGCTTCTCTTATCTATCTTTCTCTCCTATAAGATTTATGTGACATATTTGTAAATATCTTGTTGTGGAAGCGATGTAACTAGGGATTTGGTTGAAGATTATTAATATACCTGCAGGTTACTTTCTGATCTTATGAGTCACATGCATGCATGATGTCTGTGATGCTTTAAAATTTTATTTGCTTAATACCTAGTCAATATTCTGAATTTTCTTGCGTATATATGATGTTGATGCAATCAATTCTATGTTAATCATGAGTTTTGGATCCCTCCATCACCATTGATCTCTTCCCCCCCTGCATGCGGTCGCGGCACGCGTCAGGTGAGACTATATGCTCTCCGGAGTAGGGTGATAATGCCGGCGTGGTTCTAGAATACTGCGGATACCCTTGTTGGCTCCAACCTCTGAACCTGGGTCTTGCCTGCGAGACCTGTTTCTTCGCCAAAAAATGGTTCCATTGCCGGGACCCTACACGTTATGAGGGGAACTAGATCATGGTATCGAGGATCTTTGAAGGAGAAATACGACGATGGTGGCATAACCATCTAGACCAGTTTGTTGTTGAGCAAGAGGAATTGACGAATCAAAAGGAGGGGGTGCTCAAGGATCTCGTCCTTTTCTTGGATTCCACTAGTGATACCTACGATATCCTCTGGGGAAAATTCCCTAGCGACCTCTACAATTGGTTGCGGACATTGCAGATCAGGGTACCTAGGGATAGCTCGCGAAGGATAAACCGCAAGTGGGTGCACAGAGATCTGGTGGCCCTGCATCGATTGGATACTGAGTTGACCCGCGCGGTGGATTTTTGGGTAGAGACCACTTTGGATGGATATATTGTGGAGTTCGCCGCAGAGTGCTACCAATCCTTCTCGAAAGCTGAGGCCATCTTCTACTCTGAGCTGAGAGGGAAACTGCTCGAGGAGATTCCGCTGTGGATTAAGGCCCTGGTGGTGGACGAACGGCTGATGGAATTCCACAAATCGAACATGGAGGCATAAACCCCCAGTGCTGGGGGAAGGGCTGAAGGGACAGATGCTAATTGAAGTGTGAATCGGGGGGAGTGGGGAATGGATGTTGAGGCCGCAAGGAATATGAGGGAGCGACGTGCACATCGGAGGGCGCAGATCGCCGACAGGTGGTGAGAAAGGGTGATGCAGGAGTTGAAGTGACGGGAAGACAATAGGAAGAATCAGAAGGTGGCGCCTTAGAGGATAGGAAGTACTAACACCCAGGCGAATACCCGGGAGAGGGAAGGGACTAATATGGGAGTGCGATGGGTGTATGGGAGCCCAGCTAGGAGAGAAAGGGAGACGATGACTAATGAAGACGATACAAGTGTGCAGCCCGAAGAAGGTTCCAATGGTGAATGGTACGTCGTGATGCAACGGTTGTTTCAAGAGCGGTCGGCATTCATCTCTCCAGGCAGCCCTACTTCCTAGAATTTGCACGGTAAGGATCCCTACCTTCCCCTGGTACTCTACAACCCTTTGAGTAATATTTTCATGAAGTTACAAGCATTAAGTCGATTGCGCAGTATTTCAGTGTCGCATGTTAGTAGCAGTGTTACTAGTAGTATTATAGTTCCTAGTGGTATAGTCACACAACCAGGACCCGGAGGGATTATTCTGGTCACCCCTTCGCAAGAAAACATGGCCGGATCATTCACCTGGTATCCAGAATTCTCTGGCCAAGGCAACGATGATGTGGAGCAACACTGGTATCTCTGCGAAGCCATATGGAGGGCTCGGCAGACGCCAGACGCAGGGAAGTTAATAGAGTTCCAAACCATGCTCAGAGAAAGGGCTCTGCGATGGTTCATCAAGTGGTCTGAAGCCCATCTGAATCCAGTAATTGCTGACGTTAAGCGATATTTTTTCCGTGAATTTAAGCTTCCCCAGACAGACCAGCAGGGTTTGTCCGAGCTCTGGGAGATTAAGCAGAAATAAGGGGAGACTGCATGGGAGCTGATGCGCTGATTCAAGGACGCGATTGGGAAACTTAGATACCTGATCGACCCAAACCATCAGAGGGATTGGTTCATCAAGGCTCTGCTTCCCTTGACATGAACCCCCCTCACCCAGTAGAAGATTGAAAACTTGCAGGACGCTTTGGAGCAGGCCATGAAGATAGAGGTCATGGCGAGCTACCCTCAGGAATATCAGGGAGGGTCGGCCTCGCAGGATCCTTCCTTGGTAGTATTGCAACATCAGATCGCTATTCTGACTGAAAATCTCAAGGAGATGCAAACAATAAGACCAGCCAGACCGAACGTTTGGTGCACTCATTGCCTGGTCGAAGGCCACGTCGCGACCGAGTGTCCCCAGTTGCGTGGTATAGGTGTGGGACCCTCTGTCGAGAAATCCAGGGGGGTCCACCTACGGGGGGTGGCACGAAAAAGAACCCGCAGGGGGTATACCAGTAGCAACAGCCTTATGCAGGGTTCCCACCTCAACCAAACCCAACCGCCACGGAATACTGTGAAATTTGTCGGACGACGAGCCATCAACCTCGGATGTGCCCAATTCTGCAGAAGTACTCCAACGTCCTAAACAATGCATACTGTGAGTTTTCTGCTTCCACGACTCACAACACCAAGCAGTGCAGGGCTCTCGACGCTCTAGCAGACCGGTTGGACCGACCCTCCTATCCGGTGAACGAGGCTTCCAGGGGCCGAGGAGGCGGTATGCACAGTGGCAGCACAGGGGGCCGGGGTCCGATGAAATGCTATAACTGTGACCAGGAGGGTCACGTGGCCCGTGAATGTCCCCTTCCCCAACGCCGATGGTGTTCCCAGTGCCGCATGAATTCCCATGCAACAAAGGACTGCCCAGAACTTATCAAGAAGTGGGAGGAATGGGCACAGCAGAGGGCCACGAATTTGGTCAACTCCAAACCAAGGGGGACCGCGACTTAGGCCATGTAGAACGTAGCTATTGTGATTATAGGTGGTAAGAAGATGGGGGAGGACGCTCGCGGAAAGGAGCCGACACGAGTTGTCCAGCGAGCCTCCCCGAACTAGTTAATCAGGCCAGATGCACAGAAGAAGTACTTACAGGAGGCGGTAGAGACATTTTCTTAGCTGAGAGGAGCCAAAGGCTTGGAGGTGCCCCTCTCGATAGATCCCAACGAGCAGAGCACCACAGGAACCTTGATTGAGGAATGGCTCCAGTTATTCCTCAAGATTGTTGACAATGCTACGATGCGGCAGCAGCTAAAGCGTACCTTGGAAGATGTACTATAGGGGAGTACAGGACCAGGGGAACCAGTGAACACAGCCCCCCAGTACGTCCAGCGGGTCAAGCCGAGCAAGCGACGAATGGGAAAAGAGTTCTGGCTTAACACGCAGGTTGCGAGATTCCAGATCAGTGACACTATGCTTGACTTGGGATCTGACGTCAATATCTTGCCGCGGAAGACATGGGAGGCTCTTGGCTGGCCACGGCTGACCTACTCGCTGATCCAACTTAGAATGGAAAACTAGTACTGCATTGTGCCGATTGGTCGACTCGAAGGTGTCGACGTTGACATTGCAGGGGTGAAGACTTACACGAATTTTGAAGTTATTGATATTATGGGAGACAAGGATCCTTACCCTGCCCTGTTAGGCATCTATTAGGCTTTTGAGAATTACGCTATCATCGACCTCAAAAAGGAGCTGATGATCTTTGAAGATGGATAGGTCCGGGTCACTCAACCTCTCGACCCGTATCAAGGCCTGAGATATACCGAAACGGTGGATAACTGGGAGGATGCTCAGATGTTGGAAAGCCTCTATCAGATGACAGCAGGGAAGCGGGAAGATTATATTAACCTGACCGCAACCGGCTCCGTCAGCTGGCGCAGTGTCCAGAGCTTGAAGCTGGGATTGGAACTAGCATGGGAAGACTAGCAGCAGGGTGGGTATGAGACCAACACATGGAGTTGTGCCAATATTTCCCGAGTTCGTTGGATTGGCGCGGAGATCCGAGGGTACCCCACCCTATCAAACATGCAAGCCGTCAATACCTTTACTGCAAAAGTAGAAGGCACGGTACCAGAAGGAACTAGGATACCACTTTTGGACGTCGCACTGCAATCCACATCAGCAAGGTGGTGGAAAAATCACCACAACACCCTGTCACGGTGGAGTTGTGTGGTGAAGGCTTTGAGGGCACGGTTCAAAGAAGACGAAGGACCTCGCAGTAGGCACAGGTACCATGAGACTTCTGATCCAAAAGACCACCTGAAAACCTGTGAGGAGCAATGGTGAAGTATAGGGTACCCAGAAGAGATGTGGGTACATCGGTTCATTCACTCTTTAGATACCATTCCCCACACGTGGTACTTAGAAGAAGAGTGGAAAAGAGGGACCAACTCCTGGCCAGAAGTCGTGAGAAAATTTGTGCGGTGTTTTTCCTTCGAAGGAGAGACAGAGCTGGTGTCCCGGGCATTACAAGCAATCAAGGGGGTACTGTTTCTCTGTGATTGGAGGACTGAAGGGAGCACCTTAACATTACATCTTGAGGGCAGGCGTGAGTTGGCTTGCCAGCGGATCGATGGCGATCCAGACGATGATGGCCTGGAGGACCTAAGGCACCTGTACTTCGACGAGAAGGAAGGCGAGCGAAGCATCAAAGATGAGCCAACCACTGAGGGCATCCATCTGCTCCCGCTGAAGACAAAGAAGTTGAACATCGGTACGGAGGAGAAACCCAAACTGGCTACGGTTGGAGATTACTGGGACGAGGAGATGGCAAATGAAATTTTCAGCCTCCTCCAGGAATACGAAGACCTATTTCCTTCATCAGTTGCAGATTTGAAGGGCATCAAAGGTGACGTCGGAGAAATGCTTATTGTGCTGAAACCGGATGCCAGGCCCGTGAAGCACCGACCATATCGGTTGAACCCGCGGATCAAAGAAAAGGTCAAGATGGAGATCGATAAGATGTTGGCAGTCGGTCTAATATTTCCAGTGGAAGAAGTGGAGTGGGTGAGTCTTATCGGCATTCAGAATAAGAAGGATAAGTCAGACATCCGAGTCTGTGTCGACTACCGAAGTCTGAACAACGCCTGCATCCATGATCTATTTCCCACTCCTTTCAGCGACGATGTATTGGATCATGTTGCGGGAAATGAAGCTTACTCCTTCACTGATGGATTTTCGGGTTATCATCAGGTGCGCATTGCGGAATAAGACAAGACGAAGACGACGTTCACCACCGATTGGGGATCGTTCGCATACCACGTGATGTCGTTCGGGTTGAAGAACGCCCCGGCCATTTTTTCCCGGATCGTCATCGCTGCTTTCCGGGAGTATATCCACAAGTTCCTCGAAGTCTACATGGACGATTGGACCGTCTACAGTTTGCTGAAGAAACATAACACCCTATTGCGTATCATGTTCGATCGGTGTCGCCAGTTGCAGATTTCCTTGAACTTGAAGAAATGCATTTTTGCAGTTCCTTTCGGCACGCTGTTAGGACACGTGGTGTGTAAGCAAGGGGTCTGCGTCGACCCCACCAAGGTAGTAGTGATCGTCCACATGGAAGCCCCCGAAACGGTGAAGAAGTTGCGAGCACTGCTAGGGCACACAGGTTATTACCGACAGTTTATCCGAAATTATGCGGAGATCACTGTTCCCTTAGAAAATCTCTTGCGGAAGTCGGAAGTGTTCCAGTGGACAGAGGAGTGTCGGATGGCCCTTGACGCCTTGAAGGAGAAACTGGAAACGACGCCTATTCTGGTTCACCCAGATTGGGATAAGCAGTTCCACGTGCATATTGACGCTTCGAGTATTGCACTTGGGGTTGTCTTGGCGCAACCAGGGGAGACGACAGTTGACTACCAGGTTTACTTCGCCAGCCGCAAACTGTCTAATGCCAAGCGGAATTACACCACTACCGAGCGGGAGGCCCTTGCAATGGTGTATTTGCTCCAGAAGTTCCGCCACTATCTTCTGGGAGGAAAATTCAAGTTCTTTACGGATCATTCTGCGTTAAAGTACCTGGTCAAAAAGCCCGTCTTGGAAGGACGGATCTGTTGGTGGCTCCTACTCTTCCAAGAATTTACATTCGAAGTGATTGTCAAGCCCAAGAGGTTGAACGTTGGACCCGATCATTTATCCCGGTTGGAAATAGGTGAGAATGATGACTCTCTCGATGATCAGCTGCCAGATGCTGATCTTTTCCGCGTCGAAGCTGTACCCAATTATTTGGCCGATATCGCCACTTATTTAACCTCAGCACTACACCCCACTTCAGAAGCAACACCTGGTCATTTGCGCTGCCGAGTATCAACTGATAGCATGGCAGCTGTACAAATTGGGTCTCGATGAGGTTCTGCGCAGATGTATACTTGACCACGAGTGTGAAGTCGTAATGTGGGAATGCCACAGTGGCGTTGCAGGCGGGCATGTGGGGGCGAAACCCATTGCCAAGAAGGTGCTTCAAGCTGGCCTATGGTGGCCGATATTCCACACCAATTGCAAGACTTTTGTGAAGAAATGCGATGTCTCTCAATGAACAGGGAGGCCATCTCACAGGGACGAGCTCCCACTACAACCGGTGCATGTGTTGCGGCCGTTCGAGAAGTGGGCTATCGACTTCGTTGGTCCCATAGCCCCGATAGCCCAGCATTCCAAGGCCCGGTACATCATTACCACAACCGACTACCTCACTAGGTGGGCTGAGGCAGCGGCGGTATGGGACTACACGGCGGATACAGCAGCACGGTTCATCTTTGAACACATCATCAGCCGATTTGCCTGCCTGCGAAGTCTAACCAGTGATCAGGGTACGCATTTCATTAATGACATGATCAAATCGCTGCTAGACACATTCATGATCCAACATCACAAAAGCAGCCCATACCACCCGTAGGCCAATGGTACTGTTGAAGCATTCAATAAAATTCTTGAAAAAGGCTTGACTAAGATCTACAATGCCCAACGCGACGATTGGGATGAGTGGCTACCAGCTGCATTATGGGCCTACCGGACTACAGTGAAGTGCTTGACCAATCAGACATTGTTCCAGCTGGTGTATGACTGGGAAGCTGTGTTTCCCGCCGAGTTCACCGTACCGAGTCTTTTAATTTCCACATCCCTCAAGTTCTCGGAAGAGGAGTCGCTACAGGAACGCCTCCACGAATTACAAGAACTGGAAAAGGCCTGGTTTCTAGCCGAATTTCACCATAAGGTTCAGAAGGACAGGCAGAAAGCGTGGCATGACCGCCACATCAAGAACAAAACATTCCAGGTTGGAGGCAAGGTTCTCTTATATGACATCAAGTTTCAGAAGTTCCCAGGAAAACTGCAGATGCATTGGTTGGGACCTTACTTCGTCATCGAGATTAGAGATTCCGGAGCCGTTCGGTTGGCTCAGCTGGACGGTACTATTTTACCTGGGTGGGTGAATGGCGCACGCCTAAAACCCTACCAGGAGTAAGTTTCTTTCACTTTTCATCAATTACTCTCGCAACCGAGAGCACCCATAGAGTAGCGTAGCTGAATAACTCTCTCGCAATTGGGATGAGAATAGGTAGTATTTTTTGTTCATGCATAGCTTTTCAATAACCGCTCTGTTGTGGGGACCGCACCGCAACCGACTATGTTCGGGGAGGGGCGTGTCAAGCGTGTCATCCTTGTAGGATTAATAAACGTGTCAATGTCAGTCCAAGTCATTTCAGTCAGTACTTGTGTCAGTTCGTAGGATCGTCTAGATTTGCACCATAAATTACCATAATTGGAAGTAACCTTGCCATAATCATTTTTCCATCATCCGCAGTAACCTCAGCCATCGCATCCGCCCATTTCCCCATGCCACCATCAGCAACTGTCAGAATACACATTGGCACGCGATTGATCACACGATTATCGCCGAGAATAATGCCAGCAGGAATTAACTCGTTACAGGGTCTCATCAACTTCACTCGTGCCAGGTAAATACATAACTTTCATGGAAAAAAGCACAAGAATGCCAGAGCAGTTAGACTTAGCAATTGAAGCAGAACCAGAGCAGCAGAAGTATCCAAACGCATAGCACCATGAGAAGACGCCGAGACGAATTCTGCAAGTTTATCAGTGCTAAGAAAAAATGTTGAAAGCCCTCCCATCCATCCTAGAACTAGAGCTCAATAGCAGAATTCACAAGACAGAGTCCCTTTTCGGGAAATTCGACAATGCGGCCCTCATAGATGCAGACCTCTCGAACTCTGTTGAGTTCCCGGCACTCAATTGGCCAGTGTATATGGAACATTACTTCACAACAGTCGGGCACTTAGCAAACAAAATTTTACCAGAGTTCTGAGGCCTCCAGTAATCTTCTCTTCTGAACTTAAGAAATCTTTTGGTCTTCGGGACCACAGGACCGGCTATGCAGTGCACTAGGTTCCTACTCAGCCGCATCCAGAATGGGTCCTTGTGGCTGAATAAGGAAATTCCCATTCATGCTGAGGATATCCATCATCTTACAAGGCTTTCACAGAATGACGCGGATGTCTCGACTGCATGTCAGACCACCTCCAAGCGAGAGCGGAAATCGGGAGACGCAAACTTGTATGTCAAATATGGCACCTGACGGGGAGGAAAGGGCGCCAAGATGGAGCTTATCAATAAGCCCGAGATTAAATTCTCCTGCTACCTCATTGCCAGCAAGACAATGCGGCACTACACAAAGGGCGAATGCACCCTGGATACTATCTCCATCACAGAGCACTGCGTTCAGGGCGCCAAGCTGAACTGGTGCTCCTTCCTGTTGAAGGAACTGTTTGATGTGTGCAAAGAAAACTACAAGCGTGCTACAAGCTTCATTTATGGATATTTGATAGTTGCATTTGCCATGTGGAAATGGCACACTCCCCTCGTCAGGTTACCAGTGGAAATTCCAGAGGGCCAGCCTCTAGCGATGAAGTTCGTTCCGTGGAAGGAGTCATTTGATCCTAGCACCAAACAAGTGAATGCAGAAGAATTTTGGACCTGGTATGGTTTAATGACGGACGTGGTAACCAGCCAACAAAGGGTACCCACGAACCTGTTAGATGAGTACAGCAAGCAAGTGTGGTTCGAGGTCAGTCACAGGCATACTTACCTCCGACCTACTTGCGTGCCGGAGGACACCTTTCGCATGAAGCCGCTGAAATTCTAGCTTGAAGATACCGCCTTCCACAATGAATTCTGTCCATGGCCAGGGGTCGCGATGGAAATCCGCAACGGGGTACCCAGGTACAACTTTGATCGGATGTTACCGCAGCAACAGCCTGCCGAGACGGATGCGGAGGTGACACCACGGGAACTCCCTGTGTCGCTCGTCCCCCTTGTCCGCCACTTAAACACTCAGGTACGCAGTTTTAATGCGGCGACCAAGGTCATTTCAAGTGGTGCCACTCCTTTCCCTTTACTTTCCGAGTTCTAGCTTTCTCGCTCTACATCGCACCCCCACAGAACTCCTCTCACTGCCCCCATCCCTACTGTTCTATTTACTTCTTCAAGACCAATCATAACCCCGATGGGAGAGAAGAGAAAGACTACAGATCAATTAGAAGCTCCTCAGGCAAAGTGGGCCCGCACCACCGAAGCGAATCCGGTGGTGGACCTCACTGAGGATGATCCACCACTACCACTGAGTACAGGGGTGTTGATACATGAAGAACCACTCATTGACCCCTCAGATTTTATCAATATTTGACTTCCACCTCCACCCACCGTTCCACCTCCACCTACCACTTCATTCGCTCCATCCAATTCATCCACTACTGTGTCCGACCCAATCATCCGAGAACTCCTTGGTGGGGACCACGGGGCCGAAGTTGACTCCAGTACTACAGTAGTAGTACCACCGGTCGACCCCGCTAGAGAACCCCAAGTTTCTTTGTCTGATATAATTACCGAAATGGCACAAATTGTTACCGACTCAGCTAGGGCTCAGCCTAAGCCCACTATACCTCCACAGGTTGGCAATACAAATCGGCAAGAGCAGCCGGACTTGAATATGGCCAACTCAGCGCACCAACAGACCCCACCACCATCCCCTCCAAAGCATTCTAATCAATCAGTTTCCAGTGGGAAACCCTTGCAGGAAAGGAGGCCAGACCAAGGCACTTCGGGGATCGCCAATTTAGAAACATGGGGTACAGCTCAGTTGTACTTATTTATCCAGAGGGCGGCCCAGCAAGCTGAACGGCTTCATTCTGAACTACAGAAAAGGTGCGACGAGCAACAGTAGCAGATTGCAGCGCTTACTGAACAGTGCGACCAGCTCACAACCGCACAGGGGCAGTTGCAAGGGAAGATAGAACAAGTCGCCACGGTGTTCAGGAGGAGGTATGGCCAATGATGAGGCACATTCTCCTTCCAGGCACAACACTGCAAATATTAACAGAAAAGTATCGTATAATGAGCCCTCCATGGATGCTCTATTAGCACTCCTGAGAAAATGTGGAGCTTCACGCAGTGTTAGCAGCCCGGCCAGTGCTTGTTTGGTTCTAATTGATGATGTAAATTAGAGTTTAATTTAATGTCAACCCGGGAAGGTAAACTTAGAAGTGCTTATCTAAAATATATAGATCTAAAAAGATTCCTAATTTTTCCTAGATCTTAAATTTCCCTTACAAGAACATATTCCTCAAGATCTCTTTCAACAACTAATCAAACCTAGATCTAACAATTGTTTGAGATCTATGGTTCTCTTACAAGAACATATTCTACAAGATCTCTTCCAAAACATTAGAACATCTAATAAGAACTTAAAAGCTGAAATGAAATAAACCTAGATCTAATAATTGTCTGAGATCTTATGGTTCTCTTACAAAAAGACTTTCAAATAAGATCCTTCCAATATTAGAACATTTAACAAAATTTAAACGCTGAAATCAAACAAAAACATAAATTAAGTTATACCTAAAATAAACAAATAAGCATGCAAGTGAGGCCATGGGGGGCCTCCATAACTCCACAAGCACACCACTTCAATGGAGACTCATATGTAGAAGCAAAATCGAATTATGATCTTTTATTTAAAACTCTCCATTACAAACCAACTCTAAGGTTACAACTCTAAGCTTCTAAGATTACATACTCCAAAATTCTAAGATTACAAAACTTCAAGATTACAAACGGAGGAGATTTGTCTCTATTTATACAATGGGATGAGTAACAAACTCATAATGATCATCCACTAATCTCTGCCAGTTCATACATCTCTAGGCTTCATCTAGACACATAACCTTTGTGTTGATCTTCTCATAAAGTTTTATCTCTTCAAAATTAAGTTGATATTCAAGGCCATAAAAGGTCTTGGAAAACTGTAACTGCATTACCAAAACAACCCACTTTCCTGCTGATAAAAATATATTATTTTCTAATATTTAATCAAGAATTTCTCTTAAAAAATGCTTAAAAATAAATAATATTTGGAAAATATAAATGAGACCCATTAATGGTGAATAATAGGGAAAATGAAGTGACATGGTGGTGAATAATGGGTGATATAATGGAAGCATAGGTGAAAATTTATGGTAATGAGTGTTATTTGTATGACATTTTGAAACCCAAACAGTGATGCCCGATCTAGAGGCCGTTTATACAGCACAAATTGCCAAAAAGTAGGGCCAGGTCCACTAGATGCAAGAAACTCTTAACTCTGCAGCGTGTGATGCTTACGACCTCCTGAAGGGTCTTCAGGAGTGCTCAATGGCTTTGACAGTTAAAACACAGCCAATCTCCACACAGCTGCAGCAAATTTCGAGGGAAATCCAAGAGGCCACGGACCCCGCGCGGTTGGACCAACTATACACCCAAGCGGATTCTCTAGAGGTGCAGATTCAGCAAACAGAGGCCAAATCTGCAATGGCCAAACAGGTAATTCGTGAGCTCTGCCCGCCCCTCCAACACAGCGCCAGGACAATGCAACAACTAGCCGCCGAGGCCAAAACCCAAATCGGCACGGTGTTCGGGACTGTACCGGCGTAGGTAGAGGAGGCAGTTGTCACTAAGATTGCCGCAGAAATAGATTCATTGGTGTAGAGGTGGCAGCAAGTTGTATCGACCTTCCATGAGCTTAAGGCTACAAAGTTTAGCAAAGTCCCGGAGTTGGGGCCCTTGTTTGGACAACAGGCTGAAGGCGCACAGCGAGAACAGGGCACGGGGTCCAGTGGGGCGATGGAGATAGAAATAGTGATTTGTGATTGACTCAGGGACGAGTCAAGAAACTGTGATCGGGGCCTGTTGGGGCCCTTGTTTTGAAAACTTGTTTTGAATATTTTGAATTTTGAATAAAGGACAGATTTTGGGTTGCGAAACGACACATGGCAGTCTCAACCAAGTCGCAACTACAGTAAGTCGCGGAGCTATCAAGGTGGCGAAGAAGAAAGAGATATCTGAAGAAAGCAAAAGCATAAGCGCAGACGGAGAAAAGATACAACGGAAGACAGAAAGAAAAACTCATAGATAACAAGAGAGAAGCCGGAAGCCACCAAAGAAGAACACAAGAGGAACTAGAAGTTGCGATGGCGAGGGAATAAATAGCAGTCACCCGGCCGAAAGAAGAAATGAATGTGACAAAAGAGACGAATGCAGAGCAACTGAAGAAGATTGAGCAGAGGCTGCAGAGGGAATCCATTCCGAGCACGATATCTCTGTAGTTCCTAGGCTTCTCTTATCTATGTTTCTGTCCTATAAGATGTTTGTGACAGACTTGTAAAGATCTTGCTGTGGAAGCGATGTAACTAGGGATTTTGTTGAAGATTATTAATATACCTGCAGGTTACTGTCTGATCTTATGAGTCACACGCATGCATGATGTCTGTGATGCTTTAAAATTTTATTTTCTTAATACCTAGTCAATATTTTGAATGTTCTTGCGTATATATGATGTTGATGCAATCAATTCTATGTTAATCATGAGTTGTAGATCCCTCCATCACCATTGATCTCTTCCCTCCTTGCATGTAGTCGCGGCACGCCTCGGGTGAGACTCTCTACTCTCTGGAGTAGGGTGATAATGCCGGCGTGGTTCTAGACTACTGCGGATACCCTTGTTGGCTCCAACCTCTGAACCTGGGTCTTGCCTGTGAGACCTGTTTCTTCACCAACAACAGCCTACACCTACAAGTAGCAAACAAAAGATCAGGGATAAAATCCATGGAAGGATAAAAAAAACTCAAACAATTGGGAAAGGAAACATTGAAGATATTCTTCAAGCCATATACATTGAGGAGACTCCAGTGGTTAGAGTTGAAGATGTTAAAGAAAAAAGAAGAAAAAGAAGGGTATAACTGCTAAAAAGCTTGATTTTTCATGGGAAGATGCATGGTTTATATTTCAGCCAATAAAACCACTCACCAGGCTGCAACTTGTCAAAGGTGTCATGGAAAGTAAAAGGACAGAGGTTACTGACAAAGGAAAGCATCCTATCACAAAGGATATCATTGATTTGTCTTCAGCAAAAGAGGATATCATTGTGCAGAGGAAGGGTAAAGAGAAAATGGTTGAGAAAACTGAAGTACAAATGTTAAAGGAACAATTAAGAGAAGCTAGAGAGGAGGTTATCGAGACCAAATTGGAATTGAAGTAAGCCAAGGTATATAGGAAGCCAATGGAATATTTCAAAGAAAAGGTAAATGAGCAACTAAATCAATATGATGAGTCATTGACTAATGCCAAGAAACTATTGAAAAGGATACTTCCTCTACGAAGGGTAATGAATCACACAATAAAGAGAAATATATGGTTGCAAGGTGAAAGAAAGAAACTCAAAATCCAAGTCAAAGAGCTAGAAGAACAGATGGGGATGATACAGTTAGAGTTAAAGAAGAAAGGTATTAAAATCGCAGTCATAAATGAATGTTAGAAAATTATATATTACAGAGCAATGCAACACATAAAATATGCTGAAAACACAAACACACAAAACCCATAAAACCATAGAGCCACAGATATACGTGGTTCACCCAATTTGGGCTATGTCCACCCCGAATAGCCAATCCTTCCTTTCTATTATCCAGCAAAATGAAGAGACACAACCTACAACAGATCCACTGTAATATCCTCTACTCTCTCTCGCAATCTCCCTATATGTTTCTCGTTCTGAGAATACACATACAATACACAGTCGTGATACAATACCCTCATACAAAATGAGGGGTTGCATTCTAGGGAAAAAACCATAAATTAAACATAACTTCTACAGTCAGATTATCTGCCTAATGAATGGCCTAGATTGACTAGAAATTACAATAATTTTACAAGGAAATTTTACATATGTTTTTAGCTTCGGGTGCGTTGCCCCCAAAACCCCCCGCCAGGGAGGGCTCCATAAAGTCCCAGCCCCCCCCCCCCAAGCATCATTTAATTACAGGCGGCATTTCCGCCCTGTTTTGAACAAGGGTCCAATGTTGTGATACAAAATAAAGAAGATAATCAGGCTCCACACCCAACAATGAACCCGAAGAGATTCAACCTCCTACTACCAAAGGTGAAGTTTCCAAAGCTTGAAGAGTGGAAAAACTACATTTTTGACATTTTTGCATCATTTAGAATCAGAATTTACAGATCCATAGGAAAAAATTTGAAGAAGAAAGGACACTCTTTGAGTTTCCTGCCAATTATGCAAGTTTGTATCGAATCCCAGGCTTGAAGCCTAGATTTCGCTACGAACTCATTATAGGTGTCCTTTTCTTTAAAATCACAGATATGATCAAAATCAAGGTGGATAAAAAATCATATTTAGCTCTTTTTACGTAACAAACAGCTCCAAATCAACAAAGAGAGCTAACAGGTGGACGAGATAGGTGAAATCAATTTGCTACAAACTTGCCTTAACTCCCCTGTTTCTGCAGCGAGCAAGTTTTGGTAGCATTTTTTGGTTTTGATGGTCTATTGGAGGCAAGCCAGCCACGTGGAAAGCTTAAAAAGTATCAGAGGAATATTTTGGTGAAGGCATGGTCTTTGACAAGGTTTTTCAGTCCACCATCTCATCATGAAACAATCGTCATTTATCATGACACCACCTCCTTAAAAGTATGAAGACTAGTCTCCTAACTTAGTGGGGAAATTATTCTCTTGTTCATGGTCAGTGTCACCCAAGCACATGACTATCTTTGATGTAAATATGCATTATTTTCAGTTGGTTGATGTAATAAATAGGTAGTAGAGTCCTAATAGGTCTCTAAGTCCTAAAGTTAGTAGCTGTCAGTTTTATTTCCATGTAATTTGCTTATTGTTAAGATAGGTGTCAACAAAGGGACTCGATGATCTAGCCATGTAGGTAGATCCAATGTGAAGAGTTTGAAGCCTATTAATAGGCACAATATCGAAGAATAGAGGATTGAATGATATTAATTACACTACTACTATTGTAAACATTTTCTGATCGTTAATATATAGTGGCTATTGGCTTTTTCTTCACCTGAGATTCATCTAATGTTTTCATGAGAATTTGTCCTATGTGTCTTGTTATTTTGTCTTCAATACTCTGATGTTTGATTACTTAGAATTCATGTACATCATGCTCTAACTTCCTTCAAGCATTAGACTAATGTGTATCTGTGTGTATTTCCTTTTCATAAAAACATATATATGCCTCAGCTTCCACAAGAAGAACCATGTCATGAAGTTTCTTAACACTGACTCCATAAGCCCAATGGTAGTGAATTCTATACATCTTTCACCTGCATACAAACATACCTAAAACAATTTTTCAGAGTTAGCCATCTATGAGCTTATTTACATAATATTATCAATATCTTTGAGAGAGCCCTCTCATGCTTAAAAGGCTAATTTTCAGCTAGAAGTTGGTTTTAAAGAGTTACTCTAGTTTGTCTGGTGGAGCAGCCCATCTGTACCAACTTAGTGATAACAGAGTCAACTCTACATGCACCTAGTTTGACCCCCAACTCAAATTGACTGAGCTAACTAAGTTTTCCCAACTTAGTTAACTCGTACAAGTTTTCATGTGATGTGGAATTATAATTTCCTTCTAATTTAATTAAGGGAAAATTAAATTAGAATCCCTTTTGATGCCATTTTAAATATTTCTTTTTTCTATTTTCAACAATTTGACCCCCAACTCAAGTTGACTGAGCTAACTGAGTCTTCCAAACTCAGTTAACTCGTACAAGTTGTCATGTGATGTGGAATTACAATTTCCTTCTAGTTTAATTAAGGGAAAATTAAATTAGAATCCCTTTTGATTCCATTTTCAATATTTCTTGTTGCTATTTTCAATAGCTTCCATATATCCTTTTGGAATCATGTAACTGCTTGAGAAATAGACACCTATTCATGAGGAATTGAAATCAAATAAATAAATATCTCAATAATGAATTAAAATTTGGATTAAAGTGATTTCCATTACTCAGTATTTATTCTCCACTATATTTTCTAAATGCTTTGCCACATGTGGTATTTTTCAAAGTAACTGTCTCTTATGATCATCAATAACAACAAATACTCCTCAAGTTATTTCTCCAAAACAATAATTTTCTTCTCAACATGTCAATGCAACCTTTTATCTCTATAGATAATCTACAAATTATGCCACATTTCAGAGACATAAATAACCCTCAACTTCAGTAGGTGTATTGATGAAATTTGTTTTATGCTTTTATGTTCGCTTGCAAAATTCATTCCGATGACATTTTCTCCTTTCTCAACTCTCCTCTATGTTTGCAATGGCTCTTTCCCAATATTAGGAAGGAAAACATAGAAGTTTCACATATAAATCCTCTGGTATATTTTCAACCCAACCATAAATGTTATGAATGTGTTGGGGATGTCACTGGTAAGGAACACATCCCACCTCTAGGAATTGTAGAAAGTGTGAAATCTAATCTCCCTCCATTAATTAAGAGTACCATTATTTGTATCTATAATTCAATGGAAGGAAAAATGACATTGGAATAGCCATCCAAAAAATTTACCGCCACTCGTTTCCTTGTCTTGCAATTTCAACCATGCAATGTCACTGAAACCAAAAGTGGATTTAGGTGGGGGGGTCTTGTGGTATCTGGTTCAAATGAAATAAAGAAAAAAAAATTGAGACATGTAAATTCACAAGTACGTAAGATGTCTCACCTATTTATGGCTACAAATGCATGTAAATTTGTTTCAAACTCTAATCTAATCCTAAACATAAATTAAAAGTTAGAATTTAGGTTTTAGGATTATATACTAGGAGAAGAAGGATTCTAGGATTCCTTGGAAGAGATATAAGTAGATCTAGGGTGATCACTAGGGTTTTCCATCATAAACCCTAGAATATCCACCTAGTACCTTACAAAATTCAAGAAAATTCAGGGGAAGACTCTCCACTAAATATATTACTAAGTTTTTAAAGGAAGGTTTTGTCCAATAATAACACGAAGAGAATTCACCACCTCCACTAGAGAAGTACAATTACATTTAATAATCATTCATAAACTAAATCTAAGTCTCAAAGAGAACAATTACTCAAAAATTCATTTGCATCCACAAAACCTAGCCATGAAAATCCATAAAAGTTGCAAAGTCATGCACAAGATCATCTCCTTAATAAGGTGCATTGGTTATTTTCCCATAGCTAAGTCGACAAGTAGTAATGTTTCTCCACAAGTATCAATAACTTATAAATGAGGACTGCTTCTCTTATAATTTATATGAGACATCAAGTACCGTCATTATCCATTGGTAGCTCAAAAAACATAAAAATGGCTATATCTCTCACACAACCCCTAGATACCAACGAACAATAATATGAATAAACTGTATTTCATACCAGCGAATAGTAAAAGCTACAAGAGTTTGGTTTTGACCTCTTTACGACACAAAAAAATGATGTAAATAAGGCCAAATTTGAGGAATATCTAGGGCCTAATCTTTTTAATAAGTTTGTCAATGTTTGACTCAATAAATTAGCTCTCAAATCTATTTTAGCACTATGTTTTATTGCAGGTTTTAGTTCCATTTGAGGAATCCACCGATAATACATTTTGAATCAATGAGTTTCATCCCAATAGTAAGATTTCTTTGTCTTTTTTGAAGATTTGAATTAAAAGCGCATACCTTGCTTCCGTGCTCTTTGTTTTATAATCAACCAATATGATTGTGAAATTTTAATTAATTTTTCATGTATTTATGTTAAAAAATAGATGGAGCTAGTTTATAGAATTGCTATGGGTGAAGAGAAATCTGACATTGGCATGGTCAAGTGTCGAGAAGGTTGTAAATTTGCTGAAATCTGTGTTGAAATTTTGGATGATGAAATCGTTGGATACCCTTGGATTTTATCCAAGATGGATTAACTTTAAATCCAAAGCAAGAGAAAAAATGGGAATTTTATACAACAATTTTAGGAATCAAAAAGAAACTAGGCACATTTTATGTGGAAACAGAGGGTTCAAATGTAGTGGAAAGAATACCAATATTTGAAAACATTGAAGATAATGTGGAGGTACCTATGCGTAAACAACCAAGAGTTAAAAATATGTCTTTGTCAATGGAACAAACCATAGTTTTTTATCCTAGTGTATTGGCATATTGAGAAAAAAATTTGAAAATTCTAATGGAAGAGTTTTCCAATGAGAAAATTACTCTCAAAGTATATTTAGAAAAGGACGAATCTAAAATAAAGATCCATTGTGAAATTTGTGGCATTGATTATGGAAAAAGTGATGTATCCTTGGTAGCGCGAACAATGCGCAACTTCAAAAACAATCATATGAAAATAGGGTCCCATCAACAATGCCTTTCAATGCCAAGTGGTAGTGAAATTACTTCATGTAAAAAAATAAAATATACATCGGTGGTTGGAGATCGATTTCATATTGATCAAGCAATCAAACTTCTAGATGATTTCAACAAGACACAAGAGCCTAATTTTTTCAAGGTGGTGGAAGCAACACTTGCATAATATAAGGACATGAAAAAAGTGAGAGTGGAATGTACACTATGCAATAAATTTTTTTTTTTAGTGCCGAAAAGTGGTAATATTTCCAGATCTCTAAATGAACACATGAAATAAAAGAAGCACACTAATACTGTTACACAGTAATTTGTCACCCTGCTCACTTCCCGTCCCTGGTCCTGAAGTTACCTGTGACAAGTCTTGTGCAGTATATCCGCCTGGGAAAAATACACAAAGATATACTCTGAAGAATCAAAGAAAGATTCCTTGAAATATCACTGGAGAGACTTGGCCAAAAACCTAAATTTCTAGGTCAGGGCACTTCTCTAGTGGCATGCTCGTGCTGATGGCAGGTTGACAATTCTGACCAAGCGCTGTCAGTGACCTTTTTTTTGATAAAATCATGTTGATCCCTTTATGGCAGTGTTTCCTCAAATGGAGGAGAAGCTTTGACCTCTAGAAGCTCCAGGGTGACGAGTTGTTTGTTATTTGGTGGTGATAGGGTTGAGCTCTTTGATTGTAGAGATTTGATCTTATCAATGGGGGTTTATCCCTGTTACACAGTAATTTATCACTATCCCTGCAATCCCCATCTCGCACATTGGAGGGTCATTTATGTGACTAATTAGAAGTGTCATGCCTTGCAAATGCCATCATTACATCCCTTGCCATGAGGACAACATTCCCTCTGTTGATCATTTCCTGAGCAGACCACTAAAAACACTTGTTTTTCCTTGGTGCTGGTAGCCCATTGTGCCCTCACGCCAATGAGGAAAATTAACACTGAACCCACACCAATTGGCGCTCTATCTCAATGATCTGCCCGCGCCAATCTGTTTATGGAAATTTTTTTTAAAATAGAGGCGAAGTTTCGATCACAACCACTTCATGGATGAGTCATAGGGAGTGGTTCGACTAAATAACCATGGCCTTCCTCCTTTGGCCTCTTGTTTCCACCATAGTATCCCTCTAGCCCTAGGTTGGGTCTAGCAACTACGGGAACATACTAACATCTACCTTCCTAGATTGTAAATGAAATTTAGAGCAAGGAAGATGACCTACCTCGTTCTGATGCTATGTTTTCGTCTTCCCTCAACGCTTCTTGATCTATCGCTCTTCTCAAGATCGATACACACTGCTACCAACGTTCGATTACCTGTACAGACATTCAAGACAACACGACAAGCGTAACACCACGACAAACATAAAACAATTACAACCTATCTAAATAATCAAGGAATGCTAGAAATCTCATTATAAATGTAAATAAGAATGGAAGATAAACATTAGATGCATTTTATTATGATAAAGACAAGGGGAGTTTACAACCAAGCCTTGATGTTGAGGCTCTCCTTCAGAAGGTCTGTATCCAAGCATGTTTTCAACACCCTCATGAACAAAGGTTCAAGATCTCACTATGTTATCAACACACACAAACAATCACACTCTGCACTATTCTCCCGAAGCTATGATTGCTTCACTCTATGCTAACTTTTTCAGCTATCTGTTCAACTAGAACATGTTCAACCCCCACATAAATGGAAGATGGCTATATTTATAGTGGAGAGGAGGAGGTTGGGATCCCTACAATAGTGGAAGGGAGGCCTTATCCCTTGGGAGGTTTCCCCTTAAGGTGGAAACAAGAGGCCAAAGGAGGAAGGCCATGGTTATTCAGTTGAACCACTCCCTATGACTCATCCATGAAGTTGTTGTGATCGAAACTTCAATTCTATTTTTAAAAAAATTTCCATAAACATATTGGCGTGGGCAGCTCACTGAGATAGAGCACCAACTGGCGCAAGCTCAGTGTTAATTTTCCTCATTGGCGTGAGGGCATAACGAGCTACTGGCGCTAAGGCAAAAACAAGTGTTTTTAGTGGTCTGCTCAGGAAATGATCAACAGAGGGAATGTTTTCCTCATGGCAAGGGATGCAATGATGGTATTTGCAAGACATGACACTTCTAATTAGTCACAGAAATGACCCTCCAATGTGTGAGATGGAGATTGCAGGGAGAGTGACAAATTACTGTGTAACAGATGCCCCCTAAAGTATGAAGTCCGAACATGAGTGAGGGGTGAAATGCTTTACAAGTACGTGCAAGGAACCAGGCGCTGTTGTCGGGAGAACTGAAAATCAAGCATAGATACATATACATAACTGAAATCTCTGATGAAAATACATTAATCCATGGTATGGGTGCAGCTATCCATCAAGAAAAGGATCATGTGAATAGATCCTCAGTATGGACGCAGCCATCCAGTGAAGGGATCATATGAAATAGATCCACGGTATGGGTGCATCCATCCATATAGAGAGGATCAAAACAAGAGAACCCACGGTATGGTCGCAGCCATCCATCTAAAGAATCATATATATAATCATGAATGACTCATCACTCCTCGCAACCTGGACTTTTTGTAGTAGCCTAGGGTCTTGCGCTCCAACACCACCCGATCAAAGTACAAATTCCAACATGTGAATAGATGTGTTGAAGTTGAACATGCTAGAAAATCACTTGATTACCGGTCAATGATGTGAACTGTTAACAAGTGCAAGAGAAACCACCAATAATGACAATGGCTCTCAAGGTACAACTAGTACAGTCCACGGAATGTGAACAGTGAGTTGAAGTCAAACACCTATGAAATCACCCAATCGAAGGCCAATGATGTGAACATATCGTCGAATGCGAATAACTTGCCATTAGGGCATGCAAGCTCTACGATACCAGAAAGGAGTCTCTAGATCAACTACCTAGATAATGAGCTGAAGTCGACAGGAAGTGATCCGTCGAAGGAGGGTCATAATGAATCCCACATCATCGACATGAAACAGAGAAGGTAATATGAGTGTGAATCAAGACTGAAACAGAGGATCAAGGAATGTACAAACTGCTGAAGGATTTTCTCTTGAACATATCGGCGACACGACTCTGGAATTTGGCAGCATTTGACTCAAATAGGATCAGAGGTCATGTTGACAAGATTTTTAATCGAATGAGAGGCAAACAGATTTCCCAAACCCATGGAGGAAAAGTGACAGAATGAAGATATCCCAACCCAACACGAACTATAGACAAGTCTCATGTTCAAGAGTGACATACTGCCGACACAACTGACGAATAACTTCCATTTTCCCCCACCATTTTTGGCGAGTTCCTCTTTATTTTTACACAATCTTGAAGAGGATAGCATATGCTTGTCATATAAGTTTGTCCTTCGGACAAATCCAACCTAGTACATTTTACGAGCCCTAGGAAGTAGGAACTCGAGTCACATCATAACGACGGAGTCCGATGTCATCAGTTTTAACAAGTCTGACAAAGGGAGAAATCGACATATTTTCATATTTAGAGAGTTTGAAAAGACAGCGGAAAAGAAAACTCCAGAAGTCCCTTTCCATAGATAGTCCCTCAGATCCGAAAAGGTAGAAAATTATGTCTGAGATAACCTCCTAGTCGCAATAGGCTAGGGTATTCCTTTTTCGTAAGTAATTTATCCCAGCCTGAAAAAGGGGTAAACGTATACTGGGTAGATGTCGTTTCGCAGCCAATTTAATGAGCTCAAAAGGACAAGCTACTCAATGATCTTTTCAATTTTTAAGAGTAAAAAAAGAGCTGAAAGTTGACTCCTCCTAGAGGAACGAGTGGTATAAAGGGTAGCAACTGGTTTTGGTAATGGTGAAACTGCTCAGAACAAGTAAAGGTTAAGAGGCTAGCTAAAAATACCACTCATTGAAGCGGTTCCTCAAGAATGTGTAAAACAATCAAGTGAGGGCATATGATAGGCCAAGAAGATAGTGACAACGGAGTGAGAAAACCAAGGCTCATCTGGCAAAAACAGGCTGATAAAATGGCAATCACAAGAGGTAAAATGGGAATGGTTTCATTTTTGCACAAGCTTGAAATCAGGAAACTCTGCTTGAAGTTGGTTTCATTTTTACACAAGCTTGAAACAAAGATAAACTATGCTTGAAACTGGTTTCGTTGTTACACAAGCTTGAAACGGAAACAAACTATGGTTAAAAAATTTTGCATGCCCCCAGCATGGTGACTCAATTCGAGGTACATGCTCCCCAAGATTTAATCCATATGAAAGGCAGATGGAGTGAAGGTCCAAGTTACGAGATCAAGAGAAAGACTCGACTGGGATTTTACGAGATCTTATCAAAGACTCGAATTGAACAGGACAGTGTTTCATTGTTTTAACAAGGTTGACACATTAAAATAACTATCCTCAGATGACCTTGTTTCATTTTTTAATGAGGTTGATATAGAAGACAAATTATCCTTGGAACACCTTGTTTCATTGTTTAACGAGCTTGACACAAGAAAATGAACTATTCTCTCGACACCTTATTTAATTTTTTAACGAGCTTGACACAAGAAAACGAACTCTGCTCCAGAGACAACTCATCATGATGAATAAGAATTCATGGCTTCCAAGAGGTTCTCATCCGATGGGAGAAAAACATCTCGGAAATCAAGACCCACTGCCCCCAGCACACGATGAACAATGGCACTATCACTGAATGTAGGCACAAGACAGGTAGCCATATAATTGACCTGTGCGGGGAAGACACAACCGGCGGATAAAGATCGGGAAAGGAAGATGGTGGACCAGATGCCATGTTAGGACCAAAAAATGAAAGCTGATCAATGGTCATGATCCGACCTTTGTGTGGAAAACAAATCACATGAAAGATGGAGGAGAGAAGCACACCCATGGCATAAGTATAATCGCGCCCCAAGAGTAAATTGAAATCCAAGGGGCCTGGAACAATCATCATGTCTATATAGACGGTTTTCCCTCCCAAAGTAACCGGCAACTTTGGAAGGATCCCTAACGGTTGACTGGTTCCTCTGTTGAAAGCCAACAGATTCTGAGTAACAAGCATAAGCGATCATGACCTGAATTAAAAACCTATATCCAGCTGGGAGCAAAGGACCAGGTGAAGACATAACAGAAGGTTCGGGGATGTCTTTGGGAAAAAGCTGGTAATCTTCACCAGAAGTAGGAATTCTCTCACTAGGAAAAGGACTGGATGAGTCCATATCTAACCATGTCGTAAGATCTTCTAAAAGACGACGGGGACTAGGAGGTATAATAGAAGCCAAGAAAGGCGATCCTGATGTAAGAGGAGGGAAGTGTTCCCCTACTCAAAATCCAAACCAAGCATTGGACAAGGGCAAATTGAAGTCAATTGGTCCTCCAAATGGAAGTTCAGATATAACTGGTCCCCCGTCGGGAAATTCGGATACAATGGGCTACTGATACTCAGCAGAGGACTAGGAGACCTCTGATGAATCGTCTGTGTAAGGACTACCAGTAGACGAAACTGAGGGTTTTACCACTGTGACTGTAACGAAAAGAGGAAGAGATCACAACAATAAAACACAGTAAAAAACCAAGGCAAACAACAACAGGCCGAAAAATCAATCTCTAAATGCGCATGTGATTGTAGGTGATTAATTTTACCACATTAAAACTATAAATTTTATTGTTTCATGTTTTAAAAGTCTAGAAACGAGTAAAAGATGACTCTATCACTTTCAGTTTGGAAACAAGCTTGAAAGGACAAGCGCTTGATGATCTTTTCAAATTTAGTGAGTCAATAAAGATCAAAATGACTACTCTAGAAATCTAGGCAAATGGGTGTACCATATATCCGTGAACTGCCATATAAACCTTGGTAAAAATGAAAAATATATCAACCAAGGACTTGACGTACGTGCAAGTAATCTCCCCGAATGTTGTGTCATGTGTATCACAGGTAAAAGGCGGTAGACTCGGCTTCCTACAGATAAAGGATCGCAACCTAATGGGGTCTCCCTTTATATACACGACGGTACAGGGAGCACAAGTCTGTACTAACGCTGTTTGTAGCCAGATGGCGAGCGACAGCTGCTAGGTTTAAAGATACCGAAACACGTCTCTACCTTAGACTACTAGATGTTCCGTTAATGTTTCAATGTTGCCTTAGGTTAATTCAGTAAATTTTAAAGTTTATCTTCAATTTACGTTTTGATTTCCAAGCCCTATCGAATGTTGGATCTCATAAAACCTCTAAATGCAAACTACATGCCACAAAACATCATTTTTTTCAATGAAGAGCTATCTACGGAAGAGTTGAGAGCTTTTCAAATGAAAACAAAATGAAAGGCACAAAAACATCCACTATTGTTTCCAATCCAAGCTAATGAAACTAGAAAACTTCTCTCTTAGATTTATATAAAACTAGTTGTTTGTGCTCAACCTAGTGTTCCTAAGTTGAGTTCATTAATTGTCAACCAGGGTTGGTAAGCTGCTGAAGTGTGGTGCACTATATGTGCCTAGGTATTTGTTTCTCACTACGTTGTGTTTAGTGTTTTATGATGTTTTTGGTTTTATGGTTTTATGGTTTTATGTTTGAAAAGGGAAAGAACTAAATGCTGGTGAAAAGAAGCTATTGGTTATATTAAAGTAGAAAAAGGCCTAAACTATGGATGGCAAACAACAAATGAAAATACTAAAACAGAACAAAGTTTAAACTATGGCTGGAAAACAATAAATGCAAAGCTTGATAATGACTTCATTGCAAGGAAATAAATCACAACATGAGCTTGAACTTATCCAATTCATTCATTAAAGATGTGTTGGAAGAGCTTGAGAAATGGACAAGTTAAGTGTGAATGAAGTTCTCCTAAATAAACAATCAACTTACAATGTTACAACATCTCATCCATGATTAAAGGTTCATTGGAACATATTTGGAAAAGAAAATTTGTAGCACAATAAGATTTTTACTCTAAACTAACTTCTAATTATGTTCTGCAACTCAATTTAGCACCATTATGCCTTACTCAAAAGTTATAGGTTTCGTTTTAAAATAGTCCTTGAGAAAAGGCTTATTTGTGAAATGGTAAAAAGGTTGCAAAATACTCCAGGCCTTAGACTGATACTAGCTTCTGTCCAGATGATTATGTATTAATATGAGGTTGGAACAAAAGAAGTTTTTGCAAATAATGAAGACCGTGGTATCTAAATTTAACAAATAATACATTTTAAAATGCAATGGATAGCAACTAAACTTGGAATGTTAATACAGTGAGCTAAGACTAAACTAGAGTGTTACTAGTCTACTTTAAGTACAGTGAACAGTGTTAAACTAAAAATCCATTATCAAACTTGAAATGAAATGACAGAGCTGAACTAAATGCATTCTACCTCCGGAGTGCTGTAACTAAATTAACATGCAACTAGTCTATGGAATTCTACAGTCCATCTCGTTCAATAGGAATGATATTTTGGAAGAGTTTGTAAAACAAGTATGGTTGTATTATTCAATGCAGTTGAACATAAACATAAGACTGAAAACAAATACAACTAGAATCTAAGACACCACGGTTGTTTCTTATTCGTTGTTAATGATGTTTTGGAAGAGTTTGTAAGAGTAAGACCAGCTGTGACACTTAGTGTAAACAAGCAACTAAAACCTACAATACCACAGCTATGCCTTATTCATCGTGATGATATTTTGGAAGAGTTTATAAGAGTAAGTCTAGCTGTGATAATTAACGAAAGGAAATGCAACTAAAACCTACAACACCACGGCTATGCCTTATTCATCGTGATGATATTTTGGAAGAGTTTATAAGAGTAAGTCTAGCTGTGATGATCAATGTAAACAAGCATGAAACATAAACTTTAGAAACGTGCTTAAGCTAGAAATGAAAAACGAGACTAAAATACTTATCTAAACCGTATAAACAAGGCTGCTCAGGAGGCAAGGGCCCTCTACAACCGGAGTAGCACGCAAAATATACTTCAAGATTGACTCAGTGCTTTTAATAAAGTGATACTTCTTGCATTAGAGAGAAATTACTTCAAAACAAAGTGTTTTCGAACTTCTGAAATCTAGCAATCAATCACAAAATCTAACCTTGTCCCTCGGTTTCCCGAGCCATATTTATAATCAAAATTACATAACTGTCTTGAGATAACCTAGGGATAATTGTCTTTCCAAATAAAAACCAAACTAGAACTCTGATGGTGGTCACGTAATAGAATTAAGGACATCTGGACTGTCCTTGTCCTATTAGGAGTCTCTCTCCTAGTTTGAGTTCCCACGTACATAACTGCCTACAGAATTCCCTTCAAACTTCGTGGAGAGCAAAAAATGATGAGGGAATGATGTGGAATACGCCCATATGTGTTTTTCTCCAAGATGACACCTGGAACCTGCGTAGACATAAAGACAATTGCAGAATCGGCAACTAGCTACAGAATGTCTGCATTCTGTAGCTAGATCTAGTTCAAACAGTACTACAATGACAAAATCATAAAAACATAGCAATTTAGTCATGATATTCATTCTTAAAGAAATTTTAACTAATTTCATTGATCATTTGAGCCTGTGATTAATAATGGACAAAAGAAATGGAGTGGAATGTGGTGGAAGAAAGAACATTCTTGGAGCTCAACACTAGTAATGCGAAAGAGCTTTCAATTTTCACTAGGCTAATCAAAATGCAAAGAAATTTGTTTTTGTATTTTTCAATATTTTAGAGCAAATGCACTAAATGAATGAAAAAACTAATGAAAACACCAATTCAAGAAATGACAATGAGAGAGCTTAAACAAACAAGTTCACTCAATACAAATGTACATAATCAAGACTCAAACTGATGACGAAATCCCTCAAAGTGGAGAAGAATATCTAATGAGACTCAAACAAACCGTGTAATCTAGGCTTGGAGTAACACAAAGCGAAATCGAATGAAAGAAAGGACAATCACTCAATTAACTCAATGATTCAATGGGATTGAACAAGATGAATGCAAATAAGTGGAAAAAAAATTGACTAGGTAAGCAAAGACCCAAAACTCCCATGGGAGACTCAGTACACTGAAGCACCTAGAAGCCCTAGGACTAAAATGCAAAACTGATAGTAGAGGGCAAACAACCAGAGGACAAGAGCCAAACACAGTAAAAAATGACTCCAAGGCACTCAATCAATCAAAAAAAAGACACCAGGACCAAAACTCAAGCTCAGGGAGCCCAAAAGCAAGCAAACGCTAACACCAAGCAGCGTTGGTGCACCTGTTTGGCTGTAATCTGTGCCAAAAAGGCATTGGCGCGGGAGTCCAACTAGCAAAAAGCACTAGCTGGCGCGACTGTCAGGAGAAAAACCGCGCCAATCGTGTTTACCCTAGAAAAATAATGAAAATGGACAAACAGAGACTGGATCTGGTCTTCTAAGGGCTGAACAGGGGTTTAACACCAATGGAGGTGAACCAGAAGAGTGAATAAATCAATCAAAATCCAAAAAAAAAAAAAACAACCCAAACAGAAGAAGGACTAACGCCCACTGATCCCTAGCAGAGTCGCCAAATTGTTGAGGAGGTAAATCCCCTCTACAGACAGAGGCGATCCCACTAGCCCAAATCCGGTCTAGCAACAATCAAGTCACGCAATGACATTGGTTCCTAGTTACAAAAAGACAAAGATCGCGATGAGTAGCCTACCTCAAATCCCACACAGTTGTCGTTGGAGAAAAGATGATGCTTCCCGTCCCTCGCTTGACAGATCACAATCCTTTCATTCGACACGTACGGACACCTGTACACATGCAGGGAAATGACGACATACAATGTAACATGTAATGCAATGAATTATATCCTCTCTGACTGATATATAGTTACATGATTTAGATGTTACATTGTATGTCGTCGTTTCCCTTCATGTGTACAGGTTTCCAGACGTGTCGAACAGAAGGATTGTGATCTGTCAATCGAGGGACGGGAAGAATCATCTTTTCTCCAACGACAACTGTGTGGGATTTGAGGTAGGCTACTCATCACGATCTTTGTCTTTTTGTAACTAGGAACCAACGTCATTGCATGACTTGATTTTTTCTAGACCCGATCTGGGCTAGTGGGATCACCTCTATCCGCAGAGGGGATTTACCTCCTCAACAATCCCTTAGAAAGTGGACCTTCCTCCTCCTTTCATGGGCTCCCAACCTCTTCTCCCTTCCTATAAATTGATCCTCATCCCTCCACTACTGGTTGGTCATTGTTGGGTTGCTAAGAACATTCATTCCCTTGACACTCATATATTGTGATAATGCCTAAGCTATTCGGGAGAAGGAATATGCTTTAGAGCTTCGATGAAGGACACAGATTTTCACCAAAGGGAGGCCTTCAACATCAAGGCCTAGGTTTTAAGCTCTATATTTTATATTCATTAATAAAACATATGATGTTTGATTTCTATATTTGTCTAATCATTTGTGAAAATATTATGGTACTCCTTGATCTGCTAGATAGTTAACGTTTAATGATAATTATGTATTGGATTACACTTTTTGTTGCCTCTTGATCATCCACAGGTATTCATGTGCCACCAGTAGCAAGGAGTGAGCCTAAAAGGATCGTGGATCAAGGTTTTCATCAACGAGTTTGAACATAACATCAGGAAAAGGTATCTCCTTTATTGTTGCATTTTGAAAATTAGCTAAGAAAGCTTTGCATTAGAAAGTATCTCAATTTTCTAGACTCACTCTAGGGCTAGAGAGATTTCCTCTCTCCGCAAAGAGGATTTATCTTCACAATAGAATTGGCAACTCCACTAGAGAACTTTAGCCTCTTCGTCTTCCCCTTCCCGGGTTGATATCTGATCAGTTTGATCGATCATAGAGATATGAGTCTACTTAGGTCTCTATAGGTTTTCATAGGGTTTGATTTTTGGTTTAGAGTGTTAGGTCTAGGTTCCTATTTCAGTTTGGATTGCTTTTCCTAAGCATTCCTTGACCAATGCGTATTTTTTTAGACACAGTCTTGCTGCCAGCATGGATATTTATCAGTACAGTCATGTTGAAAGCCCTATCTTCCACTATCTCCTCGCGCTACTACAGTTTCATAGACCAACGTTGTTTTTTCCATGCAAAGTAGTGCTGCCAGCACAGGTTTGGGGGTCTAAAGTAGCATTGAAGACCCTGTCAGCACGGTTTTTTCTATGTAAAGTAGAGTTGGTCCTTAAATTTGAGAATTTTTGGAGTTTTTTCTAAAAGGCCTAGTTTTTCCTTATCTTTGAAGTCATCCTCCTGCTCTGTGTGCATCAAATTTTGTCTTTTTGGTGTTAGTTTCTTTGTGGTGTGCACAAATCCATCCTATACTTGAACTCGTAAAAGTAAATTTTGGTTGAGTCTTTGATTCTTTGAGTCAATTAAAATTATCGTTTGTTACTTGTATGTTTGGAAGGAACACTGGTTTGTTGTTGATTGAGTATTATTATTTCTTTTGATACCATAAAATAAATTTATTTTTCATTCATTTAGTTTTTTTCTCGAAGTTTACTTTTCGTAAAAAGTGCATTAGATTACATTGCATTTGAAAAGTCATTTTTGAGATTTATCATTGAACTTAGATTACATTGTTTATAGATTGAAAGCTAAAAGGTGAATTGAGTGCATTTTCATTCATTAGAAGGTGCATAAATTAGATTCTCATTTCTTCAAAAAGTGCATTGAATACATTCTCATTCATCAAAAAGAAAAAGGAAATTTTACATAGATTACTGTTGCATAGTTTTCAAAAAAGGAATTGTGCATAGATTACATTGCATAATTTGCATCTTTGAATGTTTTGACTTGAATTGGGATAGTGAAAGTGATTTGGTTAGGAAGAGTTTCGTGTGTTGCATTTTTGTTTGTTGCATCATTGTTTGAAACTTTTCCCTAAACTAGATAATATTCATTCAATTGAAAGGATATTTTTCTCATGCTAGTTGCATTATAGGTATTCAGGTGACATTGTTTTGAGCCTTGAAATTGAAACTTTAATCAAGATCAACCTTAAAACTAATTCAATTAACCTTGAGGAGCATATGAAATTAACGCAAAGATCTAGAGGTCTAGGCTAGAGACGTGTTCCGACATCGTTAAGCGTAGCAATTGTCACTAATAGTTTGTGTTACATTTTGGGGGTAATATCCTGTCCCACGTATGGAAGTATATAGGACTATGCTCCACATATGAAAAGTATAAGGGGACACTCTCATCGTATGGTTACACATTAGACAGCACTACTACGAATTGGACTCCCATGTACCGTCGAGTAAATATGGGGAGACCCCACTAGGTTGCAAACCTGCCATAGGTAACTGATTCAGCTGCCTTGTAGACGTGATACACCGAACACATCATTCAGGGAGATTGGATTCCATACGTTAATTCCTTGGTAAATTTATCTACTAAGGTGTATATTGTAGTTCACAGATACCTAGTAATCCTTTATGCCTAGTTCACCCTTTTTGATTTATTTTGTGTTTAATTTCTAAAATTTACTGCCCACGGAATAACATTTTACCCGTGCATAACTCCTTAGCAGATATTAGGTTGAGACTAATGGAAAAAGTTCCTGATCTTACCAATTAAGGAATCCCCTCAGATGCGAATCCTGATCTTGTTCATTCTTTTGGAAATGTTGGCGCTCCCTATATGGCAACGTTGTCCCTCCCAGGATTAACCATTGGTTTTCTAGTTTGGTTATTTTCAAACCCCATGGTTCCAAATGTCTAAGCTGCTTCTCAACCAATTTTGCCTCGACCTAAACAGTGTCAACCTCATGTTGATCCTAAATTTGACCCCTCACCTTCTTCACCTCTTTCTTCACCCTGTTCTTCCTCTTCGCCTGATGAAAGTCTGGATTTTAGCACCAGGAATTTAAGAAGAGGAAAAAGAGGAAGAAGAAAAATAAGCAAGGGGGAAACCAAGTGAAAATCGCTACTGATGTAACTCATGTTGAAAAACCTTCCAATCGGCCCCATAAAGTCAAATTCCCTTGCAAGTTATGCAAGGGTGACCACCTTCTTAGGGGTTGTCTTGGTATTCCCAGGGTGTTAGAAGTGTGGTCCATCGACTCAAATCGACCCTTTTCATCAGCCTCTGGAGATCATTCTGGTGAAAATTATTCAAATTTCCCTTTAAGTTATGTGAAGGGAATCATCCCATTCACCTTTGTCCTTTTTTGGATAAAGCCTCCAAAGTATTGGAGAACCTTACAACTTCTCCACCTTGTCTTCTTGTTGGTTACTCAAATATTTTCCCTGATCCTCTAATAGTTGATCAAGTGATTGATCAGAGTTCATCTCTAGTCAAACCCACTCTCTCTGAAATTTAATCCCATGAGTCTGTTCCTGACCAACCATTGGTTGAGAAAACAGTTGACTTGATTCCACCTTAAGTGGATCGTGCCTTTCCTATAGAGACCGAACCTCATACCACTCAGGTTCTTTTTGTTTCTTCATATTACCATGAATTGGAGGGAAATAATCATGTTCCCATGGTCCAGGAGGGTGATCCTACCATTCCCATAACACAAGGGGGAAGTTCTCTCATTCCCACAACACCCCCTCTAAGTAGTCTGAACGCTTCCTTTTATTGGAGTCAACTGACAGGATATCGTCTTCCTTCTTACGTGCCCTTTGAGATCATGGTATAGGCCTATATTGTGGGCATACCTAGCACCATAATAGATGAAGGTGCATCTGTTATTATTATGTCCTCAACTACTTGGAAATATTTCAATTCTCCACAGCTTGTGCCTGTTACACAAAATTTGTTAGCGTTTAACAGAGGAACCAGTTAACCGTTAGGGATCCTTCATAAGTTATCTATTACTTTGGGAGGAAATATTGTTTATATAGATGTTATGGTTGTCCAAGGCCCTTTGGACTTTAACTTACTCCTTGGGCCTAACTATACTTATGTCATGGGGGTTGGTGTATCTTCTCTCTTTCATGTGATTTTTTTTCCACATGAACGAATAATTGTGGCCATTGATCAAATTTCGTTCATTGATCCTAAAATGGATCCCAATAAACCACCCTCCCTTAAAGTTCCTTACATGCTAGTGGTATATTCCCTGCCACTGGTTAACTATGTGGTCACTTGTTCCATGCTCGCGTCTGCTAATGATCTGATCAGTGATACTATGCATCATGTACTAGGGGCATTGGACCCTGCTTTCAAGAGTGTTGTCCTCCCATCTGACGAGAACCTCTTGGAAGCCATGACCTATTATGGGCCATGATCAGGTACCTTGGAGCAGAGTTCTTGTTCTTGTGTCAAGCTCCTTAAAAAATGAAACAAGGCCTTCAGAGCAAAGTTCGTGTTCTTGTGTCAAGCTCCTTAAAAAATGAAACAAGGTCTTTGGAGCAAAGTTCCTTTTCTTGTGTCAAGATCCTTAAAAAATGAAACAAGCTCTTCAGAGAAGAGTTCCTTGTCTTGTGTCAAGTTCATTTAAAAATGAAGCAAGGTGTCATGAGAATAGTTATTTTACTATGCCAAGCTCATTAAAAATTGAAACAAATCCCCTTTCAATTCGAGTCTTTGATTATATCTCGTAAAATCCCAGTCGAGTCTTTCACTTGATCTCGTAAATGAACCTTCATTCCATCCACCTGTTAGTAATCAGTAGTCTAATTATGTGAATGAGCTGAATCTTGGGGGGCATGTACGTTGAATTGAGTCACCATGTTGGGGGCATGTAGACTTATTCCAAGCATAGTTTGTCTTTGTTTCATGCTTGTGAAAAAATGAAACCAATTACAAGCATAGTTTCCCATGTTTAAAGCTTGTGTAAAAAATGAAACCATCCACATCTAATCTCTCGTTATTGTCGTTTTATCTACCTATTCTACCATATGAGCCTTGGTTTTCTCATTCCATCGTCATCATCTGGTTGGTTGATCATAAACTTTCACTTGGTTTTACCCTTTCCTAAGGAACCGTTGCGATGAGTGGTCTTGTTAGCCAGCCTCTTGACATTTACATGTTTTGAGTAGTTCCACCATGACCAGAACTAGTTTCTACCCTCTATACCACTCATTCCTCTAAGAGAATTCATCTTTCAGCTCTTTTCTGACTCTCAAAAAAAGAAAATATTTTCGATTACTTGTATTTTCGAACTCGTTAAAGTAAATTAATTGACACCGCCTCAATATACATTTACCCCTTTTTCAGGTTGAGATTGAATATTTATGAAAACAGAATACCTTGGTGTTGGAGAGGTAAATCCCCTCTGCGGATAGAGGAAATCCCACTAGCCCTAGAGTGGGTCTAGCAACAAACAAAACACGCTACAATATCGATTCCTAGTTACAAAATACAAAGCTAAGATAGATAGCCTACCTCAAGTCCTACGTTTCTATTTTCAAAGAAGAAGTGTTGCTTCCCATTCCTAGCTCGACGGATCACAATCCTTTCGTTCACCGTGTTCGGACACCTGTACACATGCAGAGGAAAAACGACGACATACAACGTAATAATTCAAACGTGTAACTATCAATCAGTCGGAAAAGATTGAATCAAATTGCATTACATAAACGAGAAATATAATGATGGAACCAATAACATAGTCGAGCATATATTAAAATGTGAAGAAATATTACAATCGAGTTCCGACGTCACATTCTTCCTTTGGCAGGGCTTCCAGCGGAGCGTGTCTCACAAAGCTTGTCGAGAATTTAGACAAGGCTCTCTCTCTTACGGGGTTCTCCTTAGCTCTACTCTCAATTGTCGCTCAGCTATAGTTTTCTTCCCAAATGTTCAGCTAGGTTGCAAATAGAGAGGGCAGGCTTTTATAGAGGGATAAGGAGAGGTTAGTATCCCTATAATCATGGGGGAGAGTCCTATCCCTTAGAAAGGTTCCATGAGAGGTGGAAAACCACTTCCTAAACAGGGAGATCCCGAGCCAAATAGCCCAACCTCTTTTTGATGATTCATTCTGAAGTTGTTAGAACCAAACTTCCACCTTTTATTTTTTAAAAACATTCCCAAATAGGCTTGGCATGGGCACTACACAGGGACAGAGCGCCAGGTGGCACGAGCTTAGTGTAAATTTCCCAGGTCAACTCGAGTGATGAACTGGCTGCTTGCGCCAATGCCCAAACATATGTTTTTAGTAAGTTTTTGAGGAAATGTTCTTAAGGAGAATTCTTTCCCTTATGCAGAAGGATGCCATCAAGGTGTTTTTGGGACATTTTACTATTCACAGGTCACGGGAATAGTCCTCCAATATACGGGATGAGGGATTGTAGGGACTCTGACAAAATGTTGTGTAATAGATGCCCCCTAAAGCATGAGGTCCAAGAGAGAGGGAGGGGTGAAATGCTTTATGAGAATGCATTCAACTGAAAACACTGTCGCCGAAAGACCTGTGAGTACAAATAAAATTGATATCTCTGATACATGATATGTGGTATGGGCGCAACCATCCATAATAAAGTGTACAAAAACCGAGATCCAAGGTATGGATGCAGCCATCCAACAAAATAAGGATCAACAATTAGACTCAGGTATGGTCGCATCCATCCAATCAAAAGATTCATGTAATAAGTCATAATAATCCACAAAGAACCCGCAACCTAGATTTCATCAAACAAAATCCAGGGTCTTGCGCTCCTTCTCGACCCGAACAAAGTACAAGTTCAAGCATGCAAATATGTAAGCTTAAGTCGAACATGCAAGAACATCATCTGATTACCATCCAATGATGAAAATTGTTAACAAATGCGAGAGAAACCACCAATAATGACAATGGTTCTCAAGGCACAAGAGGTACAATCCACGGAATGTGAATACTGATCTGGCGTCAAATACCCACAGAATCATCTGATCGAAGGCCAACAATGAAAACCTTGCATCAAATGCGAGGAACCTACCATTGAGGCATGCAGGCTCCAAGGTACCTGAAAGGAGTCTCTAGATCAACTTCTGGGATAATGAGCTGAAGTCGATAGGAAGTGACCTTGATCGAAGGTGGGCCATAATGTTTCCCATATCATCGACACGAGACAGAGGAACATGATGTTTGTGAATCAGGACCAACAGAGAATCAGAGGGAGGTTGAAAACTGCAGAGGCCAACTTCTCCTGAACATATCGGCAGCACGACACTGGATTTGGTAGTATTTGACATCAAGGGATCTTAGGTCATGGTGACATGGCAAAGAGCAGATGAGCGGTCAAAAGAGATTACCCAAACCCATGAAGGCAAGAAGATAATGAGATGAGATGTCCCCAACCCGACATGAATGCAAACAAGTGCCATGTTTAAGAGCGACATACTGCCAATACGACTACGATTTTGGTTCCATTTTCCCCCACCATTTCTGGAGAGTACCCCAATTAATTTTGAAAACAAGCTTGAAGGGGTTAGAATGTTCTTGCGATGTAATTTTTTCCTTCGGAAAAATCCAACCTAGTACATTTTACGAGCCCTAGGAAGGAGAAAATCGAGTAACATCATTGCGACAGAGTCCGATGTCATCAGTTTTTAACGAGTCTAACAAAGGAAGAACTCGGCATCTATTCATATTTAGAGAGTTTGAAAAGAAGGTGAAAAAGAAAACTCCAATAGACCCTTTCCGTAGATAGTTCCTCAGATCCGAAAAGGTAGAAAACTGTGTCTGAGAAAACCTCCTACTCGTGATAGGTTAGGGTATTCCTTTTTCGTAAATAATCTATCCCAGCTCGAAAAAGGGGTAAACGTATACTGGGTAGATATCGCTTCGCAGCCAATTTAACGAGCTCAAAATGACAAGCGACTTGGCAATCTTTTCAGTTTTAGAGAGTTATAAAAAGCGTTGAAAGTTGACTCCTCCTGGAGGAACAAGTGGTATAAAGGGTAGCAACTGGTTCCGGTGATGGTGGAACTGCTCAGAACAAGTAAAGCTTAATAGGTTGGCTAACAAGACCACTCATCGCAGCGGTTACTCAGGAATGGGTAAAACAACCATTAGAAGGAAGATGATCGGCCAAGCAAATGGGGACGATGGAATGAGAAAACCAAAGGTCATCTAGAAAAATGGGCTGATAAAATGGAAATCACGAGAGGCAAAATGGGAATGGTTTCATTTTCACACAAGCTTGAAATCAGGAAACTCCTCTTGAAGTTGGTTTCATTTTTACACAAGCTTGAAACAAAGATAAATTATGCTTGAAACCAGTTTTTTTTTTACACAAGATTAAAACGGAAACAAACTATGCTTGAAAAAATAAGGATGCCCCCAACATGGTGACTCAATTTGAGGCGCATGCCCCCAAGATTCATTCCATATGAAAGGCAAATGGAGTGAAGGTTAAAATTACGAGATCAAGAGAAAGACTCGATTGGGATTTTATGAGATCTAATCAAAGACTCGAATTGAACGGGAACATGTTTCATTGTTTTAACGAGGTTGACACATCAAAACAACTATCCTCATGAGCTAATTCATTTGTTAATGAGGTTGACATAGAAGATGAACTATCCTCAGAACACCTTGTTTCATTGTTTAAGAAGCTTGACACAAGACAAGGAACTCTACTCTGACAACCTTGTGTCATTTTTTAAGGAGCTTGACACAAGAAAACGAATTGTGCTCCGACCAGCTTGTTTCATTTTTTAAGGAGCTTGACACAAGAAAATGAACTCTGCTCCAAGAACAACTCATCATGATGAATAAGAATTCATGGCCTCCAAAAGGTTCTCATCCGATGGGAGAACAACATCACAGAAATCAGGACCCAATGCCCCCATCACATGATGCACAATGGCACTATCATTGAATGTAGGCATGGGAAAAGTAGCCACATAATTAACCTACGACGAAGAGTATACAACCGATGGATAAAGACCTAGAAGGGATGATGGTGGACCAGATGTCATGCCAGGACCAAAGAATGAAAGTTGATCAATGGTCACAATTCGACCTTTGTGCGGAAAGTAGATTACACGAAAGAGGGAAGAGACAACTACCCCCATGACATAAGTATAGTCACGCCCCAAGAGTAAATTTAAATCTAAGGGGCCTGGAACAACCATCACGTCTATATGGATGTTTTTCCCTCCCAAAGTAACAGGCAACTTTGGAAGGATCCCTAACGGTTTACTGGTTCCTCTGTTACAAGCCAAGAGATTCTGGGTAATAGGCATAAGCGGTGGAGAACCAAAAGCTTGCCAAGTAGTTGAGGAAAAAATACTAACAGACGCACCTTCATCTATAATAGTGTTGGGTACAACCAAATCAAAGGTTTGTACCATTATCTCGAAAGGCACATAAGATGGAAGGTAGTATCCGGAAAATTGACTCCAATCAAAGGACGTGACCAAACTACTTGGGGGGGATACCATCGAACTGAGATGGTTGTCCCCCGATGTTACCGGAGCAAGAGGAGAATCCTCTAAGACATCCATCATGGGAGTATGAGGAGAAATTTCTTGGACTACAAGGACGGAATAACCTTTCTCCAAGTCTGAAGAATCTGAAGAAACAAGAAGAACATGGGGGGAATGAGATGCACTCTCAACGAAAAAGACCTGATGAACAACAGATGGGGTCAAATCAACTGATTCCTTGGCCAATGGTTGGTTAGGAACAGATTCCTAAACTCGAATTTATGGGGGAGCGGGATCGAGCAAGGATGACGCTTGACCGATCGTGGAATCGACTAGCGAAGGACACGAGGAAAGCTTCTGGTAGCCAGCCAGAAGGCAGGGTGAAAAAACAGTGGAGTTTTCCAACACTCTCTTGGCTTCATCCATATACAGACAAAGGTGAATGGGATGATTCCCTTCACACAACTTACAAGGATTGGGAATCTTGCCCTGTTTTTTATGAGCCTTATTAGAGCTAGTCAAAGATGTGCTAGAAATATGACTTCCAGAAGACAACAGTGGGCGGTCGTCGGACCATGCTTCAAGTACCTTGGGAATACCAGGGCAATATCGAAGAAAATGGTTACCTTTGCAGAGCATGCAAGGGAATTTGACCTTTTGTGGAAGTTCAGACGATTCTGCAATGGATGGTTTCTTAAGTGCAGTAGTTGCAGTTTTAGCCTCTCGTTTTTCTGACTTCTTCTTATTGGTCTTCTTCTTCTTCTTCTTAGCCTCCTGGTTACTAGAATCTAGGCTTTCACAAGGAGAAGTAGAAGAGGAGGACAAAGAAATAGGCAAAGAAGGGGAGAGGTCCACCTTAGAAGCAACATGATGTTGTTCAGGTGGAGGAGATGGTTGTACGGTGGACGGAACACTCGGGACCACCGAGGTTGAAAACAACCAAACAGGAAACCCAACGGTTAACCCAGGAAGGGACAATGTTGCCATATAAGGAGCACCAACATTTACAAAAGCAGGAAAAGGACTAGGATTTCCTTCAAAAGGATTCCTGAGTTAGTGAACTCTGGAAACGTTGCCATCGAAAACAACTCAAAACAACACCCTAAGGAAACTAACTTTAACCAGGAATATTTCATAGGTAGTTAATTCTTAAGACATTGGAACAAAACTCTATCGTTTCATATTTTAAGAATCGAGAAACAGGAAAAAGGTGACTCTATCACTTTTAGGTTGGAAACGAGCATGAAAGGACAAGTTCTCAATGATATTTTCAAATTTACGGAGTCAGCAAAGATCGAAAATGACTGCTCAGGTAGTCTAGGTAAAAGGGTGTACCAAGTTCCCGTGAACTTCCATATACACCTTGGTTATAGAATGAAAGAAAAAATCAGCCAAGGACTTGACGTACGTGCAGGTAGTCTCCCCGAATGATGTGTTCGGTGTATCATGGTTACAAGACGGTAAACTCGGCTTCCTATGGATAAAAGGATTGCAACCTAGAGGGGTCTCCCTTTATATACTCGACGGTACGGGAAGCACAACTCCATACTAGTGTTGTCTGAAGCCAAATGGTGAGCGACAGCTACTAGGCTTAAAGACACCGGAACATGTCTCTAACTTAGATCACTAAATATTACGTTAAGTTTCAATGTTTCCTTAGGTTAATTGAAATAAATTTTAAAGTTGATCTTCAATTTATGTTTCAATTCCAAGGTCCTACCGAATGTCAAATCTCACGAATCCCTAAATGCAAGCTACATGCCATAAAATACTATTTCATTCAAAGAAAGGCTATCTACGAGAGAGTTAAGAGCTTCCAAGTGATAGCAACAATATGAACATACAAAAACATCCAATATTGAATCTAATGCAAGCTAATGAAACTGAAAAGCTCTTCCCTATAATTATATAATGCTAGAAATGTGAAATATTTTCCAATTTTCACTATGCTAATCAAGAATGCAAAAGGTTTTTTTTGTGTGTATTTTTCAATATATCAGAGCAAGTGTACTAAATGATATGAAAAATGAATCAAAACAACAATTCGAGAATGGTGAAGCGAGAGCTGAAACAAAAGTATTTCACTCAACTCAAAACAAGCCCAACAAGACTCAAACCAATGACGAAATCCCTCAAATCAAAGAAAGATCTCATAAGAGACCCAAACAAGTCGTGTAATATAGGCTTGGAGTGACGAGAGTAAAACTGAATGAAAGAGAGGAAAATCACTCAATTAACGCAATCACTCAAATGGATCCAAAAAGATAAATGCAAAGGAGCAGAAACAAAATTTACTGGGAAACCAAGAACCCAAGACTCGCACAGGAGGCTCAGCAGGCTAAAGCACCTAGAAAAAATAGGGCTGAAAAGAAAAACTAACAAAAAAGGGAAAAAAACCGAAGGATAAGGACTAATCTTAGTCAAAAACAAACCCAAATCATCCAAATAAAGCTAAGAAAACACCCAGAGATACAAAGATAGACCAAAAACTCCAAAACAGAGAAAACCCTAGCACCTACAGGGATTGGCATGATTGTATGGCTGTAATCCACGCCAGACAAGGGATGGCGCGAGTGATAAACTGGAAACTAGTGCCAGCTGGCGTGGCTGTCAGGCTGGAACCCGCGCCAATTAAGCCAGCCTTGGAAAGGTGGAAATTTTGGAAAAACAGAGGTCAAATTGATCCTTCGGGGCTGAACAAAGGTCTTAGACTCAGCAAAGATAATCATAAAAGCAAGCTAAGCCAGAAAATACCAAGAAGATGACCTAAAGGATGGAATACAAACTCACATTGATCCCCAGCAAAGTCGCCAATTTGTTGGAGAGGTAAATCTCCTCTACGGACAGAGGTGATCCCACTAGCCCTAGAGTGGGTCTAGCAACAAACAAAACACGCTACGATATTGATTCCTAGTTACAAAATACAAAGCTACGATAGATAGCCTACCTCAAGTCTTACACTGTTGTTGTCGAAGAAGAAGTGTTGCCTCCCATTCCTAGCTAGACAGATCACAATCCTTTCGCTCACCGTGTCCAGACACATGTACACATGCAGAGGAAAAACGACAACATACAACATAATAATTCAAATGTGTAACTATCAATCAGTCAGAAAATATTGAATCAAATTGCATTACATAAACAAGCAATACAACGATGGAACCAATAACATAGTCGAGCATATATTAAAATGTGAAAGAAAGATTACAACCGAGTTCCGACGTCGCATTATTCCTTTGGCAGGGCTTCCAGCGGAGCGTGTCTCACAAAGCTTGTCAGGAATTTAGACAAGGCTCTCTCTCTTACAGGGTTCTCCTTAGCTTTGCTCTCAATAGTCGCTCAGCTATAGTTTTCTTCCCAAATGTTCAGCTAGGTTTCAAATAGAGAGGGCAGGCTTTTATAGATGGAGAAGGAGAGGTTAGGATCCCTATAATCATGGGGGAGAGTCCTATCTCTTAGGAAGGTTCCATGAGAGGTGGAAAACCACTTCCTAAATAGGGAGATCTGGAGCCAAACAACCCAAAATATTTTTGATGATTCGTTCTGAAGTTGTTAGAACCAAACTTCAATATTTTTTTTTTTTTAAAACATTCCCAAATAGGCTTGGCGCGGGCACTACACAAGGACAGAGCGCCAGGTGGCGCGGGTTTAGTGTAAATTTCCCAGGTCGGCGCAAGTGATGAACTGGCTGCTCGCGCCAATGCCCAAACATATGTTTTTAGTAAGTTTCTAAGGAAATGTTCTCAAGGAGAATTCTTGCCCTTATGCAGAAGGATTCCATCAAGGTGTTTTCAGGAGATTTTACTGTTCACAGGTCACGGGAATAGTCCTCCAATGTACGGGACGAGGGATTGCAGGGACGGTGACAAAATGTTGTGTAACATTTGGTAAAAAATGGTCAAGAGGTTCTCTCGAATTATTTTTTCTACCTTTTTGGATTTGAGGGATGGTTTACGAAAAGGGACATGATGTAGTTTCCTTTTCTGTTTCTTTTTAAGACTCCCTAAACATGAAAAATACACCGAGTTCTTCTTCCGTAGGACTCATTCAATTTTAAACAGCGAAAGACTTGTCACCATGATGAGATCGAGCTTCTTCCTTCCCAGGGCTCTTTAAAATTACTAGGATCGATTCATTCGAAGAATTAACTTATAAACTCAGCATATGCTATCCTCTTCACGCTGGATATCAAAAATAAAGAGGTACTCATTAGCAATAACGAGGGAAAAATTGAAAGTGAACATCCTATGTGTATTTTGGGTAGCTTGTCGCTCTTGAACATGACACTTGTTTGCAGTTCATGTCGGGTTGTGGATATCCCTCATTCATAATTTTTCCTACATGGGTTTGGGAAATCCATTTGCCTCCTATTTGATCACCATTTCTTGTCATCATGACCTCTGATCCCATTTAATTCAAATGCTGCCACACTCCGGAGTCGTGTCGTCGATATGTTCAAGAGAAGTACTTTTTGTCAAAGTCAAACATTCTATGCTTGTCTAACCTTCTATGTTACAATCCTGAATCACTCCTATCATCTTGAGATATATGTTGTTTCGTGTCGATGATGTGTGAATCATTATGGCCCTCCTTCGATGGATCACTTCTTGTTGAATTCAACTCATTATCCAGGAATATGATTTAGAAACTCCCTTTCAATTCCTTAGAGCTTGCATGCCTCAATGGAAAGTTCTTCATGTTCGACATTAGGTTCACATCACTGGCCTTCAATTGAATGATTCTGCAAGTGTTTGACTTCAACACATTTATTCACAGTTATGGATTGTGTTGTTGTACCTTGAGGGTCCATCGTCATTATTGGTGGTTTCTCTCATGTCTGTTAACGGTTTTCATTATTGGGCGATAATCAGGTGGTTTCTACCATGTTCAACGTCAACACATCTATTCACATGGCCAGATTCGTACATTGGTTGGTCGAGATCGCGGTGAAGACCATGGATCACATCTGATTTTGTTCAAGGTTGCGGTGAGTTATTGAGTATTCATGATTGTATACAGGATCCTATCTATACGGATGGTTGCGACCATATTATGGATCAGTTTCCATGATCTCTTTCAGATGTATCCTTGCGACCATGCCATGGGTTCATATGTTATTTGATGCCTAGTTTACATACATGTTATTAGGCATATTCACATCGGAGATGTCATATCTTGTATTGTGTTTGATTTGGAAGGTTTCCTGGCGGTATTCTGAGTTATTTTCCATTGGTTCATACAGAATTCAACCCATCACTCCTTGTTCTGCCTTCATTCTTTACGGGGCATTTTTTACACAGTAATTTTTCATCCTGCTCACTTCCCATCCCTGATCCTGAAGTGCCCTGTGACAGGTCTTGTGCAGTATATCCACCTAGAAAAAATACACAAATATATCCTCTAAAGAATCAAATAAAGCTTCCTTGAAATATAACTGGAGATACTTAGCCAAAAACCTAAATTTCTAGGTCAGGGCAATTCTCTAGTGGCCTACTCGTGTTGATGGAAGGTTGACAGTTCTGGGCTAGCACTGTTAGCACCCTTTTTCTGAGAAAATTGCATTGATGCCTTTCTAGCAGTGTTTCCTCAAATGTAGGAGAAGCTTCCTCTAGAAGCTCTAGGGCGGTGAGCTTATTGTTATTCGCTAGTGATAGGGTCGAGCTCTCTGATTTTAGAGCTTTGATCTTATCAATGGGGGTTTATCCCTTAGAAAGTGGACCTTCCTCCTCCTTTCATTGGCTCCCAACCTCTTCTCCCTTCCTATAAATTGATCCCCATCCCTCCACTACTAGTTGGTCATTGTTGGGCTGGTAAGATCATTCATTCCTTTTACAATCTTGTATTGTGATAACGCCTAAGCTATTTGGGAGAAGGAATGCTTTAGAGCTTCGGTGAAGGACAAATTTTCACCAAAGGGAGGCCTCCAACGTCAAGGCCTAGGTTGTAAGATCTCTCTTTTATATTCATTAATAAAACATTTGATGTTTGCTTTCTATATTTTCCTAATCATTTGCGCAAATATTCTGGTACTCCTTGATCTTCCAGATAGCTAATTTTTAATGATTATTATGTATTAGATTATGTTTGTTGTTGTGGTCTCTTGATCATCTGCATGTATTTGTGTGCCACCAGTAGTGATGAGCGAGCCTAAAAGGATTGTGGATCAAGGCCATCATCAACAAGTTCGAACATAACATCAAGAAAAGGTACCTCTATCTCCTTTCTTGTCGCATTTTGAATATTAGCTAAGAAAGATTTGCATTAGAAAGTATCTCAAGTTTCTAGACCCACTCTAGGGCTAGAGAGATCACCTATGTCCACAGAGGGGATTTATCTTCACAAAAACTACTACTAAAAATGAGGCTTCACATGAAGAGATTGGGTTGAGGAGTGGCATGATCGGGAGACCCAAGAAGCCTACTAATGATAAGTCCCAACAAATTTTGACTAGGTTTTTGGTCCCATCATCACCATCAATATTACGTAAGGGTTCTACAAGTGCAAATACTCCTACTTCAGGTGTGTTAATTAACAATTTAGACTAAACTCGAATATAAATTTATATATTATTTTATTTATCTTACTTAAAATTTATTTGTTTTCTATTTTGTTGTCATCTTATTATAGCTCAATTATCTCCCTTGTTACTACAATGTTGGGGGCATTGGTATCCTTATATTGATAGAAATGGGGAGAGATTGGAAACAAAGGTCCTAATGGATGATCAAAGGGGTGGAAAATTATGGGCCACAGATAAGCATACCAAGATCATGTTATGTTATGAGGGTATTGAATATTGTATTGATGGTACATATAGGCATATTCATTGTCAGAAGGCTTCTGATACAGGGATCCCATTTGATTCATTAACATGCGGATTTTGTAACTTGGTTCCATAATGTGATGACTTTAGGATGCGATTATATCGTGAATAAAGGTGCACCAATAAAATAAGTGAATGAGAAACATGAAAAGGTAGAAGATTGGACTATTTAACTCAAAATGAACTGAAGAATGTTGCAAGGGTTACAAATTCTAACCGTAGATCAACAATGTGAAATTTTTAGAGGGAGAGGAAAAAGGTTGCTACACTCTCTATTAGAATGAGATCCCTAAAGAAAAATTTGTTTGAATCGACACAAAGGAAGGGTGTATTTAGGTATTTTAAGGATGTGTATGAGGCACATAAGCAAGGAAAACTACAAGGTAAAGATGCAGTTTGGAATTTTTTCAAGGATATATTTCATAACTTGATGCATGCAAAATCAGGGAGAAGGTATAATACATCCACAAAATCCCTTTATGAGATGTTCAAGTTATGGGGAGGACATAGATTACATAGCTTTATTAGCTTTAATCTGCATGGTACTTCAATATCTACAACTTTAAGGCAAGTTACAAATTCATCACATATATATTCTAGGGGAGCACGAGCACATTTTTGAGGTAGTAAAAAAAATTTATGCTTCTTATAAAGCCAAACATGGTATATATGGCCCAATTTATATATGCCTTTCTAAAGATGAAACAACTGTGAAAAAATATGTTAGGTAGGTAGCAACAATTGATACACTGGTGGGGTTTTGTGGTACGAAATAAGAACATTAATTCCAATCACATTTCTTGGTGAGAGTTGGTGAGGGAGCTATAAGTTATGATATTATAACATATTCTTTTAAGAACAATGTTATTGGCCATTACGCATGTGTTATTATTGTGAAACCTTTACATGAAAAGATTCCTCGTTTGGTTGTGGTTGTTCATCCAACATGAAATATGTTCAATGGAATTTTGTTTATCAATAATGGGAAAAGGTAGAATCTATGTGGAAGAATCACGTGGAAATTCTTTTGGGACATATTGTTGGTAATTCCTTAAACGGGAATAGCAAAAGAAGACAACTTATATTGAAGGATTATTCTTCAACATCAAATATTCGATATCAAATTCCTTGGGAAGGGTGGAGGCTAATTGGGTTGTACAATGGTTGCAATGTAACAGGATTGCATGACCAAGATTACATCCACAATGGAAAAAATCTAGTGAATCCTTTGTTTATCTGTCAACAAAAATTAGTTTTAGGAAACGAGTGCATAAGTTTTGGTCATGTCAGAATGGTTTATCACACTTTTAAAGTAGATGATCACAAGCTTAAGGGTGAATATATAGAGAGGATGGATCGACAGAATTGGGGCTTCGCACAACACAATGCTTCAAGGCATGTTCAGAGGTGTTTGAAAGAGTTGAGAAGTACACCAAGTGGAAAGTTAGAGAGGACAATAGCTACAGATACTTATCTAATGACTGTTATTGACTGCATTGAAATATTTATGTATCATAGTTTGAGCCTTTGGGAAAGGGTGAAAAATTCTTCACGAGTTCATCATTTCTTCACATTATGGTTATGTTGGGTATAGAAATAATCTCATACTAATGTCAACATAAATTCCATCAGCAGAAAGGCATATTAAGATGTGAAAATTTCTTTCCATTTTGCAGTTTTGTTGATGAGATTGTTTCAAGATCAATACTCTAAATTCCCATGTGTTTTGCACTTGACTGGGTCAGATGTATGTGAGAAATTCTTTAGCAAATTTGGCGGGATGTTTGGAGTGCAGAGGGCCTATGATTTCACTGACTTGCTTCATGATGTTGGAACCCTTAATAGAGTGTTTGAAGAAGAATAAAATCCCCAAGGGCTTCATTTTAATAAATCTCATAAGAAGTAAGAAATCATTTGGAATATATTTCACCAAGAAAAAATGCAAAACATTAACTTATTGTCGCAGTATGATTCAATATCCAAAATGATAAAATTGTAGAATCCCTTGATATTAGATTGAAGAATTCACAAGAAATTTTATCAAATCTTGGAATGAAACCAAAAATTACACTCAATCTTCTTGGTGGATTTAACCATGGACAAATGATCAAAATTATCCAACATTCCAACTTGTGGATGAAGTAGTTGATGATTCTCCATCGATTTGTTCCAACTCTATATTTCTATCCTCCTCTTCGTTGGTACACAATGAAAGTGAATTGCAAATAATGGAAAGTGAGTGGAGACATGAGTTGGATGAAATTTTAGATTCCATTGATGGAAATGTAAGAAAAAATATAAAACCAATGGTGGATATTGATGGTAAGGATATGTTCAAAGCATGTTTGGTTATTCAATTGAATGGAAATATGAAATTATACAAATATAGGTTGACGAAAGTGAGAAATGGGGTCTTATTTAGGTGATATGTGAAGGCTCCACAAAATGGTGTTTTAGTTGGATTTGGAATTGGATAATATTATGGGGTGTTGTTTGAAAGAAACTCAATTTCTCCCACTGAACGTATTGTAAGAAAAGGTGTTCCTTGAAGTAAAAAATAATGTGTTTCTTGTGGAACGTGGTACATTGGAAGGGTTCAAAGAATAAGGAAGAAGTATGGTAATAATGTGTTTGATTACCTGTTACACAGTAATTTGTCACCATCCCTGCAATCCCCCGTCCCACACATTGGAGGGCTTTTTCCATGACCTGTGAGCAGTGACATAACCTGAAACCACTTTCATGGCATCCCCCTTGACAAGGACAATCATTCCTCTGAAAAAAAATTCCTTGGAAAAACCCTAAAAACTGATCCTTTGGCGTTGGCGCAACTAGCCAGTTCAGCCCTCGTGCCAATGGGGAAAATCCACCAAAGAGGGCGCACCAACTGGCGCTCTGTCCCAGTGTGTTGCTCGATCCAAGCTTAATAAGGATTGTTTTTTAAAAATAAATGGCGGAAGTTTGATTTCAACAAACTCCTGAACGAGTCTCTAAAATGAGTTGGGAGGTTTGGTTCTGGATCTCCATGTATGGGAGGTGGTTTTCCACCTATCATGGAAGCTTCCTTAAGGATAGGGCCAATCCCAAAATTGTAGGGATCCCAACTCCCCTTCCACCATCTGTATAAGCTTTCCATTTTCCCTTATCAAGCTAGAAGCAAGAGCTGAATCTGTAATAAGGAGACTATCGCCAAACAGCGTTTGAGAGCCAAGCCGAAGAGAGAGAGCTTTGTCCCATTCCTGACGAGCTTCATTTTGACGTGCTCCGTTGTCGACCCCGCCGAAGGAATATCCAGCGTCAGAGCTTTGGGTTGTATCTTTTCTTTGTTATTATTAATAATAAGCGACTTTGATTACGGCTTCATTAATGTGTCTTTGTCTTTGATGCAATGAATTACATCCTCTCTGACTGATGTATGGTTACAAGATTTAGATTCTATGTTGTGTATCGTTGTGTTTCTTCGCATGTGTGCAGGTGTTCGGATGTGTTAAGGAGAAGGATCATGATTTTCCAAAGCGGAGGACGAGAAGCATCATCCTTTCTTCGACGACCATTGCATAGGACCTGAGGTAGGCAACTAGTTATGTTTTGTCGTTTTTGTAACTAGAGGCATGCGTCACTGTGTGTCTAATTGTTGCTAGACCCGATCTGGGCTAGTAGGGATCGCCTCTATCCATAGAGGGGATTTACCTCTCCAAAAAACTGGTGACTTCGCTGGGGATTTGATTGGATTTTGTCTTGTCTCTTTCAATTTCTTTTGGCTTCTGTCTACTTGATTTTCTCTTCTGGTCTGTCTCTTTCTGTTGTAGAACCTCTGTTTAGCTCCCACCATACCTGATCTACTCTTTGCTTGATATTTTTCATTTCTTTCATTAGTAAACTCGATTGGCGTGCTTTTTAGCCTGACAGTTGCGCCAGCTGGCGCTTGTTGCTAGTTAGGCACCTGCGCCAACCTTGTTTTGGTGCCAGATGCAGCCAAACAGTCGCGCCAACCCTGTTTGGTGCTAGGGTTTACTTTTTTTTGAACCCTCTGAGCCTGATTTTTTGTTTTGGTGTTGTTTTAGACATATTGGGCGGAATCTATTTTTAGATTTCCAGTCTAAAAATAGATATGTTGAATATTATTAGCTCTTAATAATATTTGGACTCTAAACATTATCTTATTCTCTTGGAGCACTTCAGTTAAGTGCACAGATGTGGCACAGGAGCTGACAAAAGGAATTACGCTATTCCTGAGGGTTTAGTGGAGCTATTTCATGGAGGACTTCAGTTAGAACTCATGTGACAGAGTTTGGTGGAGTTGTAGATGTAGTTGGTGGAGTTGTGTTCAGTTTAACTCAATTAGACACAGTTGAGCAAGTTGTATCTAGTATAAATAATTGATACACTAGTGAGAGTGGTGTGAATTAATTATTAATTAATTCACTAAATATTAACTTATTAATAAACTAAAGAATACATCAGTTAACTACAGTGCATGGACAGTTTCAGTGGAGACCAGTGGAGAGGTAGGTGAAAGAGCAAGTTGACTATCAGTTGTGACTATAGTGATGCATTGATTACATCCAACACTCAGTTGAGATGCCAATGAGGATTGAGTGAGCAAGGCTGGACCAATTATAGTTCATTTAGAGCCATTCTTCAGCAGGGATTGTGCAGTAGAGGCAGGCTAGCAAGTGGCAGAGATCGGTGCATGGATTTGCTAGATCAGGCTCTGATTAGTGTGTAGCGATTGTATTGTACTGAGAGCTTGTGAGAATCTTTGTATGAGGATTGTTACATGATCTCTATGACATATATTATATACAAATAGTTGGGGTTTTCAGCTTTAAGCTTTCCCGTTAAAACACTGTGTTCATATGTTTGAATTTTTATGGATTCAATGTGTGCATGTGATGATCAATGGTGGAATAGATCATGTATTGTGCATGAAGTTAAATAGTGCGTGATCAGGAGAATATTGGATATATAATGCATTAGTTATATAATTTCTACATGGTATCAGAGCTATATTGATCATTGGAGCAATTGCAAATTATTGAAGCAGTTGAGTTTTGTGTTGGTGGAATTCGAATTTGCGGCAGTGTTTTCTTGGTGTCGAAGTTGAGATGTATTTAAACGGATTGATATTGGAATATTCCCTTGAGGGCAGCTCGAATTATTGTTGGAACACCTAATCCTACATGGGTAGGTGTGGAATGCGAAAAGTCACAATGGAGTCCAAGTGACCTTGGAATGTGAAACCAAGAATCACACCATTGTATTATAAATGTACATCATGTATAATGGAAAAAAATGATCTGCACTCTTATCCTTCATTGTGTTGAGTTTCTCTTGTGTGTGTGTGTTATTCTCCTCATGCACCATGTGTGTGCCTTAACATGGTGTTTAACATGGTATCAGAGCGGGCGATTGCTGGCCCTGCTCCAAATTGAGTGAGCCATTTGTGTTTATGGCCTGTGCATATCTGCATTTTTGCAGCATTTAGAGAGTTTATGTAGCAGATTTTTTGCCGCCATTCAGAGGTGTTTTGAAGAGGAGCAGCATTCACTGATTTTGCAGAATTCAGAAATTTTATCTTGGAGAAGGAGCAGCATTAAAAATCCTTGGCAGCATTCAGAAATTGGTTTGGAGACGCAGCCTTGTGCATCTGAAGGTTTTCTCACTGCTTATTTTTCCATTGAAAAATATCTGCATTTTAAATTCTGCACCATTTTGGAGCTGCTGGAAAAGTGTTTAAAATAAGTTTCTGGAAAATTTCTGAGTTTTTCCATTGAAAATTTTCTGCAATTCTGGGTTTTTCTATTGCTGGAAAATATTTTCTGCTGCTGGGCTATTGGAAAAAAAAAATTGGGTTTTATTGGCAATCTGCTGTTGCATTTCAGTACTTGAAATTCTGAAATTGCCCTCATTTCTGCACTTTATGTTGCTACTAGATTTGTTCTGCTATACATTTGGAAAAAATTCTACTGTCCTCTGCTATTCTACTCTCTATTGTTTTAAGAAGAAAAAAAAATTTCTGAGTTGTTTTCAAGCCTTCTGGCCCTCCTCTCTGCTGTTTTAGTTTAAAAAAAAATAAAAAATAAAAATAAAATAAAATCAATTCAACTCTCAACACTCATCGACCCCCATTGTTCATCCCACAACCTCTCCTCTACAGCGCTCTACTCAACTCTAAGACCACGCCTCCCTACACTCCTTACCCTTATATACTCTACGCACTCCTCCCAAATCCTACCACTACTACACCTACGTGGCTCCTCATCGCTCACTCTCCTCCCTTCTCAATACGATGTCGTCCCCTTATCTCTCACACCGCTCCCTACGCCGCTACCCAAACCAGCTCTGCGACCCTCACACTTCAATCCACACTCCTATTCGCTCCACTTTACCCCTTGCTTGGCCGCTCTCCCTTACCCTCTCCACGCTACCCTGCTCCCTACCTCTCACGCGACCCTTCTCACTACAGCCTACAGCCCTACCTACGCATCAGACTCTCGTTTACCCTCACGCGTCCAACTCAACACTTCCCACACTATCACCTACGCTCATGCCGTCCCAACCCCATCGCACCGCTCGCTCGCCCTCGAGCTACCTCTCCAACGCTCGACTATTCCCCACGGCCTTTTGGCCTCCCATACCACTACGTTTCCTCATACCCAACAACGCTTCTTCAATACCGCTCTCCCACATCAATACCGCCTTTTCATTCAATTTTTAAAAATTTGATTTTCTAATTTAAAATTTCCCACCTTCCATTTTTTATATTTTAATAATATTTCCCCACCTCCAAATAAATTTCCCTTCCCTTTTAAATTCTTTCCATTTTTTTAATTAATTTTTAATTAAAAAAAAAAAACAACAGAGAGAGAGGAAAGAGGAAGAGAATAAGAACAACAGAAAAATGGAAAATGGCATATGAAGAGAAAATGGATTAAATACATAGTGAAAAGAGAAGATTTAACATTGTGTGATTTGTGGCATATACAAGAGGGTGATTTTTTGAAGAATTTCACATTTATAGACAAGTTTTCCATCATTGAAAACAGCTATTTGAAGAAGAAAATTCAACTGCCTTAAAGGCCTCTTGCACAAGTGTTTTCAGCTGCACATATTTTGCAGAAATATTGTATTGAACTGACATTAATTTGCATCTTCTTCATAGTTTCAATCAAGACTTGAAGTGTATTTTAGTTGTTGAAAAATTGTTGATTGCCCTCCATCATTTGAGGAGCACACTTTGTACTTTGAGATTTCCATAGTTGGAAATTCTTTTGAGTCATTTGCATTTCTTGTTGCATCACATTGTAAACGGGTGCATTTTCGGTTGAAGCCGACACCCTTTCATTTTTTGAGCCTAAGTTGTTGAAATGGCTAAAATCAATGAGGTATTAGAGTTGTTGAGTAACCTCATTCATTCAAATGTTGATGATATCATAAAAATGAGCAAGAATTCTCTTTGTAATATTCAGAGTTGTTTACAAGATGCACATGAGAAGATTGAGTTTTTGCAGTTGGAAACTCAACTTCAACAAGACGAACTTCAGCAAAAGAGTCACCATTCTGAACATGTTTCTGTTCAGAAGATTGTGAAGGACTCTCATCAGAAGAAAGAAGATAAAGTTTCAGTTGATTCCCATTCAGTTTCTTGTACTAGAGCAGATGTACATGCAAATGCAGCAGTTCAGCCTGCACTTCTCAAGCCCATCATCAACCCTTGGGAAGAGCTTGTCCACAGAAAGCATCGAACTGGTCTTGGATATGAAAAGGATGTGTCCTTTCATATTCCAGACTACACCAAGCCCATCATATTTCAGAGTGTCGGATTCCTATATGACAGTTCACCTGCAGTTGTTCCAGATCCTGTTCCACAACAACATCAAATCGTAACATGCCAACACTGTGATCGAGTTGGCCATATGAAAGATCATTGTTTTGATCTTCATCCATGCAAGCATTGTGGTCAGCACACTCATTCTTCAAACAGATGCTTTAGAAATAAGCCTCCTGCAAGAACCAAGATTCATCTTGGATGGATCGCTTCTTGGCAATGGGCATCAGCAGCCAAGAAGATTTTTATGACACATGTTAGAACTTGTTCACGGATATTGAGAAAACTTGCAGTTGAGTTTTCTCCATCATCTCACCTTGTCCCTGACAGGGGGGGAAATGGTGGTCATGTACAAGCTTCGACGACAGATCAAGCGAGCCTAAGCCACAATCTCTCATTCCATGTTCAGAGTTGTAGCCAGCAGTTCAAGCGAGCCTGAGCCACAATTCTTCATTCCAGATTCAGAGATGTAGCCAAAGACATGGATGCCCATGAGCATGCCTTCGGTTGGTGGATAACCTAAAACCATCATCTTTGGTTGGTGGATAACCTAAAACCATCACAAGGTAGTAGACCTCCCTTCTTTTAGGTCTAAGGTCTCCCTTTCATATATGAGGAACACTTCCTCTAGCAGAAGCCTTCAGCTTCTTGCCAGCTTTGGTTGAGTTCCAAGAAATGCTTCAAGCATTCCATATTTGTTGGTAATCCTAAAACCATCACAGGTAGTAGACCTCCCTTCTTTTAGGTTGAAGGTATCCCTTTTTTATGAGGGACAATTCCTCTAGCAGAAGCTTTCAGCTTATTGCCAGTTTTGGAAGAGTTTCAGGAATTGCAACAAGTATTGCGTTCTAGTGTTGGTGGTCATCCTTAAACCACCTCTTTTTTTCCAACATTTCAGAGAGTTGATTCAGCCCAAGTGCTGCCATGCATACTTTGCAGATTTGTATCACAACTCTTTTCTTGGACTCACACATACCCCTTCGGATTAAGGGGGGATGTTGGAACACCTAATCCTACATGGGTAGGTGTGGAATGTGAAAAGTCACAATGGAGTCGAAGTGACCTTGGAATGTGAAACCAAGAGTCACACCATTTTATTATAAATGTACATCATGTATAATGGAAAAAAATGAGTTGCACTCTTATCCTTCATTGTGTTGAGTTTCTCTTGTGTGTGTGTGTTATTCTCCTCATACACCATGTGTGTGCCTTAACATGGTGTTTAACAATTATATTGCATGGAAGGATAGGATGGAGGCAATGTTGGAGGATAATGGGTTTAAGGAGTTCATAGATGCATAAATTCCAAAACCTGCTTCTAGCGATGCTGCCGCACTTGATGCATGGCAAAAAGAAGACAACAAAATGTTGAAGGATTATGTTGGAAGGTGTGAAGGATCACATAGTGTGTAGCCTTCATGGTAAAGCTTCTCCATTCTTGATGTGGAAAGCTTTGACAGACTTGTTCCAAAGAAAGAGTGACCAGAGGAAGTTGGTGCTCAAAGATAAACTCAGGAAAATAAAAATGGAGAAAGGCGACAGTATACCCAAGTACCTCACAAAGTTTTTCCAGTGCAGGGATGAGCTGGGAAGTGTGGGAGTTACTGTAGATGAAGAGGAATTGGTTAGCTTGTCTCTCCTTGGGCTTTTGAAGAGTTGGCATTCCTATGAGGACTCTGTCAATGGTTGGGAGAAACTGCCAGGATGGGTGCGACTTTGGTCGGATCTTGTGCAGGAGGAGATAAGGCGGAGTACCAGGGATGGATCTTCATCGAAGAATGAAGATGAAGAAAATTTTTCTTTGGCTGCCAAAGCAAGGAAGGGGAAGGGAAAGAAAAATCCTTCTCAATCCGGTGTGAAAGGCAAGAAGTAGGACATGTCCAAGGTGAAGTGCTTTCACTATCACCAACACGGACATTACGCCACTAATTGTCCACAAAAGAAGAAAAATAATTAGGTTGTTGGATCTGCAGCTGGAGAGGCCTTAGCCTCGTAGTTTGAGATGGATTTTTCACTGATCGCATGCTTGGTCTCAAGTGTGATGGGATCAGTGTGGTTTCTTGACAGTGGTGCATATTTCCATATGACCGGAGACAAATATTTGTTTACTGATTTGCATAAGAAAGATCTTGGAGTGCACATCGAGATGGGAAATGATGGTAGATACAGTGCGAACAGTATCGGGACCATTTCCTTTGAGAGGGAGTCTGGTAAACCCTTCATATTAAAGGATGGCATGCATGTTACAGGATTGAAGAAGAATTTGATCTTTGTGGCGATGTTGGAAGACAAGGGATATGATGTTGTCTTTAGCGAGGGAAAGGCTTTCCTGTGTAGTAAGGCAACTCGTGAAACCCGGAGGATAGGGGTTCGAGTTAAGAAACTTTATCAATTGCAGGTAGATGGCTGTGCAGCAATGGCAGGCAAGGCAGAAGGAGTGGTGAGCCGGGATGAGGGTGAGCTATGGCACAGGATATTGGGCCATCTTCACCATGGTGCTTTGAAAATTTTGCAGCAGATTTCTATTGGGCTTCCCAAAGGTACACTTGCGCAGTCAAATTAGTGCAAGGGATGTACCTTGGGAAAATTTGTGAAAACCACCTTTCATGAGAAGGATAGTCGCACCACGACGATCCTTGAGATAATTCACACAGACATGTGTGGACCTTTCTCAGTAGCTTCGACAACAAAGCACAGGTACTATGTGATATTTTTTGATGATTTTTCTCGTAAGTGTTGGACCTTCTTCATGAAGAAAAAGAGTGAGACATACTCAAGGTTCTGTGAGTTCAAGGCACTGGTTGAGAAAGAATCGGGGAAGTAGGTGAAGGCTCTTAGGAGTGATAATGGTGGTGAATTCATCTATGGAAAATTCAAAGACTTTTGCAGCACAGAAGGAATTCGAAGAGAGTTCATAGCGCCTCATAACCCAGAGTAGAATGGGGTCGCGGAGCAAAAGAACAGAACGATCGTGGGTGCTGCATGGGAAATGTTGCATGATCAGGGCCTTCCCATACACTTGTGGGCGAAAGCATACAACACTGTGGTTTATGTGCAAAACCGTTGTCCTCATAGGATACTTGGCATGAGTACACCCGAGGAGGCATTTTCTGGTAAGAAGCCTGATATTTCTCATTTGAATATTTTTGGCTCACATGTTTACATTCATGTGACGAAGGGTGCCAAGAAGAAGCTGGAGCCAACCGTAGAGGTTGGGATATTTATGGGGTACACATAAACACCCCACAACTATCGTGTGTATTTTCCAAACAGTCGGAAGACTGTTGTGCGACAGGATATCAAATTTCATGAGGAGAAAGCCATGAAGTGTTCGCTTGAGAGGGAGCTACAGTTGCATGTAGATGAGGAGCTATTAGTTCCTAAGGATGAGCCTCAGAATGTGGATCAGCCACAAGAGGAGGTTCATGGAGTGGAAGAAACCACTCATGCAGCGCCAACCATCAGAGGGTGGAAGCGCACTACAGAAGCTGAGCGACTGAATCATGATGCAGCGCAGAACGTAGGAGCCCCTACATCACAGCGCAGACAGAGACAGTCACCTGACCAATTTACTGGATACATGGCTCTGAAGAGCAAGTGTATCGTGACAGAGCCATCCTCTTTCGAGGAAGCTGTGGAGGACCCTACATGGGTACATGCCATGGTGGAAGAGTATGATTCGACTGTTAGAAACAGTGCATGGGAGATTGTCCCATGGCCGGAAGGGAAATCAGTGGTAGATTCGAGATGGATCTACAAAGTGAAGCAAGAATTTGACGGAAGCGTCAAGAAGTACAAGGCAAGATTTGTTGCCCGGGGCTTCTCACAAATTGAGGGGATCGACTATGAGGAAACCTTTGCACCTGTCGCAAGGTATTCCTCCATATGGACTATCCTTGCTCTCTCAGCGCAGATGGGGTGGCACATTCATCAGATGGATGTGAAGACTGGGTTCCTCAACTGGGTCATTGAGGAGGAGGTGTACATAGATCATCCTGAAGGTTTCGAGATCTTCAGCAGCGAGTCGCATGTGTGCAAGCTCAAAAGAGCATTGTATGGGCTTAAACAAGCACCTCGTGCTTGGTACACATGGATAGACAGTTATTTCACCGGACTTGGATTCTCCAAGAGTGAGGCGGATCCGAACCTATACAAGATTGTGGTGGAGGGTAAGTTGTTGATCATTGTACTTTATGTAGACGATTTGATTTTGATGGGTGATGAACTGTTGATACACTCATGCAAGGCAGATCTTGCAAAGGAGTTTGAGATGAAGGACTTGGGCCTCCTTCATTATTTCCTGGGATTGGAAATTTGGCAGCACAGTGATGGATTGTTTGCATCTCAAGGCAAGTATTCCTGGGAGATACTGGAGAAGTTCAACATGCAAGGCTGCAAGCCTATCGACACTCCTCTTCCTGGTGGTTGGAGGAAAGAGGATGCTACATCGGCAGAGGTAGTGGATGCCACTATTTATCGACAGTTGGTTGATTCGCTCATGTATCTAGTCAATACATGACTGTACATATGCTATGTTGTTAACCAACTTTCACAAGCTATGGTTAAGCCTACCAAGCTCTTTTGGAGGGCAGGCAAGCATGTATAAAGATATCTCATAGGCACATTGGGATATGGATTGTGGTATAGACAGTCAGATGAGGTGAAAGTGCATGGCTTCACGGATGCAGATTGGGCAGGGAGCCCAACGGACAGAAAGAGCACATCTAGAGGGATATTCAATATCGGGTCTACAGCATTTTCTTGGTACAGCAGGAAACAGAGATCCGTGGCACTCAGTTCAACAGAGGCCAAGTACATGGCTACATGCGAGGCTATATGGATGAGCAAGATCCTGGTTGGATTGTTCGGTTCACACTTAGATCCTACTATGATATATTGTGATAATCATAGTTGCATCAAACTCTCGGTTAATCCAGTATTTCATGATATATCTAAACACATTGACATCCGGTATCATCATATCAGATATTGTGTGCAGCGAAAGATCATGTTACTTTCATACATTCCCACTGAGGATCAGGATGTAGATATCTTGACGAAGGCGCTCACCAGAAGAAAATTCGAATACCATAGAGGCAGGATCGGGGTGGCAGATAATCCCTATATTTTTGAGAGGGAGTGTTGAGATTGCAACAAGATGATGAGCTTAGTGAAAAGAGTCACCTTCACTAAGTGGGCCCGCAGGATATTTTTGGCGCAAGTCTATTTTTAGACTATGTCTATTTTTAAACATGTCGATCATATTCTATGAGTTGCAGGATGCTATTTGTGGATGGTTGGTCAAGTTGGAAAAATAGATGGAATTCTATTTTTATACATATTGGGCGGAATCTACTTTTAGATTGTCAGTCTAAAAATAGATATGTCGAATATTATTAGCTCTTAATAATATTTGGACTCTAAACATTATCTTATTCTCTTGGAGCACTTCAGTTAAGTACACAGATGTGGCACAGGAGCTGACAGAAGAAATTACGCTATTCCTGAGGGTTTAGTGGAGCTATTGCATGGAGGACTTCAGTTAGAACTCATGTGACAGAGTTAGGTGGAGTTGTAGAAGTAGTTGGTGGAGTTGTGTTTAGTTTAACTCAGTTAGACACAGTTGAGCTAGTTGTATCTAGTCTAACTGATTGATACACTAGTGAGAGTGGTGTGAATTAATTATTAATTAATTCACTAAATATTAACTCATTAATCAACTAAAGAATACAACAGTTAACTACAGTGCATCGACAGTTTCAGTGGAGACTAGTGGAGAGGTAGGTGAAAGAGCAAGTTGACTATCAGTTGTGACTATAGTGATGCATTGATTGCATCCAACACTCAGTGGAGATGCCATTGAGGATTGCGTGAGAAAGGATGGACCAATTCAATTTCATTTAGATTCATTCTTCAACAGGGATTGCACAGCAGAGGCAGGCTAGCAGGTGGCAGAGATCGGTCCATGGATTTGCTAGATCAAGCCCCGATTAGTGTGTAGCGATTATATTGTACTGAGACCTTGTGAGAAGCTTTGTATGAGGATTGTTACATGATCTCTATGACATATATTATATACCAATATTTGGGGTTTTCAGCTTTAAGCTTTTCCGTTAAAACATTGTTTTCATATGTGTGAATTTTTATGGTTTCAATGTGTGCATGCAATTGATTTAATTTCCACATGTGATGATCAATGGTGGAATAGAATCTGTATTGTACATGAAGTTAAATAGTGTGTGATCAGGAGAATCTTGGATATATAACGCATTAGTTATATAATTTCTACATTTATCGTATCATTGCATTATCTGAGTGATTTCTCTCTCTCATTCAAGTTTCGCTTTGTCTCATTTCGAGCCTAGATCACACAGTTCGTATGAGTTTTGTTGGGATTCCTATTTGATTTGAAGGATTTCTCCATCAGTTTGAGGTCTGATTGTGTGTTGAGTGAACTTGCTTGCTTTTACTCTTTCGTGGTCATTTCTCAAATTGGTCTCTTATTATTTTTCATTTCGTTTGGTGCATTTCACTCTAAAACATTGAAAATACAAAAAAAAAAAGCATCCTTTTTGCTTTTGATTAGTTAGTGAAAATTGAAAACTTTTCTGCATTATTAGTGTTATATAACTCTAAAGGAAAAGCTTTTAGTTTCATTAGCGTGTATTAGAGACAAGAGTGGTTGTTTTGTGATCATTTTGTTATTGTTTGAAAAGCTCTCAACCTTCCCGTAGTTAGCTATTCATCCAACAAAGTAATTTGTAGTGGCATGTAGTGTACATTTAGAGGATTTTTGAGAGATAACATTTGGTAGGGCCTGAAATTGAAACATAATTGAAGATCAACTCTAAAATTTATTCAATTTACCTTAAGGTAGCATTGAAACATTAACGAAATATCTAGAGGTCTAGGCTAGTGACATGTTCCATCGTCATTAAACCTAGTAGCTATCGTTCGCCTTTTGGCTTTATACAACACTAGTACGAACTTGTGCTCCCCATACCGTCACATGTATAAAGGGAGACCCCACTAGGTTTCTATCCTTTATCCGTAGGAAGCCGAGTCTACTGCCTTATACCCGTGATACACCGGACACAGTATTCGGGGAGCTTGCCTTCACGTACGTCAAGCCCTTGGTTGATTTCTTTTTCATTTTGTTTAACCAAGGTGTATATTGCGGTTTACAGATATCTAGTACACCCTTTTTCCTAGAGTTCCAAAGTAGTCATTTCGATCTTTTCTGACTCATTAAATTTGAAAGGATCATCAAGCGCTTGTCCTTTCATGCTTGTTTCCAAATTGAAAGAGATAGAGTCGTCTTTTACTAGTTTCTTGACTCTTAAAACATGAAACGGTAAAATTTCCGAGTTTCAATGTGGTAAAGTCCTGGGGGGCAAATCCACCCTTCTCAACCTATGGTGCAACCTCAACAACCTCAGTTTCCCATCGGTCTGAATGTTGCACAGCCAGGGCCATCTTATGGTCCTGCCACAGGTCAACCTGGTTATCAGGCACAACCTGGCCCCATCCCGCCATCAGGCCAACCGGCTCAACCAAGGCAACCTGGTGTCCTTCACCAGCCAGGTCAACCTGTTCAACCAAGCCAACCTGCACATCCAGTCAACCCTGCTCAACAACCGATTTATTCTATGCCACAGTCGAATCTGCCTACACAACCAAATTATCAGGCTCAGCAGGGCCCCACTTACCAACAGCCTGCTCGACCCCAAGGCGGTTATTACCTTCAAGGTCAATCTCGACCGGTTTACAATCCGCCCCAAGGTTCTGGTTATTACCTTCAACAACCAGGCTATACCTATACACAGCAGTCAAATCCATACACTGCTCAAATGGGGCCTACATATAATCAAGGTTAGTACCCTGGTTATCAACCCCCTTACACTGGTTATCAGCAACCGTATCAACCCAATTATATGACTTATACCCCCTATGGTCAGAATCCTCAAGGAGAGAACTAATGGGGGCAAATTTATGCTCAACCAGGATGGAGTATATGTACATGTCCTTATCGAGGGCCTGGCATGCCTTTCAATCCTCAGTTACCTTTCCTTGCCACGTTGGAATTGTCGGATGTATCTAAATTGACCAATGATCTGATTCTTCACAATCCTTATTAGCCTCCGGTTCCAACCAATGTACCTGGTGACTGTCCTAAATTTGAAGGTAAAGATGGAGAGGACCCCCAAGCTCATGTCATGACCTACCATATGTGATGTTCTTCAAACTTTTGGGTAGATGACTCGATTCGTCTGCGTCTTTTCCAGCGCACTCTTACCGGTGCTACTTCTAAGTGGTATATAGAACTACCCCACGGTATCTTCCAGGACTTTAATACGTTAGCTATGGCTTTTCTAACACATTTCCAGTTACCAGTTCGTTACGAAGCCGGGACGCATCTCCTGACTTCTCTGAAGCATGATAAAGCCACTCACATATCTGATCATATTCATGAGTGGCGACGTCGTCGTCGACTGATCAAGTTTGATATTCTTGATCAACTTCTAACTCATTGGTTCACTACCTCCTTTGTTAACAAGATCGCTCAAGATATTGCTATGGGGGCATGTGTAACTGAAGAACAAGCCATCGCTCATGCCCAGTACCTTGATTTGGTGTACTCTCAGTCTGGCACACTATATGATATCTTGACTGATGCCACGCGTCCAGGGACCTCTAAAGCACCAACTACCCCATCGGTGGACGGTGTTATTGGTTCCGTTTCTCAGATTTCTTGGAAGTCCTTTAATGGGAAGCAAAAGTCAAATTCTTCCAATAATTTTGCTCTTCCCACCCCTCCAGATTTTGGTAAGACCGCAGAGGTCAACGTTGTTCAGGCCAATCTTGCAGAAAAGGCCTCCAAAGAGAAGAACAAGGGCAAGGGCAAAGCCAAACCTGATGCCCTGAAACCAGAGACTTCTAAACCTCGTGCTGACGATGGTTCCCAACGCAAACCAAAGTACCCCTGCCTGATCTGTGAAGGAGACCACTACACCAAAGATTGTCCCCGACGATCCGAGGTGAGTCAGCTTCTAAAAGGCTCTAAAGGGACTCTGACAGTCCTCAAAGAACCGTTCCCATCTCAGCAGACCCAGATGGTCGAACAGCCTTCACCATCTGCACCATTTGGGTCCCAAGTTTTTATGATGAATAGTGCTGCACCTGTTTCGACTGCTACGCGCTTGAAGGATTATGCTGGATCATGCCAGGCGGCTGGGAAGGAAGTCGTTGATGGCCCACCTCCCCCACCTATCTCTGGTCCTTTAGAAATTGAGAAGCCCAGCGCTGAACCCGTTGTAAGGCCACCTTCTAAAGGTGTTCTGCGAAAATATTCCTATAATCCAAATGCTCGTGCCGCTCAGCACTACAACATTGTTGAGGATTTGGCACAGTCGCCTTCCGCAATTTCTGCATTGGAAGTGCTTCAAAGTTTCCCATCGCAACGGAAAGCTATGTTGTCCGCAATCGGTGGAATTGATCCTGCCGATTCTAGTCTTCTCACCTTCGACCGGGAAAATTTTGTCCCCCGACTTCCGCATCAAATTGATCTCGTTATACAAGTCGGTATTGTTAGCCACCCCTAAAAATTTGTTATTTCAAAAGGTGGCTAAGAATTTTTTGAGCCTTCAAGGAACAAATTTTATTGCTAAAAAGTGTTGGCTCTTGAAGACTCTTGAAGACTCTTGAAGGCCTCATGCCTCTGTCCCAAAAATATTCATTTGCTATTTCCATTTTATACTCTGAAATTATGCTAATTTCATGAGAAAAGACTGCTGAGAAACCATCATTTTACCCCTTCTCCCACTAAAAAATAACCTTCATTTGTTCCCCTTTCTCTCCATAAAACTCTATTTTCATGATTCTCTTCTTCCATTCATGAAAATCATCTTTACATAAGTTTAAAACTCCTTTTTAAACTATACCGAAAACCCCCAAATCCATTGAAAACTCTGAAAATTTTCATAAAAAACAAGTTTTATTTACTAAGGACTTAAGCCCCTTGGGCTAAGTCTTAACCACTCCCCCCCACATGCCCACACCCTGGAACCAAGCACTAAACCCTGTTCGGTGCTTATCGCATTGGAGAAAATCCAAATGGGTTGATTAAAAGACCACATCAAACTTCCGATGTGATTAGGTCTCTTGTTATATAAAGCCCCGGGCCCATTGTATTCCATACATCCAACGGCCCCGCAATCGGGTGCCAGTCACTTCATATATATATATTTTCCACCCCGATCCACTAAAGCCTTGGTTTTATTAAAATTTGTGGGTTTTTCATAAAAATATAAGGGTTTTAGCCGGTGCAAAGTTGAAAATATATTGACTGTTGAACTAAAGGCTGATCAACGACCCGTGAAAAATCGCATCCCAAAGTTTCAAATCGCATCGCAACTTTTCATCAGGCGTGTTTATTTAGCACCCCCAATTGCCGATCCCCGATTGGTTGTCCGCCGTTGATCTCCTCCCCACCTTTCCGTGATCCAACGATCCTTGTTCCCTCCGACCACAAGTCTACTTCAGCTTCAAAACTCTCTGATTCACTCCCCGCCATCGATATGATCTTTAGATCGACGACCAGTGCTCAATCGCATCGCATTTTTCAATCGCTGCGTTTGTTTGTTCCTCCCAATCGGCCAATCCTCTGATTCATTTTCCACCGTTGATATGATCCTCAGATCAACAGTCCGCGTTACATTGCATTGCAAATTTTCATCGGTGTGTTTTTTTGTTCACCCTGGTCGCCGATCTCCCGATTTAATATCCATTGTCGATCTCTGGGGGTCTAATCACATCCGACGGCTCATATTTATCCTGAAACCCATTTCCCTCCGCTCTCCTTTTTAACCTCTTCTACGCAGATCCCCACCGTTGGATGCTGCCATCCAATGACTACGCTCTTCCCACACCTTCTGAAGAATTTTTTCCCAATTACATAGGATTTTATTATATTTTCTGTGTTTTGCAGGTGTTTGATGGGTTTTCCATTATATAAAGGCCGAAGACCTAGGATGACGATTCTTGTGCCTTCGATTTATCAAAAGGGAACCATTCGCGGGCTCTACTCCATGTCTCGTCATTGCTTCATGAAGCAGTGATGCCAAATAAGCCCAGCGTGGCCCTGCACATTGACAAGACATTGTGTTATTAAAACATGATTTAAAGAGTATCAGTGTTGAAGACAGAGCACAATAGAACAGAAGATTGAAGACCGATTTGCGAGGATTACGGCTAAGATGGATTATCAAAAGCCTAATCCCCAAAATTAAAACATAGTCAATAGAAAATCATAATTTTTTAACAGACAGTAAGGCCTCCACTGCCTCATTTGAGGCGAATTGATTCCTCAGCTTCCATAAGTGCCACCTGTGCCTCAAAGCATTCAAAACAGAGGTCGAAGTTATTGATCAAATGAAGATATTAGCCTCAGCGTAGCCAGAGAGTTACTTCTGCAAGGAACTTAAATGCTAAAAATATCTGCAAAGTTACTGCAAACATGACACAGAGCCTTAAAGTCAATAAAAGCTCCCACCGAGCTTAAATTCAGAAATGTAAAATAGTTAATATAGACAGAATGTTCGTAAACTTCTCCATCGAGCCCCTCAAAGGACGAGAAGTCATTAATCTATATTAATTGTCTTGGGAGATCTTTTATCAGGTCTCACCTCCTCATTCTTCTATAAATACTTCTGTAGAAGATGAGAAACTGTTGGTTGGTTGTTGGTTGATCACTAGTTGTAATACTGAAACTCTCTGAAATAATACATAGTCTGTTGAAGTTGAAGATGATACTCTAGTTCGGAAGCCCTGATGATGTTGTTGCATGCTTGTTACTGAGAAGGCTCTATCATTGGATCCATGAGCTTGGCTGTTGGTGAAGTATTCTGAATTGTTTAATGTTTTCTCCTGTTTTCATTCTGTTCCATAATTTCTTACTACAGTAGGTTGAAATTTTTAGGCTAAGAAATGACTCCTAGAAGCACCTTAGACCTGTTCATCCTTCAATGTTTTATGTTTTATTCTGCTGAAGTATTTTAGAGTCTTTAATCTCTCTCTTTAGTCTTCATGCTCGTTTATTTCCTTAATAGTTCGAATAGTTGGTTTCAGCATGATTTATGGTTTTCCCTGCTTGTCTGTTGCCACTTAAAAACTGTTATTGAAGTCTCCCTTTGAAGTTTCTTTTTTACAGTGAATCAAGGAGGTTTGTTCTGATATTTCCCTTTGTCCTTGCTTAAACATTTGCCTTGAAGGTCTTTATAGTTGTAATCATATATGTGTTAGGTGTTCCCTCTTCTATGACCACAATTATCAGTGAATCTTTTATGTTTTCTAAGTCATTTGAAATAAAATCTTTGAGGAAATAGGGTGTTCCCCGAATCTTAGATTTCATTTTAAAAGTTGTTTTGGAATCATTGTTTGCTTAAAGGTGTGATTTGTAGAATTCATGGTTATCCCTATCTATCAGAAATCTCTTTATTGTTCAAATTGTGTTTCCCAATTCCCTTTGTTGAGAATTAAACTTCTCTTTCCAAATCATTGATGTCCATCTCACTCCAAAAACCAAAGGATCCTGTGGCCAAGTTAGATTTTCCCTCTGATATCCCATATCCATTTATGAGTATGTTATGACCTCTTTTTGACTCCATTGCCCAATGAACCAGATGTTTCTCCATTCTATATATCTTTCCTAGATCTTTCATTTTCTGCTATGTCAACCCAACCAAACAAACAAACAAACACCTGCACTTAATAACTAGTCTAAAACCAATACTCAAAGCACACAAGATAAACCTTTGCAAACAAACATTTGAGAGATCCCTCTCTGAGAACAGGAGGACTAGATCCTGGGACTCTAAATATTGGTTCTGATGTTGCCTTGTCTTTTGATTTGCCAAACTATCAAAACACGAGACACCAACATAATGGCGATCACGGTGGGACCACTGAGTTCATAGTTTCCTAGCAAGCTCTTATAAACTCATTAGTCTTTCAAAAAACCACATAAACTCAGAAAAACCCAAAAACATTTAGTTTGGCTTCATAATAAACATGGTGTTGGAACCATAAAACATTTTACCTTCACAAAAGCTAAAAATTTTCCACCTGTTGACTCCACTGGCCTCCAAAAGGCCTATTACCCTTCCAGTCCTTATAGACTCCCTTGGGAATGCATTGAGAAAACCCAATCATGCTGTTGGTGGACAGCAAATTTCAAAATCTTCCACCTAGCGGCTCCACAATCCCAAAATACCTAATAACTCCACTGGCCGAAGACTCTGAACAGGTTGAAAAGATACAGTGACCTCTTTATTACAAATATGGATCCAAGTATGGACAGAGAAGCCAAACTAAACACATTATTTGACCTAATTGGAAAAATAGTGTACATACTTGATAAAATATTGGAAAGGCATGAGGATGATATAGATGTTGATTATCCATAGCAACCTATTTTTTTCCCAGATCAAACACAAACTCAACCATTACAAGACCTGGACAATGAGCAATATATAGATGATGATCAAGACTTTATAGAAGAAGGTGAGCAAGACTATAGAGAAAACACTAAAGAAAAATTGCTGGTCATGATGGAAAAAATGGTGTATATGCTTGGGAAAAGATTTGAAAGGTATGAGGCCAATTTAAATATTGATGATCTAGAACAGCCTGTGCCCCTTTCAAATCAAGAACAAACCCATATGTGCGATGAACAAGATTACAAAGAAAGAAATGAAAAAGGTTGTCAGGAAATTCCGATTATCTACCTATATCTTGTACCATGTTATTTAGAGAACTTCATGACCAGATTGCAAAAACTAATAGTGAGCAGTGCATTGAGGAAAACATAAGCCATTTTGAACCCACAAAATCTAAAATAGGAGAAGAGACAACACAACCAGAGTCTCTGCCTTTATGTCATGACTCATTTCAGATGATTAAAGAAGAATGGCATCCTGATAATCTATTAGAAACAACTCCCGAATCCCATATTTTAAATAATTGTCACAAAAATCATGAGGAGTTGTTCAGAACTGAGATAGACCAAGAAAGACAAGAGAAACCTCAAATTTCCCCTGCAAACTCAAATGGAGATCCATTAGAAGAGGCTCAAGAATACCATTTTACATTTTTCCTAAGCACAAAGGCAATTCCTTCTCTCTTAACAGAAGAAGAGATTGATCTAATATTAAACAGACAGCCAACCTCCAAACCTCCATTTGAACAAAACACTTCTACTCATCTACTTACTGAACCTTGTTGTCTTGAATCAGAAAACACAGTTATAGAAAAGCTCAAAGAGGAACAAAATGATAACCCAATATGTTTGATTCGTGAAATTGTGTACACTAATGATTTTTCAACTTCTGATCAATCTGATGATGATGATGAGCCTCAAACAAAAACTAATCAACCAGCAGTAGATTGGTGTCATGATTTTCATTATCATCAACTTGAGAGCAGCAATCAACCAATCCAATTCATCATAAATAGCTTTCACATAATTGGGAATCAGCTATCTATTAGTTGTAATGTTGGGGTTGAGAAGAAAGAGGAATTTCTTGAACAGGATGCATATAAGGAGCCTCCTCCTGAAAGGGTTGAGGTAATAAAAGATACCCCTGCTCAAGAGCATGATGATCTCTTCACAGAGCACAGTCCACTGAATCAGAGCATACCAGGACTACAAGAGGACAACACTGCAATATATGATGAATCCTCTAGTTCAGATAATAATGAAGATGAAGAAGTTTTTCTTCCTCATAAGAATATTTGCCTTAATCCAGTGGAGAAAGAAGAGATGATCCTGGTTGAAACATATCTTCCAAGCACTCACAACCAGGTATTATTTCAAGATCCCTATGCTCATTTCTTGAACATCTTTGAAGAAGGGATAAAGGTTATTAGGAGCAGTACATTACCAAAAGCAAGAGGATTATTTAGCACTGCTGCTAAAAAACAAAAAGGATGGGAGTGGCCTTGTTTGTCCAGCCTGCCCAAGGAGATGAAGAAGGACCAATCATGGAATCATTTGTTGGATTGGTTGTACTGGAAAAGAGAGTTCATCAGCTAAAACATGTAAATGTTCCAAGTTAGATTAGGTTAGATAGGAAAGCAATAAATCTCAGCTTTGAGCATTTAGTTAGTTGTTGATTTTTGTCTTGTAAGAAAAAGAAAAATATAAAAACAATAGAAAAGAGAAAAGAGGGCAGATTTTAAAACAAGAAAGGTATAGCCCCATACCAAAAAAGAGAAATAAATCCTGAAAGTGTGCAAGCTTAAATGCCACTCCTGCAAAACACACTTCTAGTTAGTCAAACAGCCTAATCTTGACTGATTAGTTTTCAATTTACTGCTGATAGGATAGTGAATTCGGTTTTCCAAACTGTCTAATCTTGGCTTATCATTACATAGATTAGGATAGAAATTAAAGGTTCAAACATGCTCAAAATATGAACCTAAGTTTCCAAAGAGAATGACTCAATTTTTTTTTAAATCTTGAGTCACAAAAGATGTAAAACTGGTTCTAATCGGCTCAAAATCTGAACCGGTTGATGGAATAAAAACAACTCAAACAAATTCAAAATAGAGCTAAAGAAAATATGAAGGAAGTGCTTTGAAATTTCGGATCTTAAGCCTTCCATTTTGATTTAATTTTCTGCAAAATAATATCTATGTGCAGATTGTTTTTCATGCCATAGATCAAAGCAAGTTAAACAGCTTAATCTTGACTTGACTGTTTTGAAATTTCTGTTATAGAATTTAGAAAAATAAAAATTTGTTGGACAGTTTAATCCCAACAGATAGTAGATTAGGTAGAGAATCATATGGACTCAACTGCTTAATCTGAGCCCATGGAGAAATAAGAAATAGAATTATATTAGTTTCTTGCTTTCAAAAGAATAAAATGTTGTAAGAGATTTTGCCAATCCAAGTGCACTCTAATGAAGAAAAAATGTTAGATCAGTAGGATTGGGTAGGTAGAAAGCTTGAGTTGATGAAATATCCATTGTTTTTCATGGCTGCTAATATTTTTTCAGAGCAAGATCATCCCAGCAAAGGAAGGGCAGCCCAATGGATGAGGCACAGGTCAGCCTCCCAGAGAATGCAAGTCTGAAGTTCTTGATGCCTTCAAGAAGGCATCATCCCCAAGTGGAGCCACTGTTAGCCACCTCTAAAAATTTGTTATAGAAAAAGGTGGCTAAGACTTTTTTGAGCCTTCAAGGAACAAATTTTATTGCTAAAAAGTGTTGGCTCTTGAAGACTCTTGAAGACTCTTGAAGGCCTCATGCCTCTGTCCCAAAAATCTTCATTTGCTATTTCCATTTTATACTCTGAAATTATGCTAATTTCATGAGAAAAGACTACTGAGAAACCATCATTTTCCCCCTTCTCCCACTAAAAACTAACCTTCATTTGCTCCCCTTTCTCTCCATAAAAATCCTTTGTTTTCATGATCCTCTTCTTCCATTCATGAAAATCATCTTTACATAAGTTTAAAACTCCTTTTTAAACTATACCGAAAACCCCCAAATCCATTGAAAACTCTGAAAATTTTCATTAAAAAAAAGTTTTATTTACTAAGGACTTAAGCCCCCTTGGGCTAAGTCTTAACCACTCCCCCCACATGCCCACACCCTGGAACCAAGTGCTAAACCCTGTTCGGCGCTTATCGCATCGGAGAAAATCCAAATGGGTTCATTGAAAGACCACATCAAACTTCCGATGCGATTAGGTCTCTTGTTATATAAAGCCCCGGGCCCATTGTATTCCATACATCCAGCGGCCCCGCAATCGGGCGCCAGTCACTTCATATATATATTTTTTCCACCCCGATCCACTAAAGCCTTGGTTTTATTAAAATTTGTGGGTTTTCCATAAAAATATAAGGGTTTCTGCCGGTGCAAAGTTGAAAAGATATTGACCGTTGATCTAAAGGCTGATCAACGGCCTGCGCAAAATCGCATCCCAAAGTTTCAAATCACATCGCAACTTTTCATCGGGCGCGTTTATTTACCACCCCCGATTACTTGTCCACTGTTGATCTCCTCCCCGCCTTTCCGTGATCCAACGATCCTCGTTCCCTCCGACCACAAGTCTTAATTACTTCCGCTTCAAAACCCTCCGACTCACTCCCCGCCATCAATCTGATCTTTAGATCGACGGCAAGTGCTCAATCGCATCGCATTTTTTAATCGTTGCATTTGCTTTTTCCTCCCGATCGGCCATCCCTCCGATTCATTTTCCACCGTTGATCTAGTCCTCAGATCAACGGTCCGCGTTACATCGCATCGCAAATTTTCATCGGTGCGTTTGTTTGTTCTCCCCGATCGCCGATCTCCCGATTTAATATCCACCGTCGATCTCTGGGGGTCTAATCGCATCCGATGGCTCATATTTATCATGAAACCCATTTCCCTATGCTCTCCTTTTTAACCTCTTCTGCACAGATCCCCACCGTTGGATGCTTCCATCCAACGACTACGCTCCTCCCACACCTTCTGAAGTAGTTTTTCCCAATTACGCAGGATTTTATAATATTTTATGTGTTTTGCAGGTGTTTGATGGGTTTTCCATTATATAAAGGCTGAAGGCCTGGGATGAAGATTCCTGTGCCTTCGATTTATCAAAAGGGAACCATTCGCGGGCTCTACTCCATGTCTCGTCATTGCTTCATGAAGCAGTGATGCCATAGAAGCCCAGCATGGCCCTGCACATCGACAAGACACTGTGTTATTAAAACATGATTTAAAGAGTATCAGTGTTGAAGACAGAGCACAGCAGAACAGAAGATTGAAGACCGATTTGTGGGGATTACGGCTAAGATGGATTATCAAAAGCCTAATCCCCCAAATTAAAACACAGTCAATAGAAAATCATAAGTGTTTAACAGGCAGAAAGGCCTCCACCGCCTCATTTGAGGCGAATTTATTCTTCAGCTACCATAAGTGCCACCTGTGCCTCAAAGCATTCAAAACAGAGGCCGAAGTTATTGATCAAATGAAGATACTAGCCTCAGCGCAACCAGAGAGTTACTTCTGCAAGGAACTTAAATGCTAAAAATATCTGCAGGGTTACTCCAAACATGACACAGAGCCTTAAAGTAAAAAAAAGCTCCCACCGAGCTTAAATTCATAAATGTAAAACAGTTAATACAGACAGAATGTTCGTAAACTTCTCCATCGAGCCCCTCAAAGGCCGAGAAGTAATTAATCTGTATTAATTGTCTTAGGAGATCTTTTATCAGGTCTCACCTCCTCATTCTTCTATAAATACTTCTGTAGAAGATGAGAAACTGTTGGTTGGTTGTTGGTTGATCACTAGTTGTAATACTGAAACTCTCTGAAATAATACATAGTCTGTTGAAGTTGAAGATGATATTGAAGTCTTGGAAGCCCTGATGATGTTGTTGCATGCTTGTTACTAAGAAGGCTCTATCATTGGATCCATGAGCTTGGCTGTTGGTGAAGTATTCTGAACTGTTTAATGTTTTCTCCTATTTTCATTCCGTTCCATAATTTCTTACTACAGTAGGTTGAAAGTTTTAGGCTAAGAAATGACTCCTGGAAGCACCTTAGACCTGTTCATCCTTCACTATTTTATGTTTTCTTCTGCTGAAGTATTTTAGAGTCTTTAATCTCTCTCTTTAGTCTTCATGCTCGTTTATTTCCTTAATAGTTCGAATAGTTGGTTTCAGCATGATTTATGGTTTTCCCTGCTTGTCTGTTGCCACTTAAAAACTGTTATTGAAGTCTCCCTTTGAAGTTTCTTTTTTACAGTGAATCAAGGAGGTTTGTTCTGATATTTCCCTTTGTCCTTGCTTAAACATTTGCCTTGAAGGTCTTTATAGTTGTAATCATATATGTGTTAGGTGTTCCCTCTTCTATGACCACAATTATCAGTGAATCTTTTATGTTTTCTAAGTCATTTGAAATAAAATCTTTGAGGAAATAGGGTGTTCCCCGAATCTTAGATTTCATTTTAAAAGTTGTTTTGGAATCATTTTTTGCTTAAAGGTGTGATTTGTAGAATTCATGGTTAGCCCTGTCTATCAGAAAGCTCTTTATTGTTCAAATTGTGTTTCCCAATTCCCTTTGTTGAGAATTAAACTTCTCTTTCCAAATCATTGATGTCCATCTCACTCCAAAAACCAAAGGATCCTGTGGCCAAGTTAGATTTTCCCTCTGATATCCCATATCCATTGATGAGCATGTTATGACCTCTTTTTGACTCCATTGCCCAATGAACCAGATGTTTCTCCATTCTATATATCTTTCCTAGATCTTTCATTTTCTGCTATGTCAACCCAACCAAACAAAAAAACAAACACCTGCACTTAATAACTAGTCTAAAACCAATAATCAAAGCACACAAGATAAACCTTTGCAAATAAACATTCGAGAGATCCCTCTCTGAGAACAGGAGGACTAGATCCTGGGACTCTAAATATTGGTTCTGATGTTGCCTTGTCTTTTGATTTGCCAAACTATCAAAACACAGGACACCAATAGGTATCAATGGCCTCAACATCCACAGAGCCGTTGTGGATGAAGGTGCTTCCATCTGTGTTATGTCATCTGCTGCTAGAAGGCCATTGGCTCCCTAGCTCTTACTTCATCTCCCAATGCCCTAGAGGCATTTGATGGTCGGGAATCAAGACCCCTGGGTGTTCTCAAGAATTTACCGATCACGTTGCAGGGTAAGACAGTCAACGTAGAAGTAGAAGTGGTTGACGCCAAGCTCAAATACAATCTTCTTCTTGGTCGCATCTGGACTCATGCCATGCTATGCATTTCGTCCACCCTCTTCCAGCTTCTGAAGTTTCCTCATGAGGGAAAAATTATCACTGTCAATCAGTTGTCTTTCTTCACCTCATCCTCTAAGAACAACGTACCTTATGTGGATCAGATCCCCAATCCCCTCGACAGTTTAGGACCCGGTCTTTTCAAGGACCCCGTCCTCATGGGTATTTTTCCCACGCCACCACCGCACACCGTTCAAGTTAATATGATCTCTAGGTCAGATGAAACTTGGATCATCCCTTCGCCTGAACAGGTGACCTCTTTCGGAGAATCGATGCTTTTGACTCTAGTTGAGATCAATTATTGCGATATTTTGCTGCATCAGATCCTCCTCCTTCTGAACATGCTCCTTTGAGCATGGCTCTAGATGTATATTCTCAATCCCCTTGGCTCGGCGATGCAGATTCGCCTGATCCTTTAAGATAATTCTTCCCCTCTAATGAATCCATCGTTGAAACGATGTATCTTGAAGATCTGTCGCGGAGCGATGGAAATCATCGTTCCTCGTTCATGCCCGGCCTGGGGACAATGTCTAATTGTCTAGAGTGCTTTGCATCTCAGGTTCCCACTCCGCCTCTTCAAACACCGATATTGACTCATGAGGTTCTTTCAGAGGGAAATCTGAGTAATATCACACAAACCATGCCTATCGACATCTCCGTCAAACCGGGGGTTGTCGATAACATTCACGTGGGAGTTACTTGTTCTCCCGAAGAGATTCAAGGATACACGAGCCTTTTTCGCAAATTCAGAGATGTTTTCGCATGGTCCTATGAAGAGATATCTGGGATTGATCCCAGTATAGTCGTGCATGAGATTCCCACCTATCCAGGTGCGAAGCCCGTGCGTTAGCGTCTTGCGCCCAGTGCATCCCCAAAAAGTTGCAGCTATAAAGGCAGAAGTTGAAAAACTTCTTAATGCGAGCTTCATATGTCCAATTCCCCTCACAAAATGGGTTTCTAATATTTTCCCTGTAGATAAGAAGAAGGGCACTATACGGGTCTGTGTTGACTACCGAGACATCAATCGGGCCTATCCTACGGACAATTATCCCACTCCTTTTATAGATCAGATCATCAATGACTGCGCAGGGAGTGAGATCTATTCCCTCATAGACGGCTTCTCAGGTTACAATAAAATTAATATTTTACCCGCTGATCAACATAAGACCGCCTTTATTTGTCCGTGGGGTACTTTCGCTTACAAGAAGCTCCTGTTCGGCTTTAAAAATGCTAGAGCCACCTTCCAGTGCGCTATGTCCTATGCTTTTCATGACATACGTCACAATGTTCAGCCGTATCTGGACGATTTGTAGCTCATTCAGCTCGGCGAAAGGACCATCCTGAACACCTCCGTCAGATTTTTCTCCACTGCAGACGTTACAATATTAGGCTCAATCCTCACAAGTGCATCTTCTGCGTAGATTCTAGGCGTCCTTTGGGATTCATCGTCTCCAAAGACGAAATTCACCTTGACCACCTCAAGGTTGAGGCCATCATTAACCTCCCATCCCCATCCTCATTGCATCAACTTCATAGAATTCAAGGGAAAGCCAACTTCTTACGTCGCTTTATTCTGAACTATGCGGAAGTGGCCAAGGGGTTTACGCGACTTTTGAAACAGGACGTTCCCTTCCATTGGGACGAGATTTCTCAGCATTCCTTCGATAAACTTAAAACGTTGCTCGTCAACGCTCCGTTAATACGTCCGCCCGACTATCATCACGATTTCACCCTTTATTTGGTTGTCGCTTTTAGCGCGATAGCTATGGTTCTAGTACAGGATGACAACGACGGAAATTAACATGTATTTTACTATCTGTCTCGGAATCTTCTCGACACTGAAAAGCGATATGCCCAAGTCGAGAAGCTGGCACTTGCCGCAGTCCAGGCCGTTCAGCGGTTCTGCCATTACATCCTGTTGCGTACGGTAACCATGATTTTCGACTGTAACCCCATGACATACATCTTGTCTCGACACTTGTTGGGGGGGCAAGTACTCCAAATGGATTTTTATCCTTTAGGAGTTCGATTTTGATTTCACCATCGCCAAATCGACGAAATCACTGGTTTTTGTTGATCTTATCTGCTCTCTCTCGACAGACTCCGTTCCATCCCAATCCAAGGATCACATCCTGGATGAAACACTCTTTCTTATCAGCACTCATGATCCATGGTACGGTGACATCAGCGTGTACCTTCAGACATCCACTTTCCAGTCTGAGTTGACGAAGGATGCTCGACGTCATGTTCAGCATCAATCTCAACCCTATCGCATTGTCGGAGATACCTTGTATCATGTCAGAGTTGATTCTGTGCTCTGTCGATGCTTGACCCTAGAAGAGGCTGAGAAAGTCCTGAATGACTGTCACAGTGGCGCCTATGGCGGTCACATGTCCAGATATGCTACCGCCCAGAAGATTCTGTGTGTGGGTTACTTCTGGTCGTCTATATTCAAGGACTGTATTGTTGCAATTCGAAAATGTCATGCATGCCGGGTCTTTCAGCGCAAGATGCGTGCACCACCCCTACGTTTGCATCCTGTCATTACTATAGGCCCTTTTTCCAAATGGCGCATAGATTTTATTTCATGTAACCCTCACTCGTTCGGGGGCATTCTTATATAATCGTTGCCATGGACTACTTCACTAAGTGGGCCGAGGCGATGCCTACATTAGCTGTCGACGGTAAGACAGCCGCTCAATTCATTTTCAACCATGTAATTACGCGTTTCGGAGTTCCTCAAGCCATTATCACCGATCATGGCACTCATTTTCGGGATTACATGATGGCAGAGCTGACATCAAAGTTGGGCTTGCGTCATGACAGCTCAACGCCATACTACCCTCAGGCGAATGGACAGGTTGAGGCCGTGAACAACGTACTAGTCACGATGCTTCAATGAACGATTAGTATTCACAAATCCAATTAGCATCTCCAAATTTTCTCAGCTCTCTGGGCCTATCGAACGTCTATAAAGAGCGCAACCGGATTCACACCTTTCCAGCTGGTGTATGGTCTGGAAGTGACTCTCCCGGTTGAATGTGAGATTCCTTCATTGAAGTTGGCTGTGGAATTACTGCCCGACACTTCCCCATAGGAAGAACATCTCCTGTATCTGGAAAGACTAGATGAAACTCACTGCTTGGCTGCTTTGGTTATCGAAGCACAGAAAAAGCGGGTTAAGGCTCAAACGGTTTCTCCACGTTCTTTTATTGAAGGGGACCTCGTCCTCTTATATGACCAAGCACCTGATAAACTTGGAGTGGGAAAATTCCAGTCCATGTGGCATGGGCCCTATATCGTCAAACGAGTATTAAAAAATAGGGCCTATGAGCTAATCGACTATGAAGGTATTCCTCTCGAACAGCCTAGAAATGGGCTGTACCTCAAGAATTACTACACTTGAATTATTCTGGTGTGGTGTGTGTACATAAGTGAGTGATTTAATTTTTTGTGCATGTGTGGTGTGGTGTGCTTTGTAAACATCTTTCTGCTGATTGGGTCTTCCTGATTGTGCAGATGTTTATTACTCCTTTTTTCGGTTTCACGGATGGTGCCTCCCGCAGTACCAAGAATCTGTCTTCGGCAGCCTGGGTAATCTACGATCCTGCTGGTGATTTAATCAATTTACAAGGTGTTTGTCTAGGGCCTACCACAAATAATGTCGCAGAATATAGTGTCGTTTTGGAATTATTAAACGAGGTTGTTAACCTCGATATTCGTGCATTACTTGTGTATCTGGACTCACAGCTTGTAGTGTTACAACTCAATGGTCATTATTCAGTTAGGAACCCATCTATTTTATGACTGTATCTACGTATTCGTTTACTGGAAAGAAATTTTGATTACATTACATATCAACATATACCCAAACACATGAATGCGTTAACAGATGCAGTAGCTAACATGGTTTTAGATAGACATTTACGCAACTTGTAAAAAACATCATCATATGTAAAAAGATCCATCCAAAAATAGATATATATATATATATATATGTCGAAATGTTTGCAGTTTTTGTGCATCACATAAAATTCAAAAAATATAAATGTTTGTTTTAATAATAGCTAGAGACAACATGTCTCTAAAAAATGTGTAAATAAAAATCCTAGATGACTAATCAGCGTGGTGCTCATGGTAGCATGTCATTGCCCGCACCAATCGCCTCAGTAAACAATGAAGGCGACTAGGCACCCCCACAGTGTGCCTCTGATAAGCCAATGGGACATCTGCTAGGCGAGCGTAATCTGGGATCCCACGCGCGATTCCCTCCAAGTTTTGAACTAGCTCACTCCCCTCACCACCCTCGCCTTGTGGGTCATAGGCAAGCAGGGTCCTCCGTGTGATCGGCGACATCCCGGCGGGCCTCTCTGGGCCAACATCTGCATACACATAGGATTGTTTGTTAGGACATGCATGTATACCCAAAAAAATCATCATAAAATACATAAAATCAAAAAGAGTCTTACCCAGCTCCTCATCCCAGTCTTCTCCCTCCGGGAGTGGAAGATCTGGGTCTCCCGTGAAGTCAGTATCGGCATAGGGCCAATCCTCTACGACGATCAGTTGTCATGGAAGCCATACAAAGAACTTGGGCCTCCATGACATTTTTTGGCCCCCTACTGATCTGGGTATGAGTGCTACCCATCGAGCCATCCGTGGCTCCCTCAACAGTGGCTCAGTGACTATCGCCCCCTGGCCTTGGAAGATTGGTAACCATTCGAGGATGAACGATACCAATATAGATCCGTACCCAAACTACTTCATTTTGGCCTTCTTACACTTCGTCAACTATCGTTTGATGTTTATTGTTACAGCAGTGGCCCAATCAAATAGTGTCAAGTTCATGCATTCTGATGCTAAGAGGATCTATGTTTTAGTGGCCTCATGCAGTGCCTGCGACCCCGCAGTCCACGTAATGGTATGGAGCACCACTCTGAGTGCTAGATCGGGAAGTGTATGGATATCGAATTTCCCACTTCCTAATCCTGTCTGTGCCCCTAGGCACACTCTTTCCATCACCATTGACATTTTCTCCCCCGAGGACCTAGTACTTGTCATGATCGGGACTGGACCTCTCTGAGACAATCCAGTTATGAAGTAAACATCGAATACTTCGAGCTCCAACACTTGGTCTTGAAGCCTAAACTTCTCTTCATTCTCATCCCAAATACTGATTAAGTACTGCAGCAATTCAGGTTGTGCCTTGATACATGGTGTTAAGAAGAACTTTTTTAAGCCACAATCCCGGAGAGCATTCATACATGCCTCGTTCTCCATGGCCATTTCATCTTCTTCACTATGCTCCCTTTATTTCCATTCTATCACCATTGTGACTGTGTATCTGCACCAAAATGGTCACACACACTTCATTAGATCCCTTGAACTCTCAAAAATCCCATTGATTGGTTCATTTTTTGTAAAAATTGAGAGGAAATTTAGGTTGCGCCATTGGCGCGACTGTTTTGTTAACAGTCGCTGGCGCGACCCCTTTGCAAAAAGGAGCCAATTGGCGTGGGCCTATGCCCGATACCCGTGCCAATTGGGCAAGCCCTAAATTTTCAAATATCCCCTCAAGGATCCAAAATCACTGTGGAATTCTATAAAAAATGGATTAAAACATGGCTAAGGGAAGCGCCTCTTACCTGGAAAAAATGAGAATTGAAATGATGTACTGGATCGTCCACAATCGTCGCCACGAGTTCGCACAGGAAAAACTCACTGTTGCTCTCCACAAGAGGTAAAAAGTAAAAGTAAATATAATTTTACTATTTTTGGAATATTTATAACTTTTCAAGATCAAAATAGGTTTTGAAGCTTATTTTTCCATTATTTTATTATATTTTGTTGAAAATTGGGTTTTACGCTTGCTTTCTTGTGCAGCAGCAGGTTTTCACACGACTAGGACGACGATACGAGTTGTATTTTATACTTTTTCGGACTCGGTAAAAACACAAAAAAGTCATCACTGGAGTCATCTTTTAGCTCTTTTCTGACTCTCTAAACATGAAACGATTGTTGAGTCACTTGTCGTTTTGATCTCGTTAAATTGGCTGCGAAACAACATCTACCCAGTATACGTTTACCCCTTTTTCAGGCTGGGATAGATTATTTATGAAAAAGGAATACCCTAGCCTATCACAACTAGGAGGTTTTCTCAGACATAGTTTTCTACCTTTTCGGATCTGAGGAACTATCTACGAAAAGGGACTGTTGGAGTTTACTTTTCCACTATATTTTCAAACTCTCTAAACATGAAAAGACGCTGAGTTCTTCCTTTTTCAGACTCGTTAAAACCTGATGACATCGGATTCTGTCGTAATGAAGATACTCGATTTCCTCCTTCCTAGGGCTCATTAAATGTACTAGGTTGGATTTGTCCGAAGGCAAAACTTATATCACAAGCATATGCTATCCCCTTCAAGCTTGTTCTCAAAAATAATTGGGGTACTCGCCAGAAATGGTGGGGAAAAATGAAACCATTGTCATCGTCGTGTCGGCAGTATGTCGCTCTTCAACATGGCACTTGTCTACATTCGTGTCGGGTTAGGGACATCTCATCTCATTTTCTGTTTGCCTCCATGGTTTTGGGTTATCCTTTTTGACCTCTCATCTGCTCTTTGCCTCATCATCATGACCTCAGATATTTTTGATGTCAAATACTACCAAATCCAGTGTCATGCCCCCGATATGTTCAAGAGAAGTTGACCTCTGCAGTTTTCAACCCTCCTCTGATTCTCTACTGGTCTTGATTCATAAACATTATGTTCCTCTGTCTCACGTCGATGATGTGGAAAACACTATGGCCCACCTTCGATCAAGGTCACTTCCTGTCGACTTCAGCTCATTATCCAGGAAGCTGATCTAGAGACTCCCTTCAGGTACCTTGGAGTCTACATGCCTCAATGGCAGGTTATTCGCATTCGGCGCAAGGTTTTCATTATTAGCCTTCGATCGGATGATTCTGGGGGTGTTAGACACCAGCTCACTGTTCACATTCCGTGGATTGTACCTATAGTAGCTTGAGGGCCATCATCCTTATTGGTGGTTCCTCTCGCGTATGTTAACGGCTTTCATCATTGGCTGGTAATCAGATGATGTTCTTGCATGTTCAACTTTAGCTCACATATTCACATGCTAGGACTTGTACTCTGTACAGGTCGAGATGGAGCGCAAGACCCTGGGTTTTGTCTGATGCGATCCCGGTTGCAGATTTTGTGGATTATCGTGATTGGTTACATGACTCATTGATTGGATGGTTGTGACCATACCTGAGTCTGCTTACTGATCCTTTCTGGATGGCTACGTCCATACCTTGGATGTTGATTATTGTATACTCTGTTATGGATGACTACGCCCATACCACATATCATGTATTTGAGATATCAAGTGTATTTAGCTACGCAGGTTTTCGACGACAGTGTTTTTAGTTGGGCATGTTCTCATAAAGCATTTCACCCCTCTCTCTCTTTCGGGCCTCATGCCTTAGGGGGCATCTGTTACACAGTAATTTGTCACCATCCCTACAATCCCCCATCCCACACATTGGAGGGCCTTTTCCGTGACCTGTGAGTAGTGACATAACCAGAAACCACTTTCATGGCATCCCCCTTGACAAGGACAATCATTCCTCTGAAGAAAGTTTCCTTGGAAAAACCCTAAAAACTGATCCTTTGGCCTTGGCGCAACTAGCCAGTTCAGCCCTCGCGCCAATGGGGAAAATCCACCAAAGAGGGCGCGCCAACTGGTGCTCTGTCCCAGTGTATTGCTCGCGCCAAGCTTAATAAGGATTTTTTTTTTTAAATAAATGGCGGAAGTTTGATTTCAACAAACTCCTGAACGAGTCTCTAAGATGATTTGGGAGGTTTGGTTCCGGATATCCATGTATGGGAGGTGGTTTTCCACCTATCATGGAAGCTTCCTTGAGGATAGGGCCAATCCCACAATTGTAGGGATCCCAACTCCCCTTCCACCATCTATATAAGCTTGCCATTTTCCCTTATCAAGCTAGAAGCAAGAGCTGAATCTGTAGTAAGGAGACTATCACCAAACATCCTTTGAGAGCCAAGCCGAAGAGAGAGAGCTTTGTCCCATTCCCAATGAGCTTCATTGTGACGTGCTCCACTGTCGACCCCGCCGAAGGAAGATCCAGCGTCGGAGCTTTGGGTTGTATCTTTCCTTTGTTATTATTAATGATAAGTGACTTTGATTATGGCTTCATTCATGTGTCTTTGTCTTTGATGCAATGAATTACATCCTCTCTGACTGATGTATGGTTACAAGATTTAGATTCTATGTTATGTATCGTTGTGTTTCTTCGCATGTGTCCAGCTGTTCGGACGTGTTAAGAGGAAGGATCATGATCTGCCAAAGCGGAGGATGGGAAGCGTCATCCTTTCTTTGATGACCATTGCATAGGACCTGAGGTAGGCAACTCGTTATGTTTTGTCATTTTTGTAACTAGAGGCCTGCGCCACTGCATGTCTGATTGTTGCTAGACCCGATCTGGGCTATTAGGGATCGCCTCTATCCACAGAGGGGAATTACCTCTCCAACATTACCATAATGGCATTGACCTTTTGGATAGATTAGAAGGATCGAGCTTCAATTATGTTAGTATAGTAGCATAAAGAGGAAGCACATGTATACGTATGATTTGGAAGATCATGATTTTGTACAACTTGAATACATTATAGCAATCACAAACTTATCATACAATGCTAGGAATGATACATATAAATTAGAATAAAGTGATTACAAAGTTTTTTCAAATTTTCTGAAAATTTTGAACAAGGTTAATTTTAAAAACATTCTACTTTCACTTTCCTTATGTATTTCCATATGTTGGATCATTTATAAATAGTTATTGGTTGTATTTTTGTTGATTTGTTTGGTTGTATGTTGATTTTTTCAAATTTTCTGAAAATTTTGAACAAGGTTAATTTTAAAAACATTCTACTTTCACTTTCCTTATGTATTTCCATATGTTGGATCATTTATAAATAGTTATTGGTTGTATTTTTGTTGATTTGTTTGTATGAATCTAATGTTAATTTTACTTTTTGGCTTTAGGTCTAGTGAATAGTTTAAATGGTAAATTTTCGAGATAACTCAACCTTTGTTTGTTACCTACTTTTTGGTGTAAGTTTTTTTCACTAGCCATTCATATTTTTGTAGTTTTTTTTTCATTCAAAAATTAACTTGGCATTTCCTCCATAAAAACAATATAATTACATATCTATATAACTATATTTACCCCTTACCTCAATACATATATACAATTTGGAGATAATGGTATCCATTTCCTCAACACTTGTGTTGGATGCCTTATACTGTGGTTCCTCTAAAGTTCATCCATTTAATCATGAAAATAAAGAAGAGTTGGTTCCTTTTTCATGCATATGTTTTGTGGATAAGTATGTGGTTCTTCTCAATAATATTAATGTTTTCCTTGAATTTTTAAATTAATGGTTCACTTGCTAGAAAGTATATCAAGGATCTAACGTCATGAGGTTCAATTAGGATGGTTTTGCTCACTCAAGTCAACATATTTACCCCAGAGAAATGACTAACACATTAATTTCATTTTATTTTGAATGTTTTGTGGTAGTTGGCTTTCCAATTTTTTAAATTGGACATATAAATCAAAGTTTGTAGTTCAAATTTGCCATCAGAGTCTTTTTGGAAATATTTATATTTTGTCCATACGCATGGGGTCTACAATAGTTAAATTGCACTTGGTTATTATTTATAATTGAATCCTCAATCATATTTTGGGCATTGCCTTTCAATAAACGAAATTAACGTTAATTACTATCTGTAAAGGCTTTTGGACAAGTGATGGTAGTTGGTTTTCAAATTTTTTGCAACTTTATTGAGATATGTGCTTCTGGTAGATTGGAAGGGTGATGGCACTTTGCTTTCTTATTTTTTCCTATATTGATATATATGTGTTTTATGGGCCTTGCAACGCGTGCATCTAATCCAAGGGGTATTTTAAGGTGAATGATACCTGATTTTTTGTAACTTTTGGATTGACAAGAATTTTATAGGGTGAACAGTATGCAAATTTCAATTGATTTTATTTTTTCCAAAAAAAGAATGCATAAGTTTCTATTTCATGGTTTGGAAAAGGAAAATACATAGCAAAGTTCTTATAACATGCCATATCACCTCCAAAAAGGAAACGTAAGCCACCTACTGACCACTTTTCACAAACTTTCGTACAAAATATACCTATGATCTCTCCCGGGAACACAGCTAGAAGAAAAAAATATGCTTTTATGAGCGAAGTAGGTTGTCAATGGGAAAAGAAGGTGAGGAACAAACAAAGAAAAAAAAGTACTTTTAATTTATTTTTTCACGTTTTCCTTGTAAAAAAATTCTTTATTATTTTATGTGGATAGATTTTTGACAAGATTTGGAATGGGATCCATATCTTTCACAACAAGTCTCCCACTCCCTCATGTGCCCTTCCTCCTCCAAAACTTTTAATAAGGTAGCTACCACAGTAATGTTTTCGAGCCTATGATGTTATTCATGTGTTGTGCTAAATCAAGGTACCAATATATATAGTTGAGATAGCTCTGAAGCACTTGCGGGGAGCTCTTGGTACTGTAAATCATGTGAGTTCCTATTCTTAATTTCTTATTTTTTTCACCTTGGGAATATAGCTTCATCATGGTGTTCTAAGGAGAAATATTTGCATGGATGTAAGTGACTTCTAAAGCCCTAGAAATCTTAATTGTAACTGATCAAAGTTTATTTTCTTTGGACCAACTTTCAATTACTGTTGACATAATGTTGGCATATTTATTTGGGTTTATTTGATGGAGGCTTCTGGAAACTATAGGTATGTGATTAGTAAGAAGGGTTTACAAATTTATTGTCTTTTTCTCAAAATATTAAAACCAATAGCTCTTGGGAGGTGGTGCAAAGCTAGTTCCCAGTGTATTGTTTCTTATTGGTCTCTTCATTATCCCATAATCTCCAAGATGGTTGGTAATATTTTAGAAAGCTTGAACTCTTAGAGTAAATGATATGAACTACGCAAGTTAGAGAAATTTTGTGTGTTATTTTATGTAAAAGAAAAATATTATCTAACATTTGTTCATGTTGGGAGCAGGCTAAAATAGGTAAGAAGTCAAATTTGAAGCTTCATTACAGGCTCTTCGTGGCCTTGGTGCAAATATTTCAGTTGAAGAAGATGAAATTAAGGTACAGGGCCTCTGGTATTTTAGCATTGTGATCCTTTTTTTACTTTCTTCTCACAATTTTACTGTATATTAATGCTTATTTAGGAATTTTGTTTATCTTATTCTAGTGTTGTTTCCATTTGTTACAACTATTCAACAAATTTTCTGGACTTCTTGTGCCCTTGGTCAATATTTATTATGTGATACCTTGTGAGTTCATGATACACACTTTTAGTTTGTATATTGGTGGAAGATTCCATCCAACGGATATTTTAGAGTAAACATTTCCAGTGGTTGTGATGTACTACTTGTGTATTGTTTTAGCTAAAAAGATGAAATGATAATCCATATCTAGCAGGAAATGTTAGGTGCATTAAATTTAAAGGCTTAATTTTTATAGATAGATTTGAGTGCAGTAACTGTAGTAACATTTTCCAATTTCATTGTACATTGCAAGTAATGGCATTCATGATGTTGAAACATCATAATAAAAATAAATGTAACTAGTTGAAGTTGTGAGTTGTCGTTACCTCTAAAATAAATTATCAAGTGTATACAATCACCAAGTATCATGTACTTTGAAGTGCTTGAAAGGGCTAAAATGTTTGTCTTCAAGTCATGATATTCAAGAAGCAACTTAAAATATCACAAATAATTTAAAATTGATATTTTATAATTGGTGAACTATTGACATTTTTGTAATATTTCTGCTTAGTATTATTGAAATTTATGCATATTTAATTGTGATTTGAAGCACTGACATCATAGATACATTTATACTGTAATACAACCTTATGGAGATGTCTGACTGGGTGCATATTTTTAGGAAATTCATGAAGGGTTGGATTTCTCTATATATGAAGAACAATGCTCATTTTGGCTTTTCTGCATTAAGTTTACAACAAGTGGACAAGAACTTGTTGCTGGTAGTAATGAAAAACCTATATATGTTTATGATCTAGAAATGAAAGAGTGCTCTTTAAAGATAATAACTTATGAGGTGTTGTATATTTTTTTCTTGATGATACATCCACAAGCCTAGTAATTTTTTATTTTGTCAAAGTTGTTCTTATGCTAGATATCCATTATGTCTTTTTCCAAGAACCTTAGAAATGCCACTTTCAACATTTTTAACAAATGAATTTGGTTTTTGTAGAAATTATCCAAATGGATTCAATTTTATCTTCTAATGTACTAAAACAAGATACTGAATCCTTCTACAAATTTGCAGAAACCAAATTTGATCGCACAATCACAAAACAAGTAAGAGAAAGAAATAGTCAATTGCACAACACAAAATGTATCTGAGGAAAGCAACTGATAAAAACCCTGCTATCTGTATATTGTAAAAAGTAAAGACCATGAAAAAATACAATGTTTTTCTCTCACTGAGAAACCGTTTCACTCCTCTAACTGTATCACTCTGATATGGGAAAAATCAGTCAAATACTTAACCAATTCTCATCCTATATTTGACCAGCCTTACTAATGTATTCTTGGAGGAATTGTGGCCCTATTAAATAGGAAATTACCAAGAATTGATTGCACAATTCTTCCAAGGCTTCCTGATGACCTCATACATGACCTGTAAAATTTTCTAATTATACAATTGATAGTTATCTTCCTTTTAACCTCAATCTCAACTGTGCCTTCCTTAGAACTGACATGCAACAACTATTTATAGAAACTATCAATTAACTGATTTACCACTACTTGTGAATTAAATCAAATTTAATTCACTAGACCTACCAGTAGCTCATCTCTGAGTTATAAGTACTTAAATTGATTTTAACTCAATTAATTGAGTTAATTATTACAACTCACAAATAATTGTAGCTAGACCACCTAAAATCATGGGAGAACTTTACATGCCTCCTCTCTGACCCTTAACTCGAATTTCCTAAGATAACTAAGTCTTCCTGACTCAGTTAACTAATACAAGTTTTCATGAGATGAAATGACAAATTATCTTCCAATTTAATTAAGGGAAAATCAAATCAGAAGCCCCCTTGGGTGCCACTTCTTAATTCCATTTCAACACTCACTCTCAACAAGAAAGGGATTATCTGCTACCTCGATCCTATCTCTATGGAACTCAAACTTTCTTCTTACTAGTGCCTTTGTCAAGATTTCTGCATCATGGTCCTCCATGGGAATGTACTCTAATGACATAATCTTCCTCTACATGCAATCTCCTAGATGGTGATACAAGATATCAATATTCTTGGACCTGTCATGAAAAATTTGATTAGCCAAGAGTTTGATGCAACTCTGGTTACCACAATGTATCACAGTCAGATCCATCTGTCAACCAAACATACCAACAAGTATCTTCCTCATTCAGATGACCTCACATGTTTCCTGACTGGACGCCATGTACTCTGCCTCTGCTAAACTGAGTGCAATTGATATTTGTTTCATGTTGTACTAGTAAAATGTTGTTGATCCTATGTTGAAGATGCCCCCTGATGTGCTCTTTATGTCGGATGGACTCCTTGCTAAATATACATCCGTGAAGCCTTGAAGCTTCACACACTTTTTTTTTTTTTACCACATCCCATACTTTGTAGTGCCTCTGAAGTATCTCAACACATGCTTTCCTGCCTTCCAAAAGATCTTTGTAGGCTTAACCATAGTTTGACTAAGCTGGTTAACTACATAGAATATGTTTGGTCGTATGTTCACCAATTACATGAGTGAACCCACAATCTTCTTGTAAACAGTAGTATCCACTACTTTTCCCGAAGTAGCATCCTCCTTCCTCCAGTTTCCTGCTAGAGGAGTCTCCATGGGTTTGTTTCCCTCCATGTGGAAATTCCAAAGGATATCATTGGCATACTTTCCCTGAGATAAAAATAGCTCCCCATCCCTTTTACATATTTCCAATCCCAGTAAATAGTGCAAGAGCCCCATGTCCTACATCTCAAATTATCTTGCAAGTTCCTCTTTGCAAGACTTGATGAGCCGCTCATCACCTCTGAGTATAAGATCATCAACATAAATTACAATAATCAAAATATTACCATCTACCACAATTTGATAAATTTTTTCATTTGTTTCACTCTTTGTGAAGCCCAACCTGATGAAATAGCTGATGATCCTAGTGTACTAATCACGAGGTGCTTGCTTCAGTCCATACAGTGATATTTTGAGTATGCACACGTGTGACTCCTTGTCTAAGGTCTCAAAACCTTTCGGCTGCTCAATGTACACTTCTTCCTCAATAAATCCATTGAGAAAGGTTGTATTTAGATCCATCTGATGTATCTTCCATCCCATATACGCTGAGAGTGCAAGGATGGATCTGATAGATGAGTACCTTACGACTGGTGCAAAAGTCTCATCATAGTCAATACCCTCCACCTGAGAGAACCATCTAGCCACAAATCTAGCCTTGTGCTTCTCCACACTCCCATATGTTGCTTGCTTCACCTTGTAGATCCACTTGGATCCTACAACTAACTTCCCCTTTAGTATTGGGACAACTTCCCATGCATTGTTTCTAATAATGGATTCATAGTCCTCAACCATGGCATCAATCTACTCTAGTTGTGCACTGCTTCCTCGAAAGAGGATGGTACTGTCTCAACATATTTGCTCATAAGAACCATGTATCTAGTGTACCTCTCTGGGGACCTTCTCTTCCTATGTTGTGATGTGGGTGCTCCAACATTCTCTCTCGCATCTAGCAACAATATGTCAACCTATATGGTGTGCTTCCTTCCATCTCTAGTGGATGGCCCTACATGAGTGTGTTCTTCCACTCTATGTTCCTCTACTTGTGGCTTCTCCACATCTTGAGGTTCTTATTTTGGAGCCAATATCTCCTCAACTACATGCAAATCAAGCTCCCTCTCAAGAGATAGTCGCATGGATTTATATTCATCGAATTTCACATCTCTTTTGACCGTTGTCATCTTGTGTGTTGGAAAGTACACCCGATAGTTGTGAGGTGTATCAGTGTACTCCAGAAATATCCCCAACTTTGTTGTTGGCTCTAGATTCTTCCTGGAATCTTTAGTCACATGGAGATAAATCGATGAACCAAAAATTTTAAAATACGACACATCCAGTCTCTTACTTGAAAAACCCTCCTCTAGTGTACCCATCCCAAGTATCTGATGATGAATTTTGTTCTACACAAATATTTTTTTATTGCATGCTTCCGCCCACAGATGAAACAATAGGCCCTGATCATGAAACATAGCTCGTGCAGCTCCCAAAATAGTTTTGTTCTTACTTTCTGCAACCCCATTCTACTGTGTGTTATGAGGTGTTATCAATTCTCTTTGAATTCCTTCTGAGGCACATTAGTTCTTGAATTCGTTAGAGATTTTTCCCCACCATTATTTTTCCTCAGAGACTTCACCTTCTTCCCTATATATTTCTCGAAAAGTACCTTGACCTCATAAAACTTGGAGAACGTCGAATATTTCTTCTGCATGAATAAAATCCAACACTATCTTGAAAAATCATTAATAAAAATCACATAATAGCTGTGTTTTGTTGTGGAAACTGTCGAGAACACATCTAAGTGAACTCTCTCAAGGATTGCCTTGACTCAAATTTCCTTATTTTGAAAGGTGGCTTTGGTATACTTCCCCTTTGGAAGTCCTGTAGAAATTTGTTGCATGATCTTCAAAGCATTGTGGCATAGATGGCCCAATATCATGTGCCATAACTCACTGATGTCTCAACTCTCCACCTTCTCTGCTTTCATTCTCAAGGCAGAAAATTATTCTATATCCAATTTTTAGAGGTTCTTTACTAGAACCCAAATATTTTTCACCTGTCCTGTGGCTTTGTGACGAAGGAACGCCTTTCCTTCACTGAAGATCACATCATAGCCACGATATTCCAACATAGCAACATAAACCAAATTCTTCTTTAAACCAGGAACATACATTACATATTTTAATGTAAGTGGATTATCTGACTCCCTCTAAAATGTAATTGTACCTACATCGGTAGCGTTATACCTCCTGTCATCTCCCATATTGATGTGCATATGGAGATCCTTATCCTCCAAGCTATTGAAGAATTATTTGTTATCGGTCATATGGAACGAAGATACACTATCCAAGTACCACATAGAACCCATCACCGATGACACCATGCATGCGATGAGAGTGAAATCCAACTCGAACTATGAAGCAAGTGCTCCACTTGTTGCTCCCCCTGAGGAAACAATTTCACCTTTGACAAATCTTGCTTCTTTCCTGCCTTACCGAACTCCAATTTGGAATGGGACGCCTTCCCTTTTCCTTTCTTCACCTTTCCAGCCAAGGAAAAATTCTCCTCATCATCAGTATTTAATGAGGATCCATATTTGGTGCTTTGTCGAATCTCTTCTTGTACTAAGTCGAACCATAATCGGTCCCAATCTGGTAACTTCTCCCTCCCATTCATAGAGTCTTGGTAGCTATTCCAGCTCTTGGGAAGGCCTAGAATATCTACATTCACCAAATCATCTTAGGAAACTGTTATCCCAACACTTCCAAGCTCATCTCGACATTGAGTCAACTTCTTCAAGTATTTTTGCATCGTGTCACCCTTCTCCATATTGATCTTTCTGAGTTTGTCTTTCAGTGCCAACTTCTTGTCCTCACTGTTATTCTGAAACAGATCTATCAAGGCCTTCTGCATAGCATATGGATTTTCCTTCCCATGGAGACTCGAGACAATATGATCTTGAACTCCCTCTAACAAGATCCTTCTCGCCTTTGCTAGTTTCTTCTTCCATGCATCAAGAAGTTGATCATCTACTTCTGCGGGTTAGGGAATATCACTCTCATTGAATTCCTTCAGTTCATTGTCCTGGAGAACTACCTCCATCCTTTCCTTCCATGTTATGTATTTCTAATTTCCCTCAAGGGCATATTCAAGTCTCAAGCCATTAAAATACATCTTGATCTGATGTTGGTCCTGAAGAATAAATCTACAAATTTGATGTACTTGTTCAAAACAAACTCTGGTTCTTCTCTTCTATTGTGATTCCCAACACTCTGATACCATGTAGAAATTATCGAAAGGGATTCAATCTGATCTTGTAATGTACTAAAGCAAAATATTGAATCCTTCTACAAAATTTAGGAAACCAAATTCGATCGCACAATCACATAACAAGTAAGAGAAAGAAATAATCAATCACACAACACAAGATGTATCTGGGGAAAGAAACTACTCAAAACCCCATCATCTGTATATTTTTAAATTCAAGACCATGAAAAAATACAATGATTTTCTCTCATTGAGAAACCTTTGCACTCTGTTGACTGTCTCACACTGATATGGGAAAAATAAGTCAAATACTTAACCAATTCTCAGCCTCTATCTGATCATCCTTGCTCATGCAATATTGTAATAATTGTGTCCCTATTAAATAGGAAATTCCCAATAACTAATTGCGCAATTCTTCCAAGGCTTCCTGATGACCTCATATATGACCTATACAATTTTCTAATTATACAAATGTTAGTTATCTTCCCTTTAACTTCAATCTCAATTGGGCCTTCCTTTGAACTGACATGTAACAACTATTTATAGAAATTATCAGTTAACTCATTTACCACTACTTGTGAATTAAATCAAATTTAATTCATTAGACCTATCACTAGCTCATCTCTCAGTTAGAACTATTTAAATTGATTTTAACTCAATTAATTGAGTTAACTAATTACAACTCACAAATAACTGTAACTAGACCCCTAAAATCATGGGAGAACTCTACATGCCTCCTCTCTAACCCTCAACTCGAATTTCCTAAGCTAACTAAGTGTTCCCGACTCAATTAACTAATACAATTTTTCATGAGATGAAATTACAATTCATCTTCCAATTTAATTAAGGGAAAATTAAATCAGAATCCCCCTTGGGTGCCATTTAAACAATTTTTATATTTAGTGGATTATAATTGTTGAGGTTTTTGTATAAAAATATTTCATTTGCTTTGTAGGTCCAATGACTGATGATATGTTTCAGTAGCAAGCCAAAATTATGGGACCTCCTGATAGTCTATGTAGTGGGTGTATTTGTGGTTACTATTCATTTTCCTCCTGATTATCCATTCAAGCCTCCAAAGGTATGTTAATCATCCATGAAGTCTCTAGATTTGTGCATTTTTTATTTTGGATTTGACAGGCGATATGTTTATTTTATCATTACTTATGTGTATGTAAGCTTTCTTTCTGATGTTTCTTGTATTGAAGAGTTCATAAATGAGTTTGAATTTGATAGTAGCCTTAAAATTTATCCTTTCTAATTGGAGCATGTGAAAAAAAAAAATTGGGTGTTTTAAAGCATATTGAGGACCTCCTTTTGACAACAAAGTGTAACATCCTTGGAACAATAACTTGTCCAGTTTTTTTATGGATTTCATTGTTGAGATGATCTGTAATTTAAATTTACATGAAATAAAACCAACTACTGTAGTTTGTGATTCCTAGGTGCTCTAAGAGCTTGTTAGAGAATTAAGTACAGTCATAAGTGTCATGCCCTATTAAAAATCCTACTAAAATTGTGCATAAGGAATAACCTTGATATAGTTAAATTTCAAGCTCATTTGAAATTCTATTCCTAAATTATTTTCGAGATTTATCTATTTAGCACACAATTGAGCCATCATTTAAGATCATTTCCTTCTTCCAACTAAATTTGTAATCTGAGGAATTATATTCATGATGGAACACATTTTCACTCAAGGTTTAGTATTATCCTTATTGCTAAGCCCCCTCTCCCCGCTGTTATACATCATCATGGCTAAATCTCTTAGCTGGAAATTAGAAGTGAATCAAAGATCCAACTCTCTTCTCGGGATAATAATAGTTCATATTGTAAAAAGAATCAATCACTCTCAATTCACAGATAACACCATTTTATTTGGGGGAGTCTCTCAAATCATTATTGGTAGGTTTAATTCTATCCCGGATATTTTCCTCCAAGATTCTAGAGGGAAAATAAATGAGCACAAATGTCATATTTTTGCTTAAGAATGTTCCTCAATCTTTGCTAAATATTATTTCTCGTGCAATATCATTTCCTTATAAACCGAGTTGGAAGAGAATTATAGATAAGAGAAAATCGAAATTAGCTCAACGGGGTGCCAATTGGATAAATGTATCTGGTAGAATTACTCTTCTCAAGTTTGTCCTCTTAGCTTTACCAACCTTTCAATTTACTGGCCTTCTAGCTACTTTGGGTGTCAAACAACAAATCTCTCAGCTCCTCTGCAAGGCTTTATGGTAAGGAGGTACACCACCAGGAAATATCATTTGGTTAAGTGGGGTATTTTTTGTTCCTATAATAAAAATGGAAATTTAGGAATAAAAGACCCCTCCCTAATGAGTCTAGCATTGGGGCCAAATCTCTTGTGGGAATTGATCACGGGAATAAATTTATTCAACAAAAATACTTCAACATGTCCTCTTCATTCTCAAAATAGATCCCAGATATTGAGATTAATCAAGACAAATAGACCCCTTCTCCTTGAGAATCTCACTTGGCTACCTAGAAATAGAAGACAAATATGCTTTTCCATTGATAGTATTTTGGGAATTCCACTTCTATAATTTGATCTGATTGATTCATGAATTTTGTGATTTTTTATCTCAACACTCTTTGATTACCCTCTATGATATTTATACATGGAATGAAGCAGGGAAATGGGTTGACTAGAACTTCAGTATGATCCCATAACACTCTTTTGCAACATTAACCCTTTCCGAATGTGATCCTATCTCCAAATCCAAGAGAAATTTCAGGGGCTAGAGGGCATCTTCTTACACTGTTAAGCATGGCTATCTCCATCAACTATCCTTCCTTCCTTTACATAGGCATCGTTGCCTACGGTTAATTCCTTCTACTATATATTAGTGCATAACAAGCTCTTGGGTCCCTACTACAATTAATTTAAGGAAGCATGGGACATATGTCCCCACTCATTGTGCATTATGCTAGAAAGCAGAAGAAACAAAGAAAAATATATTTCTCTAATGTGACTTCACAAGGAAAGTTTAGCAGTGCCTTCTACAGGGAATTAGTCATCGATACATTCATGCCACATCATGCATGTAGTTATTTAATAAGTGGGTTTACTAATATGATGGATCCTTCCACCAAAATCCATTCTTAAATGTTAATATACATTAGGCATGTGTTATATATATATTTAAATTTAAATATGTAAATTTCCACATCTAATGTAGGTAGATTAGAAATTTTGCTTTGGTTGCACATGACTATGCAGTTTTTTAAAACGTGTCATTTAGCGAATTTTTTATATTCATGATAGTGATTCTGCTATTGTTAAAGGTTTTCAAATACCGTGTAGTTTTCATTATGCACTAAGGTTTTCAACCCAAATATAAGCAATGATGGTAGTATATACATGTAGATCCTGAAAGAACAATAGATTCCTGCATTGACAATAACCAAGATATCATTTATTCGAATGTGGCATATTACTATTCCCTTGCTTAATTTTGTAGCAAATATAAATTCATGCCTTTCAATATTGTATCTGTAAAACAAATATTTTGTTGATTGCGGTTTTTATTGTCAATCTACTCCTTATTGACTGATCCAAACCCTGATTATCTTCTTGTGCCCAAGATTGCTCCCATGTACACGGACGACAAACCCAACTGCAAGAAACTGGACCCAAAAGTATGCAGTGGGTTAGACATGTTATAAGAAACTTGTTACCTATAAAACTTCAGCCCTACCTGAATTTGCTTTAAGGACATGGTTATAAAACTAGCCTATTGTATGAAATGTTATTACAAGCTTTGTTTCCCCAAATTTCTCGGAATGGTTATCTGGGATGAGTATTAGGTGTTATGTTATTTTTTTGAAGTGGATCTGCATATTTTAGGATGAAAATCAACAATTAGTTCTCTTACTTATTAATTTTGTAAAGAGATGGGCATTATTCGCATTTATGACTTTACTAGCTTTGAGTTTAGCATGTAAGGATTTTATGCAATTATATTTTGTGACCTTAATCTATCAGATATTCGGACTTGGATGTTTTTTTCAGTAATTTGGAAATTTATCTATGTTAATATATCTTTCTTGGATGATTATTCACTTTGGTATTACTTGGTGAAAATATGAAAGTGTTTTATGTTGATGGTACCAATTTCTGCAATATTTTGATTGTCAATTGACGGTTTCTCTCTCAATAACTCATATTGTGATTATTTCCAATCTAATGGTGATGATTTATGGATTTTCCTGTGCGTTGTACTACCATTTCTTCTTAATCACTTTTCAATGGAGTGTCCATAGCAATAACCATCTTTATGTGGTGCCCATGGGAAATATATGTAAATGATATTTTTGTGATATATTTGAATGAAATTATGAATCTTAATTGAAATTTACTATGACAAAGATGGAAAAATGATATGAACTATTTATTAGCTAAAAAAAAATCATAAATGCCAACCCATTATTTATAACAAGAAAAAGACACAAAAAAGATAGATATAAATGCCTTGAATCTGGTTGTTTTGAGGATGTTTATTGAAAGTTTGTTCCAATATTTTTTAGTGATTTTGAATTTTGATGTGAATAATGTTACATATCTTAAAATATGTAAAGCCACTACAATAAACATCCATACTTTACTATACTATATTTGGTATTAAGAGAGATTTGGTTGTGGCTTTGGGTCCTTGTACACAATTTTTTTATCATGTCGAATGACATCTCTTCAGGAGTGTCTCACTGCCTTTGGATTTTGGCTTATTGTATTATTTGTTGATATTTTTCTTAAAAGTGTGTAGAATTCTCATAAGATGGATACTAATCTAAGCCGAAGAGGTGTTTGGTTTTTGTACACCACACTCTATTCTTAACGACAAACCATACATTAAAATAAGAATAGGGGAACAAGGAGAAATTTGAAAAGGTATCCTATTACGCAAGCGAGGGAAAAATGTGGCTTGGCATTGGGGTACTTACACCTAACATGGAAAACTTTGAAAAGGTTCCCTATTTCACAAGCAAGCAATGTTGTTTGACTGAATCGAGAATTCACATGGTCAGTCAATTGGGCATTCCTCCTGGTGAAGATGAGATCGCCAACAAGAATGCATCCTTCTCCATATTAATTGTTTGAATTATTTCATGTGAATCATCAAGATTAACAAGCTAAAACAATAACATCAAAATTATAGCTAGAGAGTACAATAAATTGATCCATTTTCTCATACCAAGTCTCATCTATCTAAGAGAAACTATTTTTCATTCATTGGGTGACCAAAACTTCCTTGTATATTTTAAGACATGGTGTCTTTGAATCACTAGAAACAAGATATAGATATGGAGATGTGCATTAGGACCATCCCTGATAGAAATAACAACCCAACCCATCTAGTATGAGTTTGAGCTATAAGAGTTGGATTTGTTTGGGTTCACTTTTAGTTGAAGTTGATCTTTGCTTTTTTTTTTATCTAATTTATTTGAGATTAGTAACTTATGTGGTGATTGTGAATCTAGGTTTCATTTCTATCATAATTTATGTATATTATGTATTATTTGATGTTGCATTGGGAATTTCATATGTTTTCTTGATGTTGCATATGAAATTCAATATGTTGGTATGTGTTTGTGATGTCGCATATGAAATTGGATATGATGTTAAAGATACAAAATGGCTCAAAATGAAGAAACTTAATTTGAAATGATGAAAGAATTTTAATTTTAGGTATTCTAATGTCCAACGGAGGCCATTGAATATGTTATAATACAATGCAACAATGCTGGTGGAAAAGAACTTAAAAGTCTCTTGAACTATGAATGTTGATCCTTAACCAAAAGACCATATCATGAGTTATTAGAAAGATAGAATTAGTGTTAAGAGTTAGGAGTTTTAAGGGCTAAGATTAGTGATAAGTGGTTAAGGACTAGTGGTTATGTTGGGAATATGATGCAGAGTATTTTCCTTGATGGCAACCCACTGTATGAAGATGAAGACATGAGATTGTTGACATGTGTTGTCCGTGATGGAAAACCATCTGATGACTTGATGGACTTGGTAAATGATGTAAATCTGATGTGATATGATGTCTGTTGGCAATATGATGCTGAGTGATGTCCTTGATGACAACCCACTTGATAGAGTGTTGTCCATGATGGCAGCCTACTTGATGAAGTTGTGCTTGATAGAATATGTCTTGATGAACCTGTTTAAAGATGTAAATATGATGTATCTACAGAGAGTACAGAAGGCAATGAAGAAAGGAATTCAATATGTGCTAGATCTATGATGAAAAGAGTATGTCTCAAGGCATACGCGGATTTGTCTAAGGGAAATCGCGTATGCACGCGGGAAAGAACGTTCCAAGTCGCGTATGGGCAAAAGCGCTCAAAAAGTGCAAAACCAGGGGTAACCACCATGGTATTGACCCATTGTATTGGGCAATGATTCGTCTAAATGACCCCATCCAGGAATACCATCGGAAGTAATGTAGTTTTGGCTCATGGTATTGAAAAAGGGTAAACCTATATAAAGAGAAGAAATTCATTGTGCAAATCATGAGTGTGGGTGCAAGATGTCTGAGCTTGAATGAATACTTCTCTGTGAAGTATATCTGTATGGAAAGGGTAAAGGTTTGATGATAGATCTGAATCTATGATGCACCTATGAAGAAATGATGAAGCGGGATATCTAGATCTGAAATGTATCTGTATTTGCTAGATCTGTTTATGGAATGATTAGATCTGAGATGAGGCGAACATATGTCTGAAGTAAAGGGTAAAAATCTGTGTGATGTATCTGTTCTGAAGAATTGCAATGACCTAAATGTCTGAAGAACCATACGCTTGTTTGCCGCAGAGGAAGCGCATATATACGCGGCTTCGCTGAAGAGAAAGCGCGTATGCGCAATGAAATTAGATTTGTAATATGTACAGATGTATACGCTGGTTTATGTGAACAGAAGCGCGTATATACGCGACATCAGTAAAAGGAAAGCGCGTATACAAACTAGGGTTTTGCTGAAGTCTGTGGTAAGAAATGTCTGATCTGTTCTGCTGGTTTACTGATATCTGTCAGTGAGTTATATGTATCTGTTTCATGGTTGACTGTGCTTAAAAGTATGGAGTGGGTCCAGTCTGAAAATATGATGAAACGTGGCCTGTAAGTGGTGTCCTAAAGGATGCTTTGGATCCAGTGTGAAAATTGATGAAACGTGGTCCATAGAGGTACTGAGGGTTGTAGCCTTCAGTCAGGGGGTTGTAGCTCCCTTCCAGGTGAGGCTGGTAAACGAGATCAGGGGGTCGTAGCCTCTTCCGTGAGGTCGGTAAACGAGACCGCGGGGGTCGTAGCTCCCTTCCAAGTGAGGTCGGTAAATCAGAGCAGGGGTCGTAGCTCTCCCTTCCGTGAGGCCGGTAAACGAGATCGGGGGTCACAGCTCCCTTCCAGAGGTTGGTAAACGAGCGTAGGTGGGTGCTCGTGTGCCGGTAGGAGTCCTGCGCGCCAGCACACATGTCGTAAGATGTTTTCTCTATAATAAAATATTGAAGGCCGAGCAACTCAGCTTGCGGGTTTTCTCCCGACTCGCCCACCCAAAATCCCGGTGTTCATGTGTGATGCTTATGTGTGATGGTTTATTCTGTTCTTACTGCACATGTTTATTGTTTATTGAACATCTAATGAATGAATGATGGAATGATATAAGTGAAGAATTAATGGCATAATTAGATCTCTGTGTATACGCGAGTTTTATGAAGAATATCCGCGTGTATATGCTAGTTGGCTTCAGCAAAGTAGCGTATGGGTTTTAGAGAGTGAAAAAGTAAAAAGTCTGATAAAGTCCTAAATACTGATTCACCCCCCCCCCCCCTCTTAGTATTTTTCCCAACAATTGGAATCGGAGCAGGTTCTTCTGCAGAAGCTTGATCGCTTGAAGGAGATCCGTCACAATGGGAAGTCAAGAAGGAGTAATTTCTATAAAGCCACCTCTATTCAATGGAAGAAATCTGATATTCTGGAAGGTACGAATAAAGGCATATCTGCAAAGTCTTGGTGCAGATGTATGGGCAATCGTGGAAGAAGGCTATCAATATCCGACAAGTATTCCTACTGATGCCGCTGAAAGGAAGAAGTATGAAATCAATGCCAAAGCAGTGAATGTCCTATTAGGAAGCATGTCTGAATCAAAATTTTTCTAAAGTGATGCAAACACATTCAAAGAAAAAGAAATAAGGGACAAAATCATTCGAATTCGAGCTATGAAGGAGATAAGACACAAAGGTAAAAGTGCAAGTTGGGCAAAACCCAAACTCTTAGAATCGAATATGAAAATTTGAAGATGCATAGTGATGAAAGTGTTGCCAGCTTTTTTCTTTCTTCGTCTGTATGATATTGTAAATCGAATGAGAAATTTGGGTGAAACCATAACTGATACTACTCTTGTGGAAAAAGTCTTAAGATCCTTGACTTCAAAATTTGACTCTAAAGTTTCAGCTATTGAAGAAAGGCAAGATCTGCAAACTCTTACTGTTGTTCAATTACATGGTATCCTGACTGCTTTTGAAATGAGACAAGGAGGTCCTTCTGAAATCAAAGAAGCTGCTTTTAAGGTATCTGTAAAAGGAAAAGAAAAGGAAGTCGTCAAAGAGTCCAGCTATATATCCGAAGAAGAAGAAGCGAATTTCGTGAGAAAACTTCAACTAGGTACTGGAAGATTCAAAGGTAAGCTTCCCTTCAAATGTTTTGAGTGTGGAAAAGTTGGTCACTATGCTGCTAAATGTCCTTATAGAGAAAAACATGGTAAAGGGAAACAATTTGAAAAGAGGAAGAGTTTTTATGAAAATGAAGATGATGATGAAGTGTCCAGTGAAGATGAAGAAGATTCTGACCATGATCTGAAAGTGCTCATGGCAAAGAAGCAAAAGAAGAAGGCTACTCGAAGCAAGCAGATATCTCAGAAAACATGTATAGCAGAAATTGAAGAAGATGAATCAGATAGTGATTGGGGTCCTTGTAATCTTCTTTGTGCAAGCAATGGTGTAGATAGTGAAAGTTATGTTGTGGACCTAGAAGAATATCAACAAAGATTATTTAATGAGAAGGAATCTGCCTACAAAGAGATGATCTCTAAACTGAATGGACAGATAGAAACAATGAAGGGACAGATAGAAATACATCAAAGACTGCAGGATGAAGTAACCAATCGAAGTGAAAGCCTTGAAGCTGAAATTATCTCCCTCAAAGAAGATCTGAATAAAACAAATAAGAAGAATGCAGGACTTGAAGAAGAAATCATATCTCTGAAAGTAAATATTGAAGCATCAAGTAAGATGAATGAGGAACCTCTACAACCATTTGAAAAGGAAGGCCTTGAAGCAGAAATCATCTCTCTCAAAGAAGATCTGGAAAAATCGAATAAGAAGAATGAAGAGCTGCAGCAAACATGTGAAGAAAACGAAAATTGGTTGAAAGAAGAGATTCTAAATCTGAAGGATCAAGTAGAAGATGGAAGAAGGAAAGAAGAAAGCATGACAAAGCAATGTCAAGCCTTGGAGCTTGAGGTAAACATTCTCAAAGGTAAATTAGAAGAAAAGGTTAAACTTTTGAGGTTTCAAGATAGTACTAATATATTGGACAATATTCTGAGTAATCAAAGGTCTCCTGCTATCAAACTTGGTCTTGGTTTCCATGAAACTGTTAAAGGAGAATCTAGCTCACAAGGAAGTGCTAAAAATATAGAAGATGGTATTGGATACGCGGATTTCTTGAAACACAGTCGCGTATATACGCGAGTTCATGCATAGAAAACCGTGTATGTATGATTGCTGACAAATTTCTGTTTGGGGTCAGCTTTCTTCAGCACAGCTGCAGTGCTGTTTGGTATCTCTGATACTGTTTGGTATCTTTGGTGGTGTTCCAGTTCTCATAATTCTATTTCTAATGTTTTGATAAAGATGCCTTGATGATTTTTTGGTGAAAGTGTTCAGGATGCAGAAACTAAGGGGGAGCCTTAGTCATATGGAAAGGATGCTTGGATGCACAGATTCAGGGGGAGCATTAGCTTTTCTGAGTATATTGCATTGTTGGCTTTATGATGGTTCTGAAATATGTTCTCTTTCTTGAGAACTTTCTGGTGTTGGTCATAAATGGTCATATTTGTAATTTGATGAAAAGGTCTTGTTGAGACCCATGATGTAAAGTTGTAATATTCAGTCATGAAAGGACTTGTCAATTTTGTAAACCCACTTGGTTGGGTAGCTGAGTCAAATTTGTAAACCCACTAGGTTGGGTAGTTGAGTTGAAATGTGTAAACCCACTTGGTTGGGTACTTGAGTCTCATATGTAAATCCATTTGGTTGGATATTTGATGTAAGTATGAGTCTTTGGTGATAGGAAGTTCATAGAGTCATGTACTTCATTGAAAAATATGGTTGAAGATTCAGCATGAACTCAGGGGGAGCTTGGTCACTTCAGTCTACATGAAGAAAAAAAAAAGGGGGGAGAGTATGTTGGTTTTGATCCGCCCTTTGCCCTTGATGTCAAAGGGGGAGAGTGACATGGTGTTTGAATAGAAAGAATGGTGTCAAAGAATGAGGAGAGTGACATGGTGTCATTGTATTCTTAATGTACCTATCTGTTGTGGCGACCAAACACCATCGTGGTTGCCATCAAGTCCAAAGGGGGAGATTGTTGGGAATATGATGCAGAGTATTGTCCTTGATGGCAACCCACTGTATGAAGATGAAGACATGAGATTGTTGACATGTGTTGTCCGTGATGGAAAACCATCTGATGACTTGATGGACTTGGTAAATGATGTAAATATGATGTGATATGATGTCTGTTGGCAATATGATGCTGAGTGATGTCCTTGATGACAACCCACTTGATAGAGTGTTGTCCATGATGGCAGCCTACTTGATGAAGTTGTGCTTGATATAATATGTCTTGATGAACCTGTTTAAAGATGTAAATATGATGTATCTACAGAGATTACAGAAGGCAATGAAGAAAGGAATTCAATATGTGCTAGATCTATGATGAAAAGAGTATGTCTCAAGGCATACGCGGATTTGTCTAGGGGAAGTCGCGTATGCACGCGGGAAAGAACGTTCCAAGTCGCGTATGGGCAAAAGCGCTCATAAAGTGCAAAACCAGGGGTAACCACCATGGTATTGACCCATTGTATTGGGTAATGATTCGTCTAAATGACCCCGTCCAGGAATACCATCGGAAGTAATGTGGTTTTGGCTCATGGTATTGAAAAAGCGTAAACCTATATAAAGAGAAGAAATTCATTGTGCAAATCATGAGTGTGGGTGCAAGATGTCTGAGCTTGAATGAATACTTCTCTCTGAAGTATATCTGAATGGAAAGGGTTACAGTTGATTGATAGATCTGAATGCATGATGCTCCAATGAAGTAATGATGAAGAAGGGAATCTAGATCTGGAATGTATTTGAATTGGCTAGATCTGTCTATGATATGATTAGATCTGAGATGAGGCGAACATCTGTCTGAAGTAAAGGGTAAAAATCTATGTGATGTATCTGTTCTGAAGAATTGAAATGACCTAAATGTTTGAAGAACCATACGCTTGTTTTCCGCAGAGGAAGCGCGTATATACGCGTCTTCGCTGAAGAGAAAGGACGTATGCGCAATAAAATTAAATCTGTAATATGTACATAAGTATACGTTGGTTTATGTGAATGGAAGCGCGTATATACGCGACATCAGTGAAAGGAAATCGCGTATGCAAACTAGGGTTTGCTGAAGTCTGTGGTAAGAAATGTCCGGACCGTTCGCTCGGCTTACCGATATCCGTCGCGAGTTATATGTACCGCCTTCATGTTTGACCGTGCTGGTGCTATGAGTGGGTCCAACAAAATATGATGAAATGTGGCCTGCAAGTGGTGTCCTAAAGGAAGCTTTGGATCCAGTGTGAAAATTGATGAAACGTGGTCCATAGAGGCGCTGAGGGTTGTAGCCTTCAGTCAGGGGGTTGAAGATCCCTTCCAGGTGAGGCTGGTAAACAAGAGTAGGGGGTTGTAGCTCCCTTCCAGGTGAGGCTGGTAAACGAGATCAGGGGGTCGTAGCTCCCTTCCAGGTGAGGCTGGTAAACGAGAGCAGGGGTTCGTAGCTCCCTTCCAGGTGAGGCTGGTAAACGAGATCAGGGGGTCGTAGCTCCCTTCCAGGAGAGGCTGGTAAACGAGCGCAGGTGGGTGCCTGCGTGGTGGTAGGAGTCTGCGCCAGCACATATGTTGTAAGATGTTTTCTCTATAATAAAATATTGAAGGCTGAGCAACTGCAGTGGTGGTTTTCTCCCGACTTGGGTTTCCACCTAAAATCCCGGTGTTCATGTGTGATGCTTATGTGTGATGGTTTATTCTGTTCTTACTGCACATGTTTACTGTTTATTGAACATCTAATGAATGAATGATGGAATGATATAAGTGAAGAATTAATGGCATAATTAGATCTCTGTGTATACGCGAGTTTTATGAAGAATATCCGCGTGTATACGCTAGTTGGCTTCAGCAAAGTAGCGTATGGGTTTTAGAGAGTGAAAAAGTAAAAAGTTTGATAAAGTCCTAAATACTGATTCACCCCCCCCTCTCAGTATTTTTCCCAACAATTGGAATCGGAGCAGGTTCTTCTGCAGAAGCTTGATCGCTTGAAGGAGATCCGTCACAATGGGAAGTCAAGAAGGAGTAATTTCTATAAAGCCACCTCTATTCAATGGAAGAAATCTGATATTCTGGAAGGTACAAACAAAGGCATATCTGCAAAGTCTTGGTGCAGATGTATGGGCAATCGTGGAAGAAGGCTATCAATATCCGACAAGTATTCCTACTGATGCCGCTGAAAGGAAGAAGTATGAAATCAATGCCAAAGCAGTGAATGTCCTATTAGGAAGCATGTCTGAATCAGAATTTTCTAAAGTGATGCAGCTACATTCAGCAAAAGAAATATGGGACAAAATCATTCTGAGCTATGAAGGAGATACAAAGGTAAAAAGTGCAAAACTTCAAACTCTTAGAATTGAATATGAAAATTTGAAGATGCATAGTGATGAAAGTGTTGCCAGTTTCTTTCTTCGTCTAGATGATATTGTAAATCGGATGAGAAATTTGGGTGAAACCATAACCGATACTACTCTGGTGGAAAAAGTCTTAAGATCCTTGACTTCAAAATTTGACTCTAAATTTTCAGCTATTGAAGAAAGGCAAGATCTACAAACTCTTACTGTTGTTCAATTACATGGTATCCTGACTGCTTTTGAAATGAGACAAGGAGGTCCTTCTCAAATCAAAGAAGTTGCCTTTAAGGTATCTGCAAAAGGAAAATAAAAGGAAGTCATCAAAGAGTCCAGCTATATATCCGAAGAAGAAGAAGCGAATTTCGTGAGAAAACTTCAACTAGGTACTGGAAGATTCAAAGGTAAGCTTCCCTTCAAATGTTTTGAGTGTGGAAAAGTTGATCACTATGCTGCTAAATGTCCTTATAGAGAAAAACATGGTAAAGGGAAACAATTTGAAAAGAGGAAGAGTTTTTATGCAAATGAAGATGATGATGAAGTGTCCAGTGAAGATGAAGAAGATTCTGACCATGATCTGAAAGTGCTCATGGCAAAGAAGCAAAAGAAGAAGGCTACTCGAAGCAAGCAGATATCTCAGAAAACATGTATCGCAGAAATTGAAGAAGATGAATCAGATAGTGATTGGGGTCCTTGTAATCTTCTTTGTGCAAGAAATGGTGTAGATAGTGAAAGTTATGTTGTGGACCTAGAAGAATATCAACAAAGATTATTTAATGATAAGGAATCTGCCTACAAAGAGATGATCTCTAAACTGAATGGACAGATAGAAACAATGAAGGGACAGATAGAAATACATCAAAGACTGCAGGATGAAGTAACCAATCGAAGTGAAAGCCTTGAAGCTGAAATTATCTCCCTCAAAGAAGATCTCGAATAAAACAAATAAGAAGAATGCAGGACTTGGAAGAAGAAATCATATCTCTCCGAAAGTAAATATTGAAGCATCAAGAAGATGAATGAGGAACCTCTACAACCATTTGAAAAGGAAGGCCTTGAAGCTGCAAATCATCTCTCTGAAAGCAGATCTCGAAGCATCGAATAAGAAGAATGAAGAACTCTTACAAACTTCTGAAGAACAAGAAAATGGGTTGAAAGAAGAGATTCTAAAACTGAATGATCAAATAGAAGAAGGAAAAAGGGTTGAAGAAAGTATGAAGAAGCAATTCCAGAGCTTGGAGGTTGAGGTAAACATTCTCAAAGGTAAATTAGAAGAAAAAGATAAACTTTTAAGGTTTCAAGATAGTACCAAGATTCTGGACAATATTCTTAGTAATCAAAGGTCTCCGCTATCAAACTTGGTCTTGCTCTCCATGTGAAACCGTTAAAGGGAGAATCTAGCTCACAAGGAAGTGCTAAAAATATAGAAGATGGTATTGGATACGCGGATTTCCTGAAACACAGTCGCGTATATACGCGAGTTCATGCACATAAAACCGCGTATGTCTGGTTGCTGACAAATTTCTGTTTGGGGTCAGCTTTCTTCAGCACAGCTGCAGTGCTGTTTGGTATCTTTGATACTGTTTGGTATCTCTGGTGGTGTTCCAGTTCTCATAATTCTATTTCTAATGTTTCGATAAAGATGCCTTGATGATTTGTTGGTGAAAGTGTTCAGGATGCACAAACTAAGGGGGAGCCTTAGTCATATGGAAAGAATGTTCGGAAGCACTTTTTCAGGGGGAGCATTAGCGTTGATGAGTATAATGCATTGTTGGCATTATGATGGTTCTGAAATGTGTTCTCTTTCTTGAGAACTTTTTGGTGTTGGTCATAAATGGTCATATTTGTAATTTGATGAAAAGGTCTTGTTGAGACCCATGATGTAAAATTGTAATATTCAGTCATGTAAGGACTTGTCAAATTTGTAAACCCACTTGGTTGGGTAGCTGAGTCAAATTTTTCAAACCCACTTGGTTGGGTAGCTGAGTTGAAAAGTGTAAACCCACTTGGTTGGGTACTTGAGTCTCATATGTAAATCCTCTTGGTTGGATATTTGATGTAAGTATGAGTCTTTGGTGATAGGAAGTTCATAGAGTCATGTACTTCATTGAAAAATATGGTTGAAGATTCAGCATGAACTCAGGGGGAGCTTGGTCACTTCAGTCTACATGAAGAAAAAAAAAGGGGGGAGAGTATGTTGGTTTTGATCCGCCCTTTGCCCTTGATGTCAAAGGGGAAGAGTGACATGGTGTTTGAATAGAAAGAATGGTGTCAAAGAATGAGGAGAATGACATGGTGTCATTGTATTCTTAATGTACCTATCTGTTGTGGCGACCAAACACCATCGTGGTTGCCATCAAGTCCAAAGGGGGAGATTGTTGGGAATATGATGCAGAGTATTGTCCTTGATGGCAACCCACTGTATGAAGATGAAGACATGAGATTGTTGACATGTGTTTTCCGTGATGGCAAACCATCTGATGACTTGATGGACTTGGTAAATGATGTAAATCTGATGTGATATGATGTCTGTTGGAAATATGATGCTGAGTGATGTCCTTGATGACAACCCACTTGATAGAGTGTTGTCCATGATGGAAGCCTACTTGATGAAGTTGTGCTTGATAGAATATGTCTTGATGAACCTATTTAAAGATGTAAATATGATGTATCTACAGAGAGTACAGAAGGCAATGAAGAAAGGAATTCAATATGTGCTAGATCTATGATGAAAAGAGTATGTCTCAAGGCATACGCGGATTTGTCTAGGGGAAGTCGCGTATGCACGCGGGAAAGAACGTTCCAAGTCGCGTATGGGCAAAAGCGCTCATAAAGTGCAAAACCAGGGGTAACCACCATGGTATTGACCCATTGTATTGGGTAATGATTCGTCTAAATGACCCCGTCCAGGAATACCATCGGAAGTAATGTGGTTTTGGCTCATGGTATTGAAAAAGGGTAAACCTATATAAGGAGAAGAAATTAATTGTGCAAATCATGAGTGTGGGTGCAAGATGTCTGAGCTTGAATGAATACTTCTCTCTGAAGTATATCTGAATGGAAAGGGTTACAGTTGAATGATAGATCTGAATGTATGATGCACCAATGATGAAGAAGGGGATCTAGATCTGAAATATATTTGTATTGGCTAGATCTGTCTATGGAATGATTAGATATGAGATGAGGCGAACATCTGTCTGAAGTAAAGGGTAAAAATTTGTGTGATGTATCTGTTCTGAAAAATTGCAATGACCTAAATGTTTGAAGAACCATACGCTTGTTTGCCGCAGAGGAAGCGCGTATATACGCAGCTTCGCTGAAGAGAAAGTGTGTATGCGCAATGTAATTGGATCTATAATATGTACAGAAGTATACGCTGGTTTATGTGAACGGAAGCGCGTATATACGCGACATCAATGAAAGGAAAGCGCGTATGAAAACTAGGGTTTGTTGAAGTCTGTGGTAAGAAATGTCTGATCTGTTCTGCTGGTTTACTGATATCTGTCAGTGAGTTATATGTATCAGTTTCATGTTTGACTGTGCTTAAAAGTATGGAGTGGGTCCAGTCTGAAAATATAATGAAATGTGGCCTGCAAGTGGTGTCCTAAAGGAAGCTTTGGATCCAGTGTGAAAATTGATGAAACGTGGTCCATAGAGGCGCTGAGGGTTGTAGCCTTTAGTCAGGGGGTTGAAGCTCCCTTCCAGGTGAGGCTGGTAAACGAGAGCAGGTGGTCGTAGCTCCCTTCCAGGTGAGGCTGTTAAACGAGATCAGGGCGTCGTAGCTCCCTTCCAGGTGAGGCTGGTAAACGAGAGCAGGGGGTCGTAGCTCCCTTCCAGGTGAGGCTGGTAAACAAGATCAGGGGGTCGTAGCTCCCTTCCAGGAGAGGCTGGTAAACGAGCGCAGGTGGGTGCCTGCGTGCTGGTAGGAGTCTGCGCTGGCACATATGTTGTAAGATGTTTTCTCTATAATAAAATATTGAAGGCTGAGCAAGCTGGTTGGTGGTTTCTCTAAGACTTGGGTTTCCACCTAAAATCCTGGTGTTCATGTGTGATGCTTATGTGTGATGGTTTATTCTGTTCTTACTGCACATGTTTACTGTTTATTGAACATCTAATGAATGAATGATGGAATGATATAAGTGAAGAATTAATGGCATAATTAGATCTCTGTGTATACGCGAGTTTTATGAAGAATATCTGCGTGTATACGCTAGTTGGCTTCAGCAAAGTAGCGTATGGGTTTTAGAGATTGAAAAAGTAAAAAGTTTGATAAAGTCCTAAATACTGATTCACCCCCCCCCCCTCTCAGTATTTTTCCCAACAGGTTAGTGAAGTAGTAGGTTAGGGTTTAACATCATAAAAGCTAATTTTTAGCTTAGGATTATATAAGATTTGAACCTAAAAAAATCACGTCGTGCTTTTGTAACTTCACCATTGTAGGTGCCTCCAATACAATTGAATTTCCAGATGACTTAGCCATTAACCCCATGTTGATTCCCTTTACTTAAACCTAATTGTATTTCCTTTATTTAACCCCAAATTGATTCCCTTCAATTTATTGCTTGTGGCATAGCTCACCACTTCCAACATTTTTCATTGAATGCTTTAATTCTCACTACCCCTATGATATTCTCCTATTTAGAGCTACACATAAGTCATAAGATGTCTAACACATTCGTTTGAAGTGTCTAGCACTAACTTTTCTTTGGAGTGGCCTTTGCTTAATGAATTTTTGAACAATAAGCTACATTTGAGGCCTTTACTTGGATGAATATATGAACAATAAGCTACATGTAAATGGATGTTTTGTTTAAAGAAAACACCACATTTAGCAAAGTAGATAACTACAAGTTGAAAATTTGATGTCATGTTTCTTCACAACTTGGATCTCCTTATTTTTTATTTTTAAAGGTTGCCATTCCCTTGTTTGTTGTCTTTAAATTATCTCTTAGCAATAGGTAAAAGTGTGCCTCATTATGCAAGCATCGATCATTCATAATCAAGAAAATGGAGCATTGTAATCAAGCTATCACAATGTAAATGAATGCACTTGATGTGTAAGAGGTTTTTGACATAATCACACTAGCAAGGCATACCATAGTCAAAGGGGGTTTAAGGATCGTCACTGAAAGTTTGAGTTACAATGAAAGATATGATTGTTGAAGTTTTAATTAAATATTTGGATCAATTTTAACAAACTCCTTTCTAGATTTCACATAAAATTAATTAATTTTTTTCAAAAAAACAAAAACGCAAAACAATAATTAGTAAATGTCTCATAACCTAAACCATGAATTAAAATTAAATTTTTATTATTCTTCTTATTTTTCTTTTTTTAAATATTAATTTTACTATTTGTCTCATGCATACTCATTCATCTGTGTCAGAAAAGAAGCCTTGAACTTAACTTGAAAAACAACACAATTTTTTTAATTAATTCCACAAAAGTGTCGATGTTTATGAGATGGATATTTCATAGTCACATCATCTATAGATCAACACTAGAGCAAACTTTCACATTGAAGAAGGAATAATACATGCTAGAGGATTGAAGAAGGGAGGGCAACAATTGAAGGTTGAGTGCAACTTCTAGTAGGGTATTCTCCATGTGAATTCCATTTGTCATTAGAATTTACTAGAGTTTTCATTTTTTTATGTTGTTGGAGAGATTTTGCATTAGTTTAAAAGTGAACTAAGAAAATATCAACATAAAATACAATACTTAATCAAACACACATGTTTATGTATATGACACAATTATTTAATTTAACAACTTGGACCCCATTAAAAAAATATTGGTAAATAAAAGAAAAAAAGTATCTTGTTGAGAATTTACAAAGGAGCACATCACATCATTGTAGAGACAAGACAATATTTTATCTAGTTTAGTGTTCCTATACCATAGTTTGTATATACAACATTTTCCAAAAAAATAGCAAATTGTTCTTGTCTATTGCTTGTAATTTGTAACTACTACAAAAAGAAAGGTTGTTACTTATAAATAAGGGTGGTTTTTCATGTCCATCATAATTCACCATGAATTCATGATCATAACAAGATTCTTAGATATGCATTGCAATAGCACACAAAGAGGTTTCTCTCTTTATTCCTATCCAAATACCCAAATAGGTTGTAATAAGTTCCCCTACTTGAGAGATAGTGAGTGAATGATTAATCAAGTGATGGGGGTATAACCTATCACTTTATATGGATTTGAGATTTGACGCCCAAACCTTGGTTGTAGATAGTGGTATTGCATCTAGAGGGTCTAGAATTGTGCTTAAACACCTTATTTTGTGCAAACGTATTCATAAATATTCATTAATTTATTTTCCATCATCATATAGATCAATTATATGTCATTTTATATACAATTGCATAATCAATATTCCTAAAACATGGTTGATATTTGTGTGCCTTAGACCATTAAATGCCACAAGTCATTATGAGATGTGCTTGAGTGTGGGTTGAGTAATTGCATTGTGAGAGAAATAATATGCATCTACAATGTATATCAAAAGAAAAAAGGTGTATTGTAGATAATTGTAGAATTCATGTGTGGTCATAATAGAGGCACAATAAAGGAATCATGTCACTCACATTTCACTATACTAGGGATATAAATATAAAGGGATATAAAAAAATATTAATGAAAATATGGATACCTACAATATCTAGTAAAATTAGGGGTTTTTTAAATTGGGAAGTTGTATTGGGTTCGTATTGGTAGGGGGTTAAATAAAGTGAATTTTAGAGGTATTTTCCAATATGTAGTCAAATTAAGGGTATCGTTTTAGTATGCCACGAACGCATGTGTTATGTCATAGGTTCATTGAGTTAAGCCCTCATGGTAAAATATTGTAATTTCGCAATCAATCTGAGAGATTAATTAGGTGAAAGATCTAATGGTACAAGTTATGTTAATTTAGGTTTTTTTCCCTAGAAGGCAACCCTCGGTTATATGAGGGAATTGTATTGTAGTTGTGTATGATTATTATGTGCGAGAAATAGAGAGGATATTGTGTGAGAGCGAAGAGGAAATTACAATAGATTTGTTGTAGGTTACATATCTTCATTTTGCTGGATAATATAAAAGGAAGAATTAGTGGTTTCTCCATGGACATAACCCAAATTGGGTGAACCACATATATTTGTGTCTCTCTTGTTTTATAATTTTCTATGTTTGCGATTTCGCAATATTTTATGTGTTCCATTGCTCTATTATTTAATTCCTAACAACTAGTATCAAATTCGAAGGTCTATTTAGTCGATAAACTCGCAAGAAAGAATGGTTCCTAGTTCAAGTGGGAGCAATGGTGGAAGATGATAGGCTTAGGGTTGAAAAAATCAATGGCCAAAACTACCAGCTATGGAATATGAAAATGGAGGATCATTTGTATCAAAATGATATTTACCTACCATTGAGCAGAAAATCAAAGAAGCCAATGAGTATAATGGATGAAGAATGGGATCTTCTCGACAGAAAGGCACTAGGAACAATACGATTGTGCATGGAAGCTTCGGTGGAATTCAACATTTAAAAGGAAACAAAAACATAAGGTCTAATGATGACATTAGAAAAACTATATGAAAAACCCTCAACCTCAAATAAAGTATTTCTCATGAATCATCTATTTACTATGAAGATGTCAAAAGGTGGATCTGTTGTTGATCATTGAAATGAATTTAACACGATTACCAATCAGTTAAGTTCTGCAGGGTAAATTTATATGATGAATTTAGAGATCTATTGTTTCTATGATAATTACCAAAAAGTTGGAATGGCTTAGTCATTGATATTAGTAACTATGTATATGGATCTAGTACTTTAAAGTTTGATGATGTTGTTGGTGCTATTCATAGCTACGAAATGTGAAGGAAAATCTCAGGTGAGACAATAGGTAATGCTTTGATTGCAGAGACTAGGAGAAGAAATATAGAGAGAGAAAAGAGACCAGGACATCGAAATAATTTAAGGAAAGGTAGATCCAAATACAGATCAGGGATAGTGTGCTATAAATGTGGGAAGAAAGGAAACTTGAAGAAATACTGTAAATCTCAAAACGAAAAAGAAGGAGATGGACAACAAGAGAAAAATCATGAAGAAAATGTAACAGGTGATGTGTCGCAAGATTATTTAATTATTTCATTATAAAATATTATTTATGCATGGGTGGTATATTCAAGGGCTTCATTACATGCCACACCTGATAGGAAACAATTTCATTACTATGTTAGAGGATATTTTGGGCAGGTTCATTTGGGTGATGATAAAACTTGTAAAATCATTGGAATGGGTAAAGTATTTATAAAAAAACACAATGGAAACCAATTATTATTAAAGGAGGTAAGTAATTAGATCTAAAGAAAAATCTAATATCAACATGGAAATTGGGAGGTGAAGGTGGTGTAACTACATTTAAAAACAAAACTTGGAAGGTCACTAAAGGGGCTCTGGTAATAGAAAAAGGAGAAAAGGTTGGTACATTGTATTTATGCAATGGTATTTCTAATTTTTTTAATGATTTAACCTCCACATCAGTAGATAAAACACTCCGGAATCATATGCTCGAGAACATGAGTGAGAAGGGGGTGTAGGTTCTTCACTCAAGGAATTTGTTATCAGGTTTGAAGTATGTTGATTTGGATTTCTGTGATAATTGTGTTGATGGAAAGCAGAAGAGAGTCAAATTTCTTAAAGTTGGGAGGGAAAATAAGAGTGAAAATTTAGAGCTTGTGCATACAAATGTATGGGGACATTATTTGGTATCATCTCGTAGTGGATCTCACTATTATGTTACTTTTGTTGATGATGCAACTAAAAAACTTGGGTTTATTTTATTCAAATTAAATCTAATGTTTATGATACTTTTAAGAAATGGAAATATTTAGTTGAGAATGAGACAAAAAGAATTTGAAGTGTCTCAAATTAGATAATGGAGATGAATAGTGCAACAAGGAGTTTGATAATTATTTTTCAAAGCATGGCATTCGTAAAGAAAAGACAGTTCCAGGAACACCACAAGAAAATGGTGTGTCTGAAAGGATGAAAAAAAAAATCATGGAGCATGCAAGGTGCATGATATTGCATGCAAAATTACCCTTATAATTTTGGGCATCAGATGTATATATTGTTGTTTATTTAATAAAAAAATTGCCTTCAAGTTCCTTGGATGGTGGTATTCCATAGGAGGCATGGACAGGTAAAAAGGTAAACTACTCATTTCTAAAGACTTTTTGATGTGAATATTTTTTCCACATTAATAAAGAAAATAGAACAAAGCTTGAGGAAAAATCAAAGACATGTACCTTTATTGAATATGGTGTTAATGATTTTGGTTATCACTTATATGATTATGAAAATCACAAAATCATTAGGAGCAGAGCTGTCATATTCAGTGAAAAGGTATTTTATAAGGATCAAATGCAGGGAAAGGAAAACAAAGAATACATAGTGCTTGATGAGATCACAGAAAAAGTAAAGGTACCTAAAAATCATACTGATCAATAAACACAACAAAAAAAACAACCACAATAGCAACAAACACCTCAAACAACTGAAAGTGGTGTTAGAAGATCTACCAGGATAAGCAGACACTCTGAATGATACTCTCCTCCATTATATTATGTATTTTTGACTTATTCCGATGAACCAAAATTTTATGAAGAAGAAATTTCGGTAAAAACTAGGAAGAAGGGGGAGTAAGACATGAAAGAAGAGATGGAATACTTGGTACATAACCAGACTTGGGACTTAGTCAGGTTGCCTGCAAGTAAAACAACATTGCAGAATAAATGGGTTTACGTATTAAAGGAAGATGCTGGAGGAAAACAAAGGTATAAGGCTAGACTTGTGGTGAAGGGGTTTTCACAAAAGAAAGGTATATACTTTGATGAAATATTTCTCCTATTGTTAAAATGGATTCAGTCAGAACCATTTTAATTTTATTAGCAACAAAAGATAATTTGCATCTTGAAAAGTTAGATGTAAAGAAAAACTTTCTCCATGGGGATTTGGAGGAATATATTTATGTGAAGTAACCATAAGGGTATGGAGTCAAAGGGAAGGAGAAATTAGTATGCAGGTTGAAGAAGAGCTTATATGGTGTAAAACAAGCTCCAAGACAGTGGTATCTAAAATTTGACAGGTTTATGTCTTAATAAGGCTATACTAGATGTCACTCTCACCATTATGTTGATCTTAAAAAGAAAAATGATGGAAATTATACTATATTTATATTGTATGTAGATGGTGTTAGCACTGGAATTAGCACTTGCACTGCAGCAACCGCCTGACCAGACACATCCTAAACTCTAAGGCAATTTTAATGATTTTCTTTATGGAGTTGGTAGATGGTATAAACTTTGATTCACTGAAAATAGATTTTAGTCAAAACCATACTTATACTAATGAGGGCATTGGAATCTGATGTTGTAGCAGAGTGTAAGTTTGTAGCCTATTAGGAGAGAAAACTGTGAGATATGAAAGGAAACAGTAGGTCTGTGAAACAGAAATCTACTGCATTTAGTAGAAATTAACAAAAGTAGCAGTTTGACAACATTCCATTGAGAGAAAGCTATTTCTAGTCTGACAAGAATCTCATTGAAATATCATGAATAATAACTATCATGAATGATGCTCTTCCACTGTTATAACATTCATTTCACCAGGAATGCTCACTGTGTGAGACTAACAAAAACTGATAAAACACATAACATGTTTAAGAGACTGATAGGAACCCATAATAGCATAATATTTTGCAAACTATAACTGAAAGAAAGGAGATATGGAAACACATTTAAAGTAGGAAATATACACAGTAAATTGGTAATAATTCCTCAGTCGAATCATTCCATTTCATTCACAAAAAAAATTACAGATCATATGAGTCAAATTCTAAAACCATCCACCCACCCTGACTTCATATCAATTTGGCATATATATACAAAATATGATATTTTCATCTTCCACAGAAAAAGGTAAATCTGTTTCAAAAGTCATTACAACCTCGTGCAAGAGGTGAGGCTTATCCCTTAATCTTAATTACAAAGTGCTATATTAAAAACAAGATAAACATCACGAAGGTATCATGAAGGTTGTCACTCTGAAATGATTTTGTGAGGTGGTAGCCTATACGAAGACCACTCTCCTATTTTGGTGCAACCAATCTTCAGCAAAAAGTGTAAAAATAGTGGGAGTGACAAGTGGTTGTCTCCTTTTAAATGTGCAAAACATAACCATGGTATTTCGGAGAATATTGGATGTAAAACACCTGACATCATCCATTGCAACTGAAAAAACCCCTCCACTTCACCTGTTTAATGTCACCATCATGATTCAAACCAAAAAGTAGCCCATTTCCATCACATGTTGATATTTCAAAATAATTTCTACCTTCACAGAAAAGGTAGCTATATCCATAAAACATGGAACATTTATCCAAAAAATTTCTCCAAGTAAGCCATGTTCTTCATTCATCTAAGGTCTAGAATAGAGGCAAAGATTCTAATGACCTCTGCTTTAGCCACCCTTTTATCAGACCTCTTTCTTCCATGTATAAATCTTGATGCAGCATGAAACTGTATTTTAACATATATACCGTGGACCTATGGGTTATGGCCCACATAAACTCCCTTTACTCACAATGAATTGAAATATCGGAGTTTTATAAACATACATACGCGTGCAATCAACAATGATCACTTTATCGAAACTTTGAAAAAAATCGCAATCGCACCCAAACTACATGCATACATGCGGAACTCTGGTTCTAGGGTCCCACAACATGGTGACCAATCAAAAGCAATCACACTTCACAACTTATACAAGTTACTGCATATCGGAAAATATAACAAATAGATTTAAATGGTAAACAATAAAAATCTCGATGCGAAGTTGCGATGACGATCCTTATCGCAAATCGACCGCCCACAAGTTTAACTCTATATTGATAATGGTTAAACCATAAATTATGCAATGTTCGATATGCGCTGGTGCGCTACGAAGAAACGTGGCCCTTCTCCTCATTGCATCGCAATCCAAATAACATACTATGTGATTGCCTTAACAGTAAACTCTAAAATCTGCGATTTGCGAAATCGCTCTATTTGTGATTTAACCTCCACCGTTGATCTGCGCCCACATATAATGGTCCTCACTGCTCGCCCTTAATCGAATCACAACTTATATTGTTTAGTTTGCGATGTCATCTTAGCCATCGGTCTCTTCCCCTTCAAATCTGTGATTGGATCATGACCACCTGCTCATCCTGCACATGGTTCTTCTCCGTCACTTTATTCCTTACTCTAATTCTTGTCGAGCTTCCTACTTGTCTTAGGTGAAATAGCTACAGGTTATCAGCCTAGGTAAACTAACCACTCATTAATAATAATCCCCTTGGATCGAATAATAATTAATCTTAATTAAAAGAATAATTACATTCATAGCATAGGGTTCTTCAAAGGATATTCAAATATGAATGATACTTGCCTTTAAACATTCTCTACTGCTCCTATATACTTGATGAACAATTGTCTTTACCCCTATATTGAGATAACCAAAATCTCAGTGAAATAGTTGCTCTTCTCACTGTGTGGAATATATGACTTTCACTTCTGAGAAATAGCTGCCCTTTATTGCCTTACTTGATTTTGGAACTCTTTTTCACCTTTGTTGGAAACGAATCAAACTTGGACATGGACTAGGACATTATAAAATTTTGGAAACAGTGACACAATGGAGATTACACCATTAACATTTTTAGTGCTAACAGTGGCTCCTATTGGGGATGAAGTCCTCCCTATGAGGCTTAAAGGATCGTAGTTCCAGTGCCTTGTCCAGCCCTTATTTCTCCAACTAGCAATTCTGCTTATTAACTCAAAAAAGACCAGCATGCCTAGCCATTGGGTAATGGATTCATAAGATAGATTTCGATATTCTTCAACATATTTCAACATAAATGAAAACTAAATCAAACTATAATCTAAAATTGAAACACATGCTTGAGTGGCAAGCTTATTTATGTACATCCCTACGTCTAATTAGTTGAAATTCACTTGATCAAGTGTATACAAACTTCCAAAAGAAATTTTTTAACAATTGATTTCCTGACATGTCTTCACATCCATTGTTGAAAGGCTAAAAATTATGAAGCATAATCTCTAAATGTGGCTCATACTTGCTGCTATGGACGAGAAGTACTCCAAGACTAATAACAAGGGATACTTTCAGAAAACTAAACTCCATATACTCAGAAATAGGATCAGAAAATCGACAAGGATACTTACTCAAAACAAATTTGAGTTCAAGGATAGGTTGACACATACTTTCCTATGATAGAACAATGCTTTGATGAAGTGATTGTTCTTCATTATTTTCAAAAATTTCTACTTCGGCATTGTATCCCTGCAACTCGGATTTATGCATTTCAAACATAGGCTCATAACTTTTTTTCTTATCATCAATTCTCAACAAAGGTGATAATTCCTCAGCAATTTGTATGAGTTGAGTGTCATCTTCTTCCTCGGATTCAGATTCATAACTGTCATAGATTGGATCATCACTATAAACTTCCTGTATAACCATGTTTTCTTTACATTTATGTTGTTCATCATCACTTTCAACTTGTTTATCAAACTGATAGCAACATTCTCGAGAGAAACATTTGACCGGATAGCTATCTTTATAAAAGGCATTAAAAGCATCATGAAACTCTTTCAAACAAGTGATGTTATTTTTAGGAAGATTTATGCACTAATCAAGGGTTGCACCCTCCAAAGAATATCTAAACAACTTAATCTTTACGTCTTCATGAACAAAATGCATCCTATGAATCCAGTCATGAAAATCCCATAAAAAATTAGTTGATACTTCCCAATCATGTCCACTAAACCTTGGAAGAGAAAATTCCCATTCACTTCTATCTGGAAGATGATTACGAAAACCATCTATCTTTGAAAAATTGCAGAAAGCATATCTTTTAGCGAGGATCACTTCCATCAGAGTGTTGGATATGAAAACAGTGGAGCCACCTCTGGATTCTTTGTCATGGAGTCACCAGGTGAAATATCACAATATTATTTATTGTTTAGTCTTTTTTCACCATCAACAACTAGATATAATCTATGTATTCCTTTTGCATCTTTAATGATCTTCTCTGGGTCAGCAATTGGAGTCACAGTAAGTGATCTTTGATTCCTCCTTGTAGAAGGAGGTATTGAAACCCCTCTTCCTCTTTGAGGAGCTTCCAGGTGAACAAATTTGCAGTCTTTTTCAATTTCAACATCAAGAATTGATTGTCAGCAATTCAAAACAAGAGACTCAGGAGAATACTTCATTTCAAGGCCTTCATCTCCCAGCAGACGCACCAAAATATTTTGGCGCTAGAATCAGCACTTGGACTGCAGTAAGCGCCTGACCAGACACATCATAAACTCTAAGGAAATTTTAATGATTTGTTTTATGGGGTTAGTAGATGGAATAAGATATGATTCATAGAAAAGAGATTCCAGTCAAATCCACAGTTTTACTAATGAGGGTATTGGAATCTGATGTGGTAGAAGAGTGCAATTTTGTAGCCTATGAGGAGAGGAAAATGTGAGATATGAAAGGAAAAAGTAGGTCTATGAAACAAAAATCTACTGCATTTAGTAGAAATTAACAAAATTAGCAATTTGACAACATTCCATTGAGAGAAATCTATTTCTATTCTGATAAGACTCTCATTGAAATATCATGAATAATAACTATCATGAATGATACTCTTCCACTGTTATAACATTTATTTCACTAGGAATGCTCATTGCGTGAGACTAACAAAAACTGATAAAACACAAAACATGTTTAAGAGACTGATAGGAACCCATAATAACATAATAGTTTGCAAACTGTAACTGAAAGAAAGGGTATATGGAAACACAAGTAAAGTAGAAAATACACACAACAAATTGATAATAAGTCCTCAGTAGTATCATTCCATTTCATTCACAAAAAATATTACAGATCATATGAGTCAAATTCTAAAACCATCCACCCACCCTGACTTCATATCAGTTTGGCATATATATACAAAATATGATACGGTCATCTTCCACGTAAAAAGGTAAATCTGTTTCAAAAGTCATTACAACCCCATGCAAGAGATGAGGCTTATCCCTTAATCTTAATTACAAAGTGCTATATTAAAAACAAGATAAACATCATGAAGGCATCATGAAGGCTATCACTCTGAAATGGTTGTGTGAGGTGGCATCCTATTCGAAGACCACTCTCCTATTTTGGTGCAACCAATCTTCAGCAAAAAGTGTAAAAACAGTGGGAGTGACAAGTGGTTGTCTACTTTTAAATGTGAAAAATATAACCATGGTATTTCGGAGAAGACTGGATATAAGAAACCTGGCAGCATCCATTGCAACTGAAAAAACCCCTCCACTTCACCTATTTAATGTCACCATCATGATTAAAACCAAAAAGTAGCCCATTTCCATCACATGCTGATATTTCAAAATAATTGCTACCTTCGCAGAAAAGGTAGCTATATCCGGAAAACATGGAACATTTACCAAAAAAAATTCTCCAAGTAAGCCTTGTTCTTCATTCATCAAAGGTATAGAATAGAGGCAAAGATTATAATGACCTCTGCTTTAGCCACCCTTTTATCATACCTCTTTCTTCCATGTATAAATCTTGATGCAGCACAAAACTGCATTTTAACATATATACCGTGAAACTCCTTTTACTCGCATCGGATTGAAATATCAGAGTTTTATAAACATACATACGCGTGCAATCAACATCGGTCACTTTATCCTAACTTTAAACAAAATCGCAATCGCTCCCAAACAACATGCATACACGCAGAACTATAGTTCGAGGGTCCCACAACATGGTGACCAATCAGAAGCAATCGCACTTCACAACTTATACAAGTTACTGCAGATTGGAAAATATAACAAATATCTTTAAATGGTAGACAATAAAAATGTTGATGCGAAGTTGCGATGACGATGTCTCATCGCAACATCGCAACTTCCACGTCTTATCGCAAATCGGTTGCCCACAAGTTTAACTCTATACTGATAACGGTTAAACCATAAATTATGCAATGTGTGATATGCACTGGTGCACTATGCCGACATGTGGCCCTTCTCCTCATCGCATTGCAATCCAAATAACATATCACGTGATTGTATTAACAGTAACTCTAAAATCTGTGATTTGTGAAATCGCTCTATTTTCGATTTAACCTCCACTATTGATCTACACCCAAATATAACGGTCCTCACTGATCGCCCTTAATCGTATTGCAGCTTATATTGTTTATTTTAAAATTTCATCTTAACCATCAGTCTCTTCCCTTTCAGATCTGCGATTAGATCATGACCATCCGCTCATCATGCATGTGGTTCTTCTCCATTGCTTCATTCCTTACTCTAATTCCTGTCGAGCTTCCCGCTTGTATTAGGTGAAATAGCTACAGGTTAGCAGCCTAGGTAAACTAACCATTCATTAATAATAATCCCCTTGGATCGAATAATAATTCATCTTAATTAAAAGAATAATTATATTCATAGTATAGGGGTCTTCAAATGATATTCAAATATGAACGATCCTTGCCTTTAAACATTCTCTATTGCTCCTATATACTTGTTAAACAATTGTCTTTACCTCTGTATTGAGATAACCAAAATTCAATGAAATAGTTGCGCTTTTCACTGTGTGGAATATATGACTTTCACTTATGAGAAATAGCTTCCCTTTATTGCCTTACTTGATTTTGGAACTCTTTTTCACCTTTGTTGGAAATGACTCAAACTTGGAAATGGACTAGGACATTAGAAAAATTTGGAAACAGTGACACAATGGCGATTACACCATTAACATTTTTAGTGCTAACAGATGGCATGTTTGTTACAAGGTATAACATGCAGGAAATAAATGTGCTCAAAGGAAAATTGGAAAATTATTTTTCAATGAAGGATTTGGGTGCTACAAAACAAATCCTTGGTATGAGAATAACTAGAGATCGGAAAAATCGCAAATTGAAATTGTCTCAAAGTGAGTACATCGAAAAGGTGTTGGAAATATTTAATATGCAGAATGCAAAACTAGTTAGTAATTAATACACCTTTGGCTATCCATTTCAAAATAAGTAAGGAGATGTGTCCTAATACCTAGGAAGAGATGTATTATATGTCTAAAGTTCCATACACATCATCAGTTGGAAGCTTAATGTATGCAATGGTGTGGACAAGGCCTGATATTACACATGCAGTGGGATTCATGAGTAGGTATATTAAAAATCCAGGAAAAGAGCATCGAATGGCAGTAAAATGGATTCTCAGGTATTTTAGAGGTACCACTAATCAAGCATTATGGTTTAGTGGGTCAAAAATTGCTCTACAGGGATACGTTGATGCAGATATGGCAGGTGATAAAGATAATAGGAGGAGCACCATAGGGTATGTGTTTACTGTAGGTGGAACAACTATAAATTGGGTTTCAAAAATGAAAAGGGTTGTTACACTTTCAATAATGGAAGCGAAGTATGTTTCTTCTATAGAGGCCAATAAAGAAACGATTTGGTTGCAAAGGTTTATGGATGAATTGGGTAAGAAGAAGGAGATGGGAAAGTTATACAGCGATATCCAAATTGCCATTCATCTTTCAAATAAATCAACATTTCATTCCAAGACTAAACATATACAACTCAAGTACCATTTCATACAGTCAGTTTTGGAAGATGGACAATTGAAGCTGGAAAAGATACACACTAGATAGAATCCTGCATATATGTTAACAAAGGTTGTAACCAAGAAGAAACTAAGATTCTTCTCACTTTCAATTGGTCTTAAAGTATGATGGTAAAGATGAGAAACAATTAGGTCCAAGTGGGAGCATAGTCCAACAAGTGAAACATTGATGGAGTTGATATAATTGATCTCCAAGTGGGAGATTATTGGGTTTGGATCCTGATTATCTTCTTGATTCATAGGTCTCATTTTAGTCATGTTGGATCCTATTTCCTAATGGGGTGACAATTCCACCCATAGTATCACCATTAGGGGGGTTATTATGAGACCCTCCTGTTGGGGGTTAGGGGGCAACCCAAAAAATAGATGAAAACCCCTCTTGTAAAATATTGTAATTTCGTAGTCAATGTGGGTCGTTCATTAGACAAAATATATGATGATATAATTTATGTTAATATAGGGTTTTTTCCCTAGAAGGAAACCCTCAATTTATATGAGGGAATTGTATTGTGGTTTTGTATGATTATTCTGTGCGAGAAAGAGAGAGGAGTGTATGTGAGAGCGAAGAGGAAATTACAATGGACTTGTTTTAGGTTCTATCTCTTCATTTTGTTGGATAGTATAAAAGGAAAGCCTGACTATTTCTTCATGGACGTAGCCCAAATTGGGTGAACCACGTATATCTGTGTCACTCTTGTTCTATGCTTTTCTGTGTTTGTAATTTCAAAATATTTTATGTGTTCCATTGTTTTGTTATTTAATTCCTAATATGAAGGCATTATGATATGTTCCTTTGTTGATTATCTAGGGCATTTTTTTCGCTTGTAACTTGGTTATCATAGAAAATAAACAACTTGATATGATCCATCTTGTAATGAAAATGGTTTCATTTGTCCAAGAATTCAACAATTCCCCAAACGTTTCCACCCTTTGTCATATTAATCCCTTCATTTTCAATCGCAGTAAAAAGATTCAATGGGGCTATTAAGTTTCCACACTATCTTCGACCAACATAACTTTTCCGCTACCTATTCTTATTCCAATATCTCTACATAACCTAATCTTGTTGTATATACACCTAAAATTTTATTTTTGACGATTTAATCTCAGCTTCTTAATCACTATGCGATATATTATTTTGTTTTACCTGAACCATAAATTGAGACTAGCCTTCTTTAGTAAGGTCATTTACAAATTTAAAAATCTTGTATATTTCCATCCTTATCTTTGTTCTCTATCTTATCTTGAGAGGAAGCATCTTATAAACTGAAAATACATTAATCATATAGATATTTAATTAAAATACCATAAAATTTGTAGTTACCCAAGCATCATATCCAACGGCCTGCTCCTAATATAACCTTTTTTACTCTCCCAAATTTCCATGCTAACAGTTTTCCAACCAAAGGAAAATCTTGGAACAATTATTTCCAAATTATATATGCTCCCTTCATAAATTTTCTTTATGTTCTTATCCATTCTTCCATAGAGCTTTCTCCAATATATTTCTTTTTCATCCAGAAGCCATTATTGCAAATCATTCTCCCCATACTCTTTGCTGCTAGAGCTTGAGTAAATATATAAATTTTATTTAGCCCCCATCCGCTTGCCTCATTTTTATTAACTAATTTATATCATTTTATCATACTAATCCTCTCTTTTTATTACTTCCCCATCCATATAAAATTGAAGAATTTCATTGTAATTTTATTTAACATTTCTCTCAAAATATGCATTATTGACATCTAATAAAATAGAACGCTTTCTAGAATAGGTTTAACCAATACCAACATAACCCTATAAGGCAACCATCTATAACAAAAATTAGTAACTATTTTCTATTTTATCCCGAGGGGGTAGTTCACTTGGAACAACATGTAAACATGTTATGTAAAATATTCATGTGGTCACTAGTTTGATCCCTTGATTAACACATGTCCATATTAGGGGTAGGCATGGTGCACCTAGTGGTTATAGTGGTAGTGGAAAAAATTGACCCCATGTCATGCAAGTACAAGACCAACCCACTTGCCAATTCCACTAGTAAAAAATAATACTAAAAAAAACTCAATCTTCTATTTTTTATACAACAAAAACTAGTTTAAGAATTTAAAACCATTTAGTTTGAACTAAAAATTCATATAATTAATTCATTTATCAAGAGGAAAATTTAATGTGGAAAATCTAGGCCATACACTTTGTAATATTCCTTTCTCAGGATTGCTCATAAATCAAGCATCAAAAACGCATTTCCAGCAACATATGCAATAAAACAGTGAAATGAAATCTTGGATCCCATATATTAGTAAATATACATTCTAAATCCAAGAATAGAGCTGAAATAAATCAAACTAGGTGGGCTAAACAGACCTCCCACACTAGTGTAGCCAAAACTAGTGAAAAACCCCAAGACTGCAAAATGCCGGAGCAGCTGCTCAAGGGACTGCGCAGTCTAAGAGAGGGTTTACATATAAAATGATAGGAGAAGCATATATATACTCTTATATTGATAAATAATGCTGAATTACAAAGATATAATCTCCTATACAAAATACAAGACAACTCGGCAAGGGTTTCTTGTCAAACACTCTATATATATAAAATGTGATATTCAGAAAATGACTGAATAATCACTTCGACACCGAATTACATGAGTGAAATATGTTGAAATATGTCTGATATTATGTAGAACCCTCAAGGGCTTCCTCCCATGAAAGGATGAACCTCTCAATCACAAGGAAACACTACAACGGAGCCAACAAACCATGCAATGAACACTGCCTCCTGAAAAACGCACTCCCTAGCATAAAAAGTGCTGGGAGGGTATGGGAAATGTGTGGTCTGATACCACAGATCTGAAATAAGTCCTGGAGCTCTCCAAACAGATCTCTCAAGTGAAGGAAACTTTCCTCCAATGAGAAACTAGCTCAGAGGCCAGGATTCCAATCCCTTCCACTGTTGCACCCAGCAACACTGCACAATCTCTGGAAAAGCTATGCTGATGTAGATGGCTGAAGCTTGGCCTAAAATCCTAATGTGTAATGATGAATACAAACTCTCCCAATGAGCTACTCAAAGGAAAGAGGTGGGATTCCCGCTCGGGAACACCCAGTGCTAAACAACACTGCAACTTGCTAAGCAAGTAGCAACAATTCTTGGTAGCCAAGAATGAGAATAATCTACAACGTAATGAACAATGCTTCCATCCTCTTCCTTATATCATAAGTTATTTTTCTTGCCCTTGGCCTGACTTACTTAGGTTTCTTCTAACCCAAGCTATCTTTCCCTCCAAAATTGTGTTTTCCAACCTAGGATTCCTCCTCCACTGAAACTGCACTGTTGACTTGGTCAAAGCAACTTCATTTTGTCTTTGTTCACACATGGAGGTGTTTTATTGAACTAGAAAGAGTGTCTCCTTTCACACTCGGGGTGTTTTTATCCTCCTTAGGAGACTTATGGGCTTTTCTACCCATTTATTTGTCGACTATAGCTGCTGCTAACTCTAATGTTCCATTTAGCTTGGAAGCTAAAATTTTGGAACATTACACACTTTTCCATCACTTATTCAAAACCATGGAAAAAAAATAACAAATTTTTCATATTTACCTCAATGCTAATACTTTGCAATAAATATCCAATATACTTTTTAGCATTGTACCCAAATAAAAAAAGCATGATATCATCTACAAACAACATATGAGTGATATGCATAGATCCTACTATCGTAATACCCTTAAAGAGCCCTTATTTCTTGCATTTAAAATCAATCTGCCCAACCCATCGAAAACTAATAAGATTATAAAATGAGACATTGTACATCCTTTTTTGAGTCCCTTTGATGCATGAAAGAACCTTGAAGGGTAGTCATTCATGATTATTGCAAAGGAAGATGACAATAGGCAACCGATTATATATTTCATTATTTCAATATGGTTCCCTCTTTGAGTTGACATCAACCTAAGATAAATCCAATTTACCTTAGCATATGCTTTCACAAGGTACATTTTCATTACAACCACTAAGAATTTGTTAATCTTTATAGAGTGAATCCCATATTTAGTTGTCCCTACTACATCATGAATATGCATGTTGAAGAAAAAACCAAATTGTTCTTGTAAAATGACACCTAATAATGTTAGTTTTAGCCTTGATTATTAATGATGATCTTTCATATGAGTTTGTAGATTAAATTACAAAATAAAATAGGCTTGAAATATTCAAAGAGCTTGGCTCAATTTTTAGGGGGGATTAAGGCTATAAATGTAGAAAATAGAGCACCTATAATTGTTCCAGAGACTCTAGGTTCTTCCAAAAATCTTAGAAACTCTTCCTCCATCACCTCATAAAATTCCAAGTAAAATTCCATTATCCATCTTTTGGACTTTGACCTTTTCCTTCTTGAATGGATTTGGTATTTCTTTGAGCTCTTTCTTGTAGATTTCTACTTCCACATCCTCAATTATTTTGTCATCAATAATCCTTGGAAACAATGATCTCACTACCTTCACAATTTATAATATATTAACCCCCTTAATCTATTTAAATAATAATCTTAAATGCCTTCTTCTCGCTTCAATGATTTTAGAACTAGTTTTTACTTTGATCAATATTGTAGTACATTTCCTACATTATATTTACATTTCTTCTATGCCTTGAATATTTTTTCCATATTTACATTTCTTCTATTCCTTGCATATTTTTTGAAAAACTCAATGTTACGATCCCCATCAATCAACCATATAACAAATTTTCTCTTTACACTCCACTTTGTCTCTCCTTTTCAAGTAAATTTTTTTTTTTCTTCTTATAGGCTTCTCAAATTTTGAAATTCTTCTTTAGAAAATACTCCTTCAGAATCACTTGCAAACATCCTAGTTATTTTCTTCCTCAATTCCCTTCAATTTTGTTTTTGTTTTTCTTTAGTTTTTCCCTCATCCCATTCAATTACTAAGTTATTTGATATTTTTATGTTTTCTACAAACTAGCGAGCTTTTTATTCCCATGATGTGTCATCATACTTGTTTTTATTTTACACTACAAAGTCTCTAAATTATCCATCATATAACCAAGAATGATTAAATTTATAAGGGGTTAGAAGCTTCTAAGACTCTTATTAAATTTGGAAAATAATGGGTAAATGATCTTATGATCCACATTATCTAATCATGGGTTCATTTTAGTTACTTATTTTCTAATTCGTTATACCATCAAGAAATCATCTAACCATTTAGATTTTCCCTTTACCCCCTTCTTGAATTTATTCAACTATGGCTACTTGGACTAGATAAACATTGCTAATATTGAAAACCTCAAATTTGTGATTAATCTATGAAGGGGCCTATTATGTTTGTTTCTCCCTAGATCTCCCCGAATTTCATGATTAAATTTAATTCCCCCATTTTTATAACATTATCTCCTTCCAAGTTTCCTTGATCTATTAATATATCCCAAAAGGTATTTATATGACCATTGGCCCATATAAATTAATAATTCTAAATATATTTCTGAATTCCTTTGACCTAGATTCCACCTAGATTCATGCATGCAGTATAAAAGTAGAAATTGGATATATATTACAATTTCAACTTGAGATGATACTTCCAAGAAAACCCTCTACATATAGAGTACAAAAAGTCCAATTCTTCAAAAAGGAGAATAATATTTCTATTTCTTTTGATCCTAGACATATTTTTTCTTGCATTAATACATTATCTAGTTAGTAGATTTAGGGGTAGCTTTTTTAGGTTACCCAAAAAACCCTCTAACATTTAGAGAAATAATAATCATTTAGGAACCTTCTCTCATTTTTCCCTACTCCAATGACCCATTTTATTTTCAATTGTTTCCCCTCCCCGAATTCTTTAAATAATTAATTTTTATTGCAATTAACATATAATATTTCCTTCCAACAAAAGGTACTTTACCCATGTCCATTTCTAGGCCTTCTTCAATATCTCCTCTCTTATATATATAGGTTTCCTTCCCAAAAATTATAATTAATATGGCCTAAGAGATTTTTGTGGACATTTCCCCCTCCTTCAGAGTTAGCTCTTCTAAAGAATCTTTAGCCTCCAAATTGATGGGGATAGCCTCTTTCTTATTGGCATAAGGATTCAAATCATTAAGGCCACCTAGGTAATTAGGGTTCTATACATCTATCCCTTCCTTAATATCAATAGAACTAGAACATGGGTTCTATCAACTAGGATTTTATCTTTTTCAATTGAAATTGAACAAGATTTTAAACCTTGAAAGGTCACACCTTGATGTAATAATGCTTTCAAGCTAGAATCATGGAGAACCACTTATGAATCATTTAAATTGTTTTGAGATGCGAGAGTTGAAGCCTTTGAATTCTCCTCAATCCTATTGTGAACACCAACACAATGTTATACCTCCAAACTTTGATCCAATGTTTTCTCCACATTCCTTAGAATTCCCTACTTGTTTTCTTTAAAACTCAACGAAACCTTCTATTTTTGTATCCATGCCTTCTTCCTCCAAGTCCATTTGTCATGTTTTCCCTTAAATTATCTCCACAAACGCCCCTCATCATGATGAAATGCACATTGAAATGACATCTTCTAGTAATCTAACTTCTGTAAATATTTTCAAGGTTACTATTCAACCTCTATTTTAGCAATAATTATTTCATGAAGGCTAGTCTCCACTAATATATTTATGATTTGATTGTCTTCCATACTCCATAAATTGTTCTCTCATATTATAAATATACCTACAAGATTCCCTTATATATCTATAATTTTTTTAGACCATGATTCTTTTTGGATTCTTGTGTTAACACCCACACTTGCTAAATTACATAGGTTCACCCCTCAGATCAAGCTCTAGTCACCGCCATTTTGAACAATGACCCATGGGACCCCATTGCTAGTGATGAATTTATAATTTATTTGGTGACTTTTGCACTCCTAAATTTGAAACATATACATCCCTACTGAATGTTTTGAAATATGGGTAAATAAAATCTATCTTCTTCTCATCCTCTTCCATCATTTTTTCATTGAGTCTTCTTTCACCTCCTCTCTCATAAAAGAACTTGTTAATGCCTTCTCCAATAACCCTTCAAAAATTTCCATTCCAATGTCCCCTCCTACAACCATTTCAACATGGTCTTTCCTATGTTGAATTAAATTAATCTTGACTTAATCATAGGGTTCTTAAAATAACCATGAGTTAATTGTTGATGGGTTTATTATTGGTGCTTTACATGCCCACGGTATTAGGTAACCCATGGTATTTTTCCATGGGATTACATATGATGAATCCTATTTAATGGTTTGGAATACTTTGCATTGTAAAGTGCCTAGTGGCCTTGTGTTTGGTTTACTTGGATAAAAGGTGTGTGTGTGTGTGAATGAATATATATATAGATATATATATATATATATATATATATATATATATATATATATATATATATATATATATATATATAGTGTTGGTTTTTTCAATAAAGTGTTTCTTGTACATGTTTTTGGTGTGTTTGTTGTTTTGAGTTTATTTTTTAATGCATTTGTGCTCCACTTTTAACATGTGATATCAAATCTAGGTTGAGTTGAACTTCCCAATGAGAATGGTTGTATGCTCAGATCCATGAATAATCATTGTAGAACATGGATCTATGAGTGGATTTGAAAATATAGTGCTTGGATCCACATGTTGAAGTGAAAATTTGTCATATATACTGGTAGAAAGGGTATATTTTTTATCAAGAAATCTAGACTTGACGATATCCATTTTTGTTTTAAATCTGTTGCATATGATGGTGAAGAAGCATGAAGCTTCATTTTATGTTTGGCATAGATTTGATTGTATGTGTCACATGTATTGATTGGATTGAGGAGATCTATTGCGATCATTCAACAAGTAGGTGCTTGATCCTTTGGATTCAACAAGGGAGAGGAGATGTGTAAGAGTGAATCATCTCCTTACATGTGATCATGGGTGATTTAATTGTGGGAAATAAATTACAATTGGAAAGTTGGTATATTTAATTGCTAAAAATATATTGTAGCAAATTATTTGATATTGGAGGTAGTATAGATCTATTTTTTCAAGAGGAGGCACAACTTAATTTGAACATGACATTCAAAAGAGTAGTAGCAGGGTAGCAGTGAAAAGTTCAAGGTTTAATTCTTTTGATTGCAAGAAGAAGAAGTGGGGTGAGGAAGCATGTTGAGCCTGCTCTAATGGAAACTTCACTTTAAGATTCTCATTGTGGGTTGTGAGCTTATATGTTATTTCCTTTCTCATCATCTTGATAACTAACTGATGATTGCACTGAGAGGCACTCTATAACCCAATGTGGTAGAGATGTTGTAATGTCTTGTAAACATTTTGACTCGATCAAAATAAACTAAAAGTAACCCTATGTTAAAATAAAAATAACTTAAAACTAAAATAATGAAAATATTTTTTTATGTTATTATTATTATTTTTATTAATTTATGTTGGGTAGTCAACGTAAAATTGACTTGGTCAAGTTACTGATGGTTTTGAGCTTTGAGAACCTATGGTATTCATGTGAAATATAGCCTATTTAAAGGGGTAAATTAACCATCCTAGATCAATCTAAACTATGTATCTACCAAGAATAAAGAGGGATCAAATCCGTTGAGATGCAAACTTCTTTTAGAGTGAAAAGATATTTGATCCCTCTCGATACTTGGTAGATTCAGAGTAAATATGGATCTAGGTTGGTATTCCTAAATCAACACTTACAGATGGATACTACCTTATAATCAAATGATATTGTATTCAGAGTGATAAAAAGGTTGTTGTTTGCAATGTCTATCCATTAGAGATAAGCACTCTATAGTGCTTGGGTTGTGTGACGGATAAGATACAAGTTTCAAAGTGCTATCACTATTCACCAATAGTAATTCTCAAATTCGTGGTGTCACCATGGTGCGTTGCATTCACGAGCAACCAATGTAATGCATGAAAATGAAATTGAGGGATATTTTATAGGATAAGGGGGTTGGTTGATTCAACTTCAAGTACATCAATTCAAAATTCTACTCTAAGAAATGGTTCTACCTTGCTAAGTCCTCTCAATGTTTCTAAAATGGTTTGAGATGAGATATGGTATGAAGTTGGATGTTTAAAGACATGTCTACTGACAATTGATGATGTAGGCTATTCTTTGAAGTTGAAACGTATGGGAGTCGACACAATCATGAGATTACCATTATATTTGATGGTGAAAGTTTGGAGTAAAGCATGGGAGAATGGAGAAATGGTTTCAAGAGCTAGTGAAAAATGTTAGTCATGCACATGGAACCAATAATAAAGTGTAGAAAATTTAAGTAATGTTTCATGGATTTGGAAACTATGGTGAATGATAGTTAAAAATGCATCACAGGGATTAATGTGGAGCATAGGAAAAACCGAACGGAAATAGAGTGAAAGATGAATAAATACCTAATTAACGAGTGTTTGGTTTAGCTCATTATATTTGGAGTAGAGATAGATGCTAACAAACAAGCAAGTGGGTGCTTTTTCTTGCATCATTTTTTGAAGCATATAGAGGTAAGATAAGTACTATATCGATGTAATTGTATTTGGAGTAGGAGGGGTGTTGGAAATAAAATGGGTTGATGTTTCATAATATCACGTGTTCAAGGATGCAATTGTAATTATTTTTATTGAGTTGGAGTTTATCACATGTAAATGGAATATGGCTGTTAGGCCTATTTAGGCATGCATAACCCTAATTTTATTGGTTCATTGATATAAAGTCGAGATGTAGAACTAGGTGAGAGGGGGCATGTTGTACTTCCATAAGCTTGATTAATAAACTTTGAGGGCCCTAGGTGTTTGTCCCAAGTCAAGCTTAAAGAGGGGAATGTTAAGTTCACCTTGACTCAATCATACAATAGTTAATATAGCCTTTAATGAATCATTGATGGGTTTATCATTGGTGGTTTATGAGCCCATTATGTTAGGTACTTATCATATTACATATGATGAAGCCTTTTTGGAATATTACATTATAAAATTCCTTAAGTGGCCTATTGTTTGGTTGGATTGGATAAGGTCAATAAACATATTATTATATTAAGTTCTAGTTTTCCTAGTAAAGGATTTCTAGGGTAAATATTGACTCTTTTGTACATGATTTCCATGTGTTTGTTGCTTTTATTTATTTTATTACTCCAATTGTGCTCCATTTTTAACCATAGGCATGATACATTTCTACTTTCTCTTTCCCTTGACTACATTAATCTCCTCACTCTCCACAAAACCTCCTAAAATGATGTCTTCCCTTATACTAGTTATTTCTAGGACTAATATTAGTGTATTGTCATGGGAAGGAGGGTTTTGAGTTTTGGATTGTCTGTAGCAGCAATAGGGCTTTGAGGAATTTCCTCTCGAATCTTCCTTCAAATAAACTCCAAGGTCATTTTTTTCCATCATAATTATTATCATGATCATCCTCCTTTAATGAACATGCTATACTTACTCGATGACATAAATGAGATTTTAAGAATTTACGAGTTCCACTTCTTTTTTTCCATCGGAAAAAAGTGTAATTTTATATCATAGAAGAATAAAATTTCTTTTTGTTGATACATTACTTACATGTATTCAGTTATGACATCCCTTATTAGAGGATGTTTACATGAAGAAAGCATAGCCTTTACAAAAGGGACCAAGAATAGTCCATAAATTGAAAAATAGACCCAAAGAGGCATACAATCGAGCCCATAACTGGAAAAAAGGGGCCACATAGACGATCCCATCAACAAGAAACCAAAATTACAAAGTGGGTCATAAAACCCATACAAAAAATATTTTAAAAACTAAGGCAGAGGACAACCCTCAAAATAAAATGATAATAAGGCACAATCTTCCTTGAAGGCCAAGAAATAAAACCCACAAAATAGGCAACAAAAATAAGGTTGTAACAGAACAATCGACGACATCCATAAGACTAGCGATCGTAGATGTGCCAACAAGAGGGCCACATATGGCAGCAACAAAGAACTAGGCGACGACTCAAAGAAACCCCAAACATACAAGCCTCGTAAGGAACAATTGTGGAAACAAAAACCAAAAACACATAACCCAACGCACCACAGATAGGGTACCTCATACCATTATCCACAACAACACCAACAAGGAAGAAACATCGTGGCATATTGTAATATTCCCAAATGGGAAAAGCAGGAATATAGTGCATAAAACTAGAAATAACAGTGTACATCAATGCATAAACATAGAAGATTAATATAGAACCACTTTATTCAGAAAATAAACAGCAAATACACATAATACATTGAGAAAAAAAATCATACAATAGGAGCAAACAAGCCTCCCATGAATAATCACTCTAAAAAGTGAGCTGCTCCTACTAAAAAAAATGTCGGAGAGCTATTGCAACGTAGTCATATCATGCATAAATATAGCTGGAGATCATACAAAAAATTAAATACAATGATATATGCCTCAATAGATGCTATACATACAGATCTAGGCCCTATATGACCTTTCCAAGATAACCCAAGATGGTTTTTGGAAAATGCACACAATGTGCCAATGTAAGTTGCAGCCCTAGGGCTGAAGGTATGCTGCAACAACAGAAATGAGAATATATGGCTAAAGCTAATGAAGAATCCTACAACTCTTCTCCAATAGATCCTCCGGATGAAAAGATGGACCCTCCACTGAAGAAATCAACTTCCAAATCAGACACTGCAACCACTCCTACAACTCATCCCTAGAATAACGCATATTTGTATTGAAACTGCATTGTAGGGGATAAATACTCCTTGTACTAATGAAAAATATGTCAATAAATCCCAAGGGGCTTATTTACTGGCCTCCCAATGGAAGGAAAGTTTCCTCCACTGCAAAACTAGCTCAAAAAACACCCATTGCAAACCTCCATTGTTGCACCCTGCAACACAGCACAACTCTAAGAAAAAACTACGTTGTTGGAGAAATTTGAAGCTTGGCCTGATGCCTGAATGTGGAAATGTAGTGCAATACTCTTCCTAGAGGCTTCTAAAGGAAAGAGTTGTGATTCCCACTCGGGAACACCCTGTGTTGAACAACACTGGAATCCTAGCTAAACAGTTGAAGAGAGCAACAAGTCTAAACAGACCATCAAGAAAATAATGATCCAATCATGTCCACAATGGCTTCCATCCCCTTCCTTATATTCTTAGTGAGCCTCCTCACCTTGGGCCCCACTTATTAAAGCCACTACTTCCATGCATGGAATCTCCCTCCAAAATTGCGTTGTCCCTCAATGAATGCCACTCCTTCCATACCAGCGTTGTTTGATTTGGTCAAGGTTGACCCAGTCTTCATGCTTCAACCTGTTTTCACACATAAGGGTCTTCAATCCATCTTTTAGATGACCTCCTTCCACATTAGGAGTGTCTTTATTCCGACTAAGGATATTTATGGGTCTCCATACCCTCTTATTCCTCCAACAAAGAGAAAAATAAAAAAATCATATTCCAATTAGCTGTGTGCTAATTTAGGAATATTACAGTCCTCCCCTCCCAAATGTTGCTTGTCCTCAAGAAAATGCAAGGATAGAACTAAAGAGCCTCTCGTCTTCCTCCTGTAGCATCCCCAATGATAAGTTCCTCCAATGAACAAGATTCCCTTTCATCAATATGTCCCCTAGTTGCTCCTCCCAAGTGTATAAGTAAACCTTTGGTGAAAAATCCAAATGGCTCTCATCATGAAGTAGTGGGATATCCATGGAGGCAACTATATGTGGTCTAAAAGCCTTCTTGAGGCATGGAATCAGAAAAGTATTGGGAACCTTCATTCCCATGTGAAGCTCCAAACCAAAAACTATCATCCACAAAAAGTGAGTCACCCTCCAAAATGGTAACTCATGATACCTCTATAATATTCCTATGTGAAGCTTTGATACCACTGTAATATTCCCATGTGAAGCTCTGATGCCATTGTAATATTCCCAAATGGGAAAAGCAGGAATATAGTGCATAAAACTAGAAATAGCAGTGTACATCAATGCATAAACATAGGAGATAAATATGGAACCACTTTATTCAACAAATCAGCATCAAATACACATAATATATTGAGGCACAAATCATACAATAGGAGCAAACAAGCCTCTCTTGAATAATCACTCTAAAAAGTGAGTTGTTGCTACTAAAAAAAATGTTGGAGAGCTGCTACAACGCAGTCATATCATACATAACTACATTAGGAGATCATACAAAAAATTAAATACAATGATATATGCCTCAATAGATGCTATACATACAGATCTAGGCCCTATATTACCTTTCCAAGATAACCCAAGATGGTTTCTAGAAAATGCACACAACGTACCAATGTAAGTTGCAGCCCTAGGGCTGAAGGTATGGTCAAACAAAAGAAATGAGAAGATATGGCTGAAGCTGATGTAAAATCCTACAGCTCTTCTCCAATAGATCCTTTGGATGAAAATATGGCCTCTCCACTGAAGAAATCACCTCCCAAATCAAACACTGCAACCACTCCTGTAACTCCTCCCTATAATAACGCAGATCTAGACTAAAACTGCATTGTAGGGGATAAATACTCCTTGGACTAATGCCAAATATGTCAATAAAGCCCAAGGGGCTTCTTTACTGGCCTCCCAATGGAGGGAAAGCTTCCTCCACTACAAAACTAGCTCAGAAAACACCCAATGCAAACCTCCACTGCTACACCCTCCAACACAACAGTGTTGAAAATGCAGCAAGATGATGGAGCTTGGTGAAATGAAGTCGCCTTTACCAAGTGGGCCCGCAGGCAAATTCTGGCGCAAAATCTATTTTTAGACTATGTCTATTTTTAGACATATGGAGCATGGTTCGGGGATTCCAGTTTGAGATTCTTGAAGTGTGTGTCATGTTGGTAAAAATAGATGAGACTCTATTTTTGAGGTCAAAGAGGTCGAAGTCTATTTTTAGACTGCCTCTCCTTAAAACAGGGAAGTCAAATATTATTTACCCTTAATAATATTTAGACTATAAACAGCAGTTTACTCTCTTGGAGCACTTCAGTTCGAGCTACAGAAGTGGCTCATGCATATGACAGAGGAATCACGTGGTTCCAAAGGGTTTGATGGCATCATGCATGGTTGACTTCAGTTGGACTTCAGTGGCAGAAGTTTGGAGGAGTTAATGAGACAGATAGTGGAGTTGTGTTCGGTTTATTTTAGTTGAACTGGTTGAGATTAGTTTAACTAGCTAATCAATTAGTTATGAGTGGAGTGAATTAAATATTATTTAATTCATTAATTAGTAACTCATTATTCAACTCAAGAACACATCAGTTCACGACAGTGCATGATCAGTTCAGTGGAGACCAGTGAAAGAGGTAGATGAAAGGGTGGAGTTAGCTATCAGTTGTGACTATACTGTTGCTATTTGCAACACACAGATAGGTGGAGTAAGCCCATGAGGATTGTGCATTTTAGGCTGGTGGTTTATCTATATAAAGAGGCCATCCCATAGCATTGAAACACGCAATAGAGGCAAGGCAATTGGCGGTGAGTTTTGAACCAGTAACCTGTTCAAAACTGAGCTAGATTGTGAGTAACTGTATGAGAAAGTACTGAGTACTTGTGAGGAGTATTGTACTGAGTTTGTTACTTTATTTCTCCATTATAATATACACAATAGCTGCGGGGTTTTCAGCTATAAGCTTTCCCCATACATACTGTGTTAATGTGTATGATGATTTAATGTGTTATCGCTTGATTTTATTTCCGCATGTTTGATGATCTGAGTGGAAGAGATTATGTGTTGCATATAAATTCGAATTGTATGTGATCAGGATAGTCTCGATGGATAATTAATCATTATTCAGCAAATTTCTACATGGTATCGGAGCTATTGAAGTTCAGATTGATCATCACAGTGATTACAAACTTATTTCGGTAGACAAAGTCTGCATGCGGGCCAGGTAGCCTCCGGATTCATCTTTCTTCGGAAAGTGAAAGGTCTGGTAAACGCCCCTTGCAGTCGATCTCTGTGCTAGAAATAATTTGTTCTCACGATCTAGAGCGGCTGAGCTTTGAGGTGGAATTCAAAGTTTTACAGCAGTTTTGTTTTCTTGGTGCCAGTGTTGAAAATGTCTTTCAACGGTTTGCGACTCGAATATGCTCTTGAAGGCAGTTCGAATTATGTTGCATGGAAGGATCGCATGGAGGCAGTATTAGAAGATAATGGTCTGAAGGAGTTCGTAGATACGAATGTCCAAAATCCCACTGATCCTGCTGAAGTCGAAGTATGGCAAAAGAAGATGGCGAAATGTCGAAGGATCCTATTGGAGGGCGTCAAGGATCATATTGTATCCAGCCTGCATGGAAAGGCTACTCCATATTTAATGTGGAAAGCTTTGACGGATCTATTCCAAAGTAAGAGCGACCAAAGGAAGCTGGCGCTCAAAGATAAGCTCAGGAACATCAAGATGGAGAAGGGCGACAGTATTTCCAAATACCTCACGAAGTTCACTCAATGCAGAGATGAGCTGGGAAGTGTGGGAGTGGTTGTCAAAGTTTCACTGATCGCATGCTTGGTTTCAAGTGTGTTGGGATCGGTGTGGTTCTTGGACAGCGGTGTGTCATTTCATATGACGGGAGATCGGGATTTGTTCTCAGATCTGGAGGACAAATATTTGGGTGTGCACATCGAGATGGGCGATGATGGTAGATACAGTGCGACTGGTATCGGTACCATATCCTTTCAGAGGGAGTCTGGTAAACCCTTTGTACTAAAGGATGTCATGCATGTACCCGGATTGAAGAAGAACCTGATTTCAGTAGCTATGTTGGAGGATAAGGGATATGATGTGGTCTTCAGCGAAGGAAAAGCCTTCCTGCGCAGTAAGACTACTGGAGAGACCCGGAAGATAGGGGTTCGAACTCAGAACCTTTATCAGTTGCAGGTAGATGACTGCGCAGCTATGGCATGGAAGGCGGGAGAAGTGGTGAGCCGGGATGATGAGGGCGAACTATGGCACAGGAGATTGGGCCATCTTCACCATGGAGCTTTGAAGATTCTGCAGCAGATTTCTACTGGACTTCCTAAAGGCACTCTTGCGCAGTCAGATCAGTGCAAGGGGTGTACCTTAGGGAAGTATGTGAAAGCCACCTTTCACGAGAAGGATAGTCGCGCCACGACGATCCTTGAGAGAGTTCACACAGACGTGTGTGGTCCTTTCTCAGTTGCTTCGACAGCAAAGCACAAGTATTATGTGATCTTTGTCGATGATTTCTCTCGAAAGTGCTGGATCTTCTTCATGCAGAAGAAGAGCGATACATTCGCGAAGTTCTGTGAGTTTAAAGCACTGGTCGAGAAGGATTCGGGGAAGAATGTGATTGCTCTAAGGAGTGATAACGGTGGTGAATTCATCTCGGCTGAATTCAAGGAGTTCTGCAGCGCAGAAGGGATTCGGAGAGAGCTCATCGCACTCCATAACCCACAGCAGAACGGGGTGGCTGAGCGGAAGAACAGAACGATCGTGGGTGCTGCACGGGCGATGTTGCATGATCAGGGCCTACCCCTTCACTTGTGGGCCGAGGCATGCAATATAGCAGTGTATGTGCAGAACCGTTGTCCTCACAAGGTTCTTGGCATGAGTACACCAGAGGAGGCTTATTCTGGCAAGAGGCCTGATATTTCCCATTTGCGGATTTTTGGTTCTCCCGTCTACATGCATGTGACGAAGGATGCGAGAAGGAAGCTGGATCCAACTACTGAGGTTGGAATATTTGTGGGGTACACTGATACACCTCACAACTATCGGGTGTATTTGTCAGACAGTCGAAAGACTGTTGTGCGACGGGATATAAAATTTCAAGAGGAGAAAGCCATGCAGTGTTCGCTTGAGAGGGAGCTACACTTGCATGCAGATGAGGAGCTGTTAGTTCCTAAGGAGGAGCTTCCAGATGTGGATCAGCCACAAGAGGAAGTTCAGGAGGTGGAAGAAACCACCCATGCAGCGCCAACCATCAGAGGGCGCATGCGCACTACAGAAGCTGAGCGACTGGCTCAGGATGCAGAGAAGGTTGTAGGAACACCTACATCACAGCGCAGACAGATACAGTCACCGGATCGATACACTAGATACATGGCTCTTGTGAGTCAATGTGTTGTGACTGAGCCATCCTCTTTTGAGGAAGCTGTGGAGGAACCCGCATGGGTTGATGCCATGATCGAAGAATATGATTCGATCGTCAGGAACAGTGCATGGGAGATTGTCCCAAGACCGGGTGGGAAATCAGTTGTAGGTTCGCGATGGATCTACAAGGTGAAGCAGGCGGCTGACGGGAGTGTGGAGAAGTACAAGGCGAGATTTGTCGCCCGTGGCTTCTCACAGATCGAGGGGATTGACTATGAGGAGACTTTTGCACCTGCCGCAAGGTACTCTTCCATACGGACGATCCTTGCTCTCTCAGCGCAGATGGGGTGGCACATTCATCAGATGGATGTGAAGACTGCGTTCCTCAACGGAGTCATTGAGGAGGAGGTGTACATAGAGCAGCCTAAAGGTTTCGAGATCTTCAGCAGTGAGTCGCATGTGTGCCGACTCAAGAGAGCACTGTACGGGCTGAAGCAAGCACCTCGTGCTTGGTACACTCGTATAGACAGCTACTTCACCGGGCTTGGATTCTCCAAGAGTGAGGCGGATCCAAACCTGTACCAGATTGTGGTGGAGGGGAAGCTGTTGATCATCGTACTGTATGTAGATGATCTGATTTTGACTGGCGATGAGCATTTGATACTTTCATGCAAGGAGGATCTTGCACGAGAGTTTGAGATGAAGGACCTGGGCATCCTTCATTATTTCCTGGGATTGGAGATTTGGCAGCGCAGTGGAGGACTGTTTGTTTCTCAGGGCAAGTATGCCCGGGAGATTCGGGAGAGGTTCAACATGCAAGGCTGCAAGCCTGTTGACACTCCTCTTCCTGGTGGTTGGAGGAAGGAGGATGCTACTTCAGCGGAGGTAGTGGATGCCACTGTCTATCGACAGTTGGTGGGGTCGCTTATGTATCTGGTCAATACACGACCCGATATATGCTATGCTGGTAACCAGCTTTCACAAGCTATGGTTAAGCCTACCAAGCTCTTTTGGAAGGCGGGAAAGCATGTATTGCGCTATATCAGAGGCACATCGGGATATGGTCTATGGTACAGACAGGAGGATGGAGTGAAGCTTTCTGGCTTCACTGATGCAGATTGGGTAGGGAGTCCAACGGACCGGAAGAGCACTTCTGGAGGAGTTTTCAGCATTGGGTCGACAACAGTTTCCTGGTACAGCAGGAAGCAGAGATCCGTGGCACTCAGTTCAGCAGAGGCCGAGTACATGGCAGCTAGCTTGGCTGCATGCGAGGCTATTTGGATGAGGAAGATCCTCGCAGGATTGTTCATGTTGCATTTGGAGCCTACAGTGATCTACTGTGATAACCAGAGTTGCATTAAACTCTCGGCTAATCCAGTATTTCATGATAGGTCCCAACACATCGACATCAGGTACCATCATATCAGAGATTGTGTTCAGCGGAGAATCATGATGCTTTCATATGTTCCCACGGAGGATCAGGATGCCGACATCCCGACGAAGGCGCTCACCAGGAGCAAGTTCGAATTCCACAGAGGCAGGATAGGGGTTGCAGATAATCCATATCTTGCTGAGAGGGAGTGTTGAAAATGCAGCAAGATGATGGAGCTTAGTGAAATGAAGTCGCCTTCACTAAGTGGGCCCGCAGGCAAATTCTGGTGCAAAATCTATTTTTAGACTATGTCTATTTTTAGACATATGGAGCATGGTTCGGGGATTCCAGTTTAAGATTCTTGAAGTATGTGTCATGTTGGTAAAAATAGATGAGACTCTATTTTTGAGGTCAAAGAGGTCGAAGTCTATTTTTAGACTGCCTCTCCTTAAAACAAGGAAGTCAAATATTATTTACCCTTAATAATATTTGGACTATAAACTTCAGTTTACTCTCTTGGAGCACTTCAGTTCGAGCTACAGAAGTGGCTCATGCATCTGACAGAGGAATCACGTGGTTCCCAAGGGTTTGATGGCATCATGCATGGTTGACTTCAGTTAGGACTTCAGTGGCAGAAGTTTGGAGGAGTTAATGAGACAAATAGTGGAGTTGTGTTCTGTTTTTTTTAGTTGAACTGATTGAGATTAGTTTAACTAGCTAATCAATTAGTTATGAGTGGAGTGAATTAAATATTATTTAATTCATTAATTAGTAACTCATTATTCAACTCAAGAACACATCAGTTCACTACAGTGCATGATCAGTTTAGTGGAGACCAATGAAAGAGGTAGATGAAAGGGTGGAGTTAGCTATCAGTTGTGACTATACTGTTGCTATTTGCAACACACAGATAGGTGGAGTAAGCCCATGAGGATTGCGCAATTTAGGCTGGTGGTTTATCTATATAAAGAGGCCATCCCATAGCATTGAAACACGCAATAGAGGCAAGGCAATTGGCGGTGAGTTTTGAACCAGTAACCTGTTCAAAACTGAGCTAGATTGTGGGTAACTTTATGAGAAAGTACCGAGTACTTGTGAGGAGTATTGTACTGAGTTTGTTACTTGATTTCTCCATTATAATATACACATATAGCTGCGGGGTTTTCAGCTATAAGCTTTCCCCATACATACTGTGTTAATGTGTATGATGATTTGATGTGTTATCGCTTGATTTTATTTCCGCATGTGTGATGATCTGAGTTGAGTTGAGGGGAAGAGATTATGTGTTGCATATAAATTCGAATTGTATGTGATCAGGATAGTCTCGGTGGATAATTAATCATTATTCAGCAAATTTCTACAAACAGAACTCTAAGAAGAAAATACGTTGTTGAAGAAATATGAAGCTTGGAATGATGCCTGAATGTGGAAATGTAGTGCAATACTCTTCCTAGAGGCTTCTCAAGGAAAGAGGTGGGATTCCCGCTTAGGAACACCCTATGTTGAACAGCACTACAATCTTAACTAAACAGCTGAAGAGAGCAACAAGTCTAAATAGATTGTCAAGAAAATAATAATCCAATCATGTCCACAATGCCTGCCATCCCCTTCCTTATATTCTTGGTGAGCTTCCTCACCTTGGGCCCCACTCATTAAAGCCACTACTTCCATGCATGAATGCCACTCCTTCCATACCAACGTTGTTTGATTTGGTCAAGGTTGACCCAATCTTCATGCTCCAACCCCTTTTCACACATAAGGGTCTTCAATCTAGATTTTAGATGACCTCCTTCCACATTAGGAGTGTCTTTATTCCTACTAATGAGATTTATGGGTCTCCATACCCTCTTATTCCTCTAACTAAGAGAAATTTAAAAAATTAATATTCTAATTAGTTGTGTGCTAATTTAGGAATATTACAGTCCTCCCCTCCCAAATGTTTCTTTTCCTCAAGAAAATGCAAGGATAGAACTGAAGAGCCTCTCCTCTTCCTCCTGTAGCATCCCCATATGATAATTTCCTCCAATGAACAGGATTCCCTTTCATCAATATGTCCCCTTGTTGCTCCTCCCAAGTGTATAAGTAAACCTTTGGTGAAAAATCCAAATGGATCTCAACATGAAGTAGTGGGATATCCATGGAGGCAACTATATTTGTTCTAGAAGCCTTCTTGAGGCATGGAATCAGAAAAGTATTGGGAACCTTCATTCCCATGTGAAGCTCCAAACCCTAAGCTATCATCCACAAAAAGTGAGTGACCCTCCAAAATGGTAACTCATGAAAAATTTCTTCCACCTTTGGCTCCTGCAGTGTAGGTGGGCTGCATAACTGAACATGATAGACCAAATGGCCTACCCCACATTGTCTCTCTCTCCACTGGTGATAAGTGTAGAGCTGTTGTAGAATCTAGGCTGCAATAATATTTCCCTTAAGAGTCAAAAGGACAATTGGATCTAAAAAGACCCCTCCTCTAGTTTCATGAGCCCAAACCATCCCATACAAATTGAATAGCTCATCATCACCATATGGTATCCAAATCATAAAGATACTAAATGTCATGTGCAATGCTAGATGGTACCAATGGTTTCTCCAGTGGATACAATGCAGTTTTACCAACTGTTGTTTCAAACATCATGTGGAAAGTTGTCTCCCAACAAATTGCTAGTTGTGCATGTTTGCTCATCTACTAGGAAGTAGTAAATGACATTATATATCAGCTGAGCATAACAAGAATAACACCACATATTCCCAAATCCATGCAAGGAAGGGCTATCTCCATCATAAATGTTGGTCCTAGAATGACCATGAAACCCAAATATAATCTTTCCCTCTTGTGGAGCAATGCGTTGTACATAGATGGTAAGAGAATGCAAATACTTTCTGAAATGATTAATAAGTACAGAAATACATTTCTTTCCATACATTGTTAGTAGGTTGAAAGTGAGGTCCATGGATGAGCCCTCCCATGAGAATCTCCTCATAGTGGTCTATAAAATTAAGGGATGCATACTCCCCTTGGAACACTCCATCAACAAACCCAAGCTCCCAAGTGACAGCGTTGTTGGCCTTTGTAATAAGGCTCTTGTCATTTCATAACTCCATTCTTTGACATGCCAAATGCCAAAGTCATCTACCATAATGCTGTTTTATATGGGAGATTCATTCCAAAGTGGAAGTACCTCCTGACCCTCAAAAGCTAAGGAGTAGCCCCTTTGCACCATGAGTGTGCCACCCTCTACTCCTGCAACATCATGCAAAGTATGGGAGAAAATCAACCCATACTCTCCCAAGAGTATCCAAAGAAAAAGCAACTCTTCTTGCCTCCTCATGTCTTCATCATACAAGTCATGGAGTAACATCATGATGATTGACTTGTAGAATGCCCCATACAACCAAATATTATGTTGCCATAACATATGGGTGTCATGCAAAGACCCAACCCAAAACATACCTTTTGAGATAGGATATGTCACATGATGGCCAAACTCTTTCAAGAGTAGCCAGCGCAACCATGCCTCCTGCTGCCCTGTGTCATAGATCTACAAGTGTATCACCAACCCCTTGCTCGCCATCTACACCCATTCATCCAAATGTGGGTGTCTCCTACCATGCTCAAAATTGGTATCCCTCCAATGGATAATACCATCCTCCTAAATCGGGTTACTACTTTTGCACTTCCTGGGATGTTGAAGTACAACCTCCTGGAGATCTCCAAATGAATACTACTCATCAATGGCCAAGTTGACCCCATAAGGATCCAAATATGTTGTAGGCAAAAACATCTTATTGAGCTGTGAAGTGCTCATTAAGAAAGATCCATCATAATAATGGGAGATAATATGACTTTCGTCAACCATCTGCCTATCCAATACTACACAAGTATATTGGTCATCAAAATGTCCCAATACTAGTTGGGCCCCCAACTCATCACTGCTGCTCAATGACAGCGATGTTGATCTCCATGATGGTGCATCTGCTGTCTCATGATCATGCTCAATGTTGAACATATAATTTTGCATTGGATTGTTTAGGACAATACTCATCCTATCCTCTAAAAATATACACTCCAAGCCAAGGTGTTGTGTGTAGCTCATCAATGAATAACTAGGATGACTATATATCTCCTCCTTGAACAAATAAAGGGTCCTCTGCGTAGTGATATTCTGCTACTCCAAATCATCAATGTGCTTTGACCCTAGGTCGTGTATTTTCCCTGATGGCATGTTCCCACAATCCTCCATATGATGTGTTGAAATAATAGGAAGTGGAAATATATTCATACCTTGGTAAATATTGGGAACATCTTGTACTGCTACAAGGGCTCCTTCCTCCAGTGTGATGACTTCCCCAACTACTGATGATGATGGCTGATCCTCTACAGCTACACCAGCACTGGTATAAGTCTCCTCCTCCTCATGCATCTCTTGAATAGTGCATGGGACACTAAATGCCAAGAGATCAAGATCACTTTGAAAAAGCGCAAGTGTCCCTTCTCCTGATGCAAGTACTCCTGTAGCAAGTGGTGGTGAAGGTATCTCCTCCTCTGATTTCTTCTTGTCAATCTTCTTGATCAACCATTAAGTAAAATATGCATATGCAATCACTCTTGCATGACTCAAATGGCTGAACCACCAAATGTTTGCTTCACCCTCAAGGTGCAGCGCTGCAATCTCAACAACTTCTCTTTCTACTACCGGATGCAGCAGGAAGAATGCATCCAACTTCATTCCCCAAGCCCTTGCCGTGCATGTGGATGAGCCATCAAATGTAGACAATAGAAATCTATTTCTACAAGGTCTTCTTTCTTCTTTGAGCTGAATGAATTGTGGGAGAGTTAGATTCTCCTTGAAAGCTCTTGATTGAGATTTTTATTTTGCAAGATACTCACTTAGAATCTCATGATCTAAGTTTCCTCCATCTCCATGCCTTTTATTTTCTACTTCAAAAGAAAAGGGCATAATATATTTCTTTGGAGCTCTATGCAATACCGATTCTTTCTTCTGCTCATAGGAAGTGCATGGACCTTCCTCATCTTGAAATCCTCTAAAGGTCTCATTGCATCTCTCCTCTCTCATTTGCTTGACCTCCTTGGAGAGGTTCTTCATAGATCTGAAAAGAGATGAGAAAAAATTCATTCCTTCCATCATTTTAGATCTCCTCTGCTTCTCTTCTTCTTGTTATAGCATATTGGTTGAAACTCACAAGCTGGGCCAAGATTATGCTCTGATGCCACTGTAATATTCCCAAATGGGAAAAGCAGAATATAGTACATAAAACTGGAAATAGCAGTGTACATCAATGCATAAACATAGGATATCAATATGGAACCACTTTATTCAGCAAACTTAGCAACAAATACACATAATACATTGAGGCACAAATCATACAATAGGAGCAAACCTCCCATGAATAATCACTCTAAAAAGTGAGCTACTGCTACTAAACAAAATGTCGGAGAGATGCTACAACGCAATCATAACATGCATAACTACAGCAAAAGATCATAAAAAAAATTAAATACAATGATATGTGCCTCAATAGATTTTATACATACAGATCTAGGCCCTATATCACCTTTCCAAGATAACCCAACAGGGTTTCCGGAAAATGCACAAAATGTGCCAATGTAAGCTGCAACCCTAGGGCTAAAGGTATGCTGCAACAATAGAAATGAGAATATATGGCTGAAGTTGATGTAGAATCCTACAAATCTTCTCCAATAGATCCTCCGGATGAAAAGATGGCCCCTCCACTGAGGAAATCACCTCCCAAATCAGACACTATAACCACTCCTGCAACTCCTCCCTAGAATAACACAAATCTGCACTATAGGGGATAAATACTCCTTGGCTTGATGCCAAATATGTCAATAAATCCCAAGGGGCTTCTTTACTGGCCTCCCAATGGAAGGAAAGCTTCATCCACTGCAAAACTAGCTCAGAAAACACCCAATGCAACCTCCACTACTGCACCCTACAACACAACACAACTCCAAGTAGAAAATGTGTTGTTGAAGAAAGATTAAGCTTGGCTTGATGCCTGAATGTGGAAATGTAGTGCAATACTCTTCCTAGAGGCTTCTCAAGGAAAGAGGTGGGATTCTCACTCGGGAACACCCTGTGCTGAACAACACTGCAATCTTAGCTAAACAGCTGAAGAAAGCAACAAGTCTAAACAAACCATCAAGAAAATAATAATCCAATCATGTCCACAATGGCTACCATCCCCTTCCTTATATTCTTGATGAGCTTCCTCACCTTGGGCCCCACTCATTTTATCCACTACTTCCATGCATGGAATCTCCCTCCAAGACTGTGTTTTCCCTCAATGAATGTCACTCCTTCCATACCAGCGTTGTTTGATTTGGTCAAGGTTGACCCAGTCTTCATGCTCCAACCCCTTTTCACACATAAGGGCCTTCAATCCAGATTTTATATGACCTCCTTCCACATTAGGAGTGTCTTTATTACTACTAAAGATATTTATGGTTCTCCATACCCTCTTATTCCTCTAACTAAGAGAAAAATTAAAAATTAATATTCCAATTAGTTGTGTGCTAATTTAGGAATATTACACACATCGATTGAAAGGGAGGCACAAACCATGGGCTGAGGCAACTAGGGTTCAATTATCCCACCCTCGCTCCCTCATCATCAAGTGGACATGGTTTTTCAATTCCACTAAGAATTTATTTTAATTATTTATGGGTTCGTTTTATGTTTCCCATCCTTCAATAAAAGTGTATTGTTACTTGATGACATAAATTAAATTTTAAGGATATATCAAATTCTTTTTGTACTTTTTGTCCTTCCATGAAAGTATATCCCTTCTTTCCCTAGTCCCATTGGACTAAATATTGAGTGCCAAAAATATAAAAAAACTTAAGATAGTTTTGCATTTTAGGCCCTTACACTCCTCCAAACTTCCCAAAATTCCTCCCTAGATTTAAAGATGAACTAGGGACTTGGGGTGTTTTCCATTGGGTAGTGCTTTAGATCCTTCAAGCCCTCATCAAACCCCTTAGTCTTTAGACCTTAGTCATCTATATATCATTGTATCACCCATGGGATATTTAAAAATAGGTATGATAGTGCTTTTAACAATGTTGATATCTTGGAGTGCACCCTTCTCCCTTATCCTCAAAAAGGTTAGCCAAGAAATTACATCTTGAGTCCAAGATCTTTTGAGGATCAAGTAACTTTTACTAATATTTGAAGTAGTGATATGGACCCCTCTCATTATTCACATTAATTAATTTGTGCTTGCACATTAAGTACTTCATCATAAATTAACTCTAGATGGGAGAAAGGCTAACTCTAATTTTTTTTTTTTGATAAATTATATTATACTTAATTTTAAAATTATTAATTATAAAATATTTAGATTTATTATACTTTCTTTCAAATTTCTTCGAAACACTACAAGCCAAAACCTTATCATCATAGCTGAAATAATAAATAATAAATATATTTTTCCCTTCTAAAATCAAAATTTACATCTCTATTGTTATTTTCAAAACTTATAAATATATAAGTAAAAAATTAATTAAAACCTAATGAAATAGACTAATTGTATTTGTTAAAAATGGAATATACAACTTATATTATGAAACTAGCAACTCACAGGTGAGCAAGTTGCACCTGGAGACTACTTAAGTAGAACACTCTATTCAACTAATCGTAAAATCACTAACATATAAGTTTACATCATTTTAGGGAGATTAGAACTGACTCCTATAAAATAGGAACTAATCCTAATCTAGGACACACGCACAATTGTGAAACAAAATCTCTCCAATAGTACATATTCTCCATTATTTTCAACTCCCCCTTAATGGAGAAAGGGTTCATTTGCACACCTAACATCTCCCTAAACAATTCAAATTCAATTCTCCCAACGGGCTTGGTGAAGATATCCGCTACATTCTCACAGGTATTACAGTATTCAATGAAATTTTCTTTAGACTGAACCTTTTCTCTAACAAATTTGAATTGAGTATCAATATGTTTTGTGCTTTTATAACCTATCAATTTAACATCAAAAGAATCAGTATATTTAATGCCAAAGTCTAAGGTTCCTTGAAGATACCTTGAGATGCCTTTTTCTGCCACCCAATGATTCTCAAGAGGTTTTGACATAAATTGGCTCAACACACTGACTGAAAAATCCAAGTCAGGTCTAGCTGTAGTTAAGTAAATCAAAATTCCAACTAGTTGTCTATACAGTGTAGTATCCACCTCTTTAGAACCATCATCATTCTATAGTTTAAAATTATGTTGTAAAGGTACTATGGAAACTTTACACTCATCCATTCAGAATTTCTTCAATAATCCCTTATCATAATTTCCTTGAGTGAGAAAAGTCTGGCCAGAATCCCTCCAGACTTCAAGACCCAAACAATAATGTAATTCTCCAAGGTATTTCATTTTAAAAACCTATGACATATGCACTTTAATTTCTTTAATAAATTCATCAGCATTTCCAGTCATAATCAGATCATCAACATATAAAGAAATCAAAACAATCTGCCCCTTTAAATCAAACACAATATACAGATTTGGGTCAGATTTGGGCCTTTGGGAGGGGCACATGGTAGCCTTTGGGCTAGCCATGTGTCCTCATCCCATTGGTTCTTCAAAAACCAACCAGAAACTTCCATGTGCCCAGAAATTCAGGCCACTCACAAATTGACACTTGTCAGCATGCTATTGGCCAGTGGAAAACCATAAATTTGACCCCTTTGGCACTATTTGACCCTTTTTTTGAAAATTTGCTTGTTTGGAAAAATGGACAACATGCTCTAACTTTCACATACAAAGTTGGTATTTGATGAAACGAAGTGTGTTGGATTCCTAGCGATGAGATCTGTCCAATCATTCTGGTTTGGATTGATTTTGAGCACTTTGATTTTTTAGTAAATTTTTGCCCCAAATTCAGTTTCTGATCAGTAATCCTTCCCACTGACAGGATTTTGGACCCAGAAAAGTTGGTTATCTTATGAGAGTTGAATACTCTTCTCTTTCCCAAGTTCTATCAACTTTATTCTACTTGGAAAAATATCCATGACAACCACTTGGTTTCACTGACATGCCTTGCCTTGCAAATGGCTTAGCACTTCAACCAATGTCCTCCTTTTGTTGTTGACCCAATCCAACACTTATTGGTTGCCTGCTGACTAATTAAACACCTTGATGTACCAAATCGACCCCTCTATGCTTGGAAATATGATTGATGTCCTTCCCATTAAGAATCTTGCTCCTCCTTTGCACACACATGCATTCGATGCAAGCTTCTCCTTGGAAACCATTTCTCCGTGTTAAGCCCATCTGAGTGAACTACAACAACGAGTTCCAATACCAGTAATAACAAGAAAATAAATGACCATTTTTTTTACCTCCATGGTTCCAAATTTCACATCTAGAAGAATGAATTCGTCGTCTCTTTGGCTTCTTGGCGTCAACACATCAAATGGTCTACAATGGCTGCTATTTTTGTTGCAATATTTTTGGCATCTTGTCCACTTTTCACTTCTTGATTCCATCATCCTCCAGTATTGAAATGTTTCTCATGCCATGGTTTGAGAATGAAGGCTAATCATGAGCCTCTCGCTCAAGAGTGGAACTTCCAAAATCCTGATACATCTTGTCACAAGAAAAACCATTAACTTGAAAAACACATCATGTAAGAAACACAACTTGACGACCTCTTCCTTTTGCTCCTTCAAATCAACAAATGTCAGATATTTTCAACATTGCCATGTACCCTTACATCTTGGTGTACAAAATCATCGACCAAACACAAGTCGACAAAACATGCCTCTTCAAACAATTGACTCTCAAGTCAAACAAAAGCATGTACAACAACTTGTTTTGTCATATCGACTTGTTTCTGAGCCTTCAAGAGAGACATTTCCTTTGTGAATCTATCATTCTTGAAGCCTCCATGTGTTTTTAATCCTTCACTATAATCTTCACTATTGTTTCCATTGAAAGAACCCTGCTGATTGGTGAAAGAAACTGCTTTCAAAAGCCCCCCATTTCCTCCATTTCATCCCTACAAAATCCCCATTTCTCATCTTTATTTCCTTCATGAAACCCCTCAAAACACCCTCATTTAACCTCTAAACCTTCTTAAATCCCATTTTAAACCTCATACTGCCCTTTTTCTGGTTTAAAAATCCCTTCTTTCCTCTACCGGAACTGCTCATTTGGCTTAAAAATCCCTGTTTTTAGGCCTAAAATCACCTTTTTACACCTTATAAGACTTAAGCCCCCGAGGGCTTATTTCCTTAGTTCTCTGCCTCATATGACCGACAACCCCGCAATCGGGTGCTAAGGCCTTAAACCTTTCCTACTAACCCATTATTTCCCTTTTTCCTTTGTTATTTCTTTACCCTGACAGTTCAGTTTTTAAATGAATGTCGACCGTTGATCTACATAGATCAACGGCCATCGCGCTTTATTCATTCCGCCCATCACCTCTCTCCATTACCCCTCTGATTGAGTATGGACCATTGATCTCCCCTCTAATCCGACGGCTCTCGCATAATCGCACAATCGCAAAAGCTTAAACCCTTGCCTTTGACCTCTGCCGATTTGCGATTCCCGATTAAATCTTAACCGTCCATTTAGAAAGATCTAATGGCTAGTGCTTAATCGCATCACACTCGTCCATCACTTAACCCTCCACCATTCTGACCTCCAATTGAATCCCCGCCATTGTTTTTCACAGATCCGACGGTCAAGATCTATCCCCCGCAACTTCCTCCATCGCAATCTTTCCGCACCATCAGATCTGGGCCCTCCCATCCGACGGTTGATATCGTGTTTCGCAAAACTTTTCCGCCCGAACGTTAACGCCAGAAAAAAGTCCGAAACCAACGGTTTTCAAAGGGACACGCGTCAAGAGGCGTACTGTATCGCATTTTTTTTGGTGATACCGTTTACCACCATTTCATTTTGCAAAAGCCACTCCGGTTTTCCACTTTACCACTGACCCTGCAGTGTTGTTCATCCTTTAATCTTAGCCGTCATTCTGTGTGATCGAACGGTTCTGATTTAACTTCGCACCAATTCATTCGCCCTCCATCCTTTCTCCAAATTGTTTATCCGAACGATCTCAGCCGTAGATCTCTGATTGGAAACTTAACCTCACACCCAAGCCGCCAAAAGCCAATTCTAAACCTTTTCACTGGTTGTTCTTAAATTTTATTTGTTTTTTTGCAGGTTATAAAGGATTTCTCCCAGAGATTTAAAAATTGCACGAAGGCTAGGAATGACTATTCCTAACCTTCAGTACAGGAAGGGATCTAAGATTTCTTCATTAAAATGAACCCCTCCACCTGTGTGAACCTTATGTGCGCCTGCGAAACAACAAACACGCAGTGAACATCTACTAAACAGAGAGTATCAGCGCCTAAAGCATGATCAGATTCAGATTAGTGAAACTTGAAGGACAGATCAACAAAGAAGCCTCTACACGCAAAATTAGAGAGGCTATTCACCTTCCATCGACCCATACTGCCACCTGCAGTCCTATTTTTCATTAACACAGGTCACATTCAAGACTATCAGAGTTATTGATATATATGCAGCTCAGAAGTAAATTTCCAGCCTACCAGAGCTTCCGAAAGTCAAACAAAATAGCCAGAGTACAGATACAAGCAAAGGCCCATTTAATGAAGTATGGAGCATGTCACTTCTTCTCCATCAAGCCTCCCAGAGGTCGAGAAGCACTAAATTCTTCATTTAACTGGGCCAACAATCTCTTCAGTTACTTCACCTCCTCATTCCCCTATAAGAACTCCTGTAAATTACATTGAAAAAAGTTGTTGGTTGTTGGGATTCTATTAGTTGTTAGAACTGTTATTGAGGGGAAGTAGCTGAGTAGTCTGTAATATAGTAGGCTGGGAAGAGAAGTCTGGATTGTAAAGAGACACTGGACTCAAAGTATGTGATTGGTTTTGCACATCAATTAAACAAGCAGATTCACAGGATCCTGGTCTATATTATTGGTGATGTTACTCTTGCTGTAATTGTTTCCTTTCATGTTTTATCATATTTTCCATTATTCTCATATAAAGAACAACAAGCATAGATTAGGATATACTTTTGGAAGTACCCTAAATCTCACTGTCAAATCTTTATCCTTATGTTTTCTGCTATTTGTGTATCTAAGAACAAATTCATCATAATTTAACTAGTATAGAAGTTGGCCTGTCCATGCTTACTGATGTATGAATTTGGAGTTTGTTTCTTAGATGTTCTGGTTGGGTTTTAGCTGAAATAATTTGGAAACTGGGAGATTAGAGCTAGCTCTGTCTCACTAGGTGCCTCTTCCAACAGTTGGCCTTTCTAAGATCCCTTTGAGTTGGTGTCAAAGCATTGAAGGTTAAAAGTCTTTCTCTGATCTTAGGCCCTACTCTGTGTTTAATCTTAAATGTTTTCTACTGTATGAAAGTGGTTATGAGGACTGTTGGATTTTTTTCCTTGAGAGTATGCTGAAATCAAGCCTGGATTTAAATGACATCTGACCTGATCTTAAGCTACCCTTTGTGTCTTTAATGAGAGTTTCCTTTGAAGTATGTCAAAAGCAGGCCTGGATTTAAATGACATCTAACCTAATCTTAGGCTGCCCTTTGGTTTCTTTCTTTCACCCATTCTTAATGTTCCATTCCACCATCTATATAAGAAGATCCTTTGGTATAGATGACTTGCCCTATGGAAACCCTTGGATAGTTGTTATGCAAGTAATCCCCTTTCATGACTCCATAGCCCAATGGATTTACACTTCTCTTGACCTATCTTCCCATGCTGAAACATCCTTCTATTTAGTTCCTTCTTTACTTCCATAACCTTCTCAGTTAATGATCTCCAACCAAACAAACCAAACCAAAAACCCTTGTGCTTCATAGCTAGCCTAATACCTCAAATTGAGCCTTTAAAGATAAATCATTCTTTACATATATAGAGAGATCCCTCTCTGGATCCAGGAGGGCTAGATCCTAGGATCCCAAAGTGGTTTGATGTTGTCTTATATTTTGGTCTTGCCAATCTGGCCAAAAACATAGGAACCACAACATAATGGCGACTCCGCTGGGAAACTTCTGAGTAAATTTCATCTTAGATATCCTTAGGACCTCAGAAGACCCAAAATCTTTGGTTAGATTGGTCTTTAATTGCTGATGGTGGACAGCAGCCTGCTTCAAACATTCACATTCATCCACCTGGTGACTCCACACTCCATAACTCTCAAAAGACCAAATGACTCCACTGGTAAAAGACCCTGAACTGGTTGAGAAGATACAGTGACCTATTTTTACCAACATGGATCCAAGTATGGATAGAGAAGCAAAGCTAAATGATTTGTTAGATAGAGTGACAAGACTGATGAACATATTTGGTGAACAAATAGTGGAGAGGTGTAGGGCTAGTCTAAATGTTGATTATCTAGAGCAGCCCATGCTTTTTCTAGAGCAAGAACAAGCTCAACCTATACAAGACCTAGATAATGAGAAAGACAAGTATGATGCTCAAGAATCTATAGAAGATGAAGAGGAAAGTGATCAAGAAATGCCTGATTGCCTACCTATATCTTGTACTATGCTGATAAGAGAATATCATGACCAAATTGCAAAAGCTAATAGGGAACGATGCTTTGAGGAAACAAGTAACCACTTAGAAGATGCAGAATCCGATGTGGAAGGAGAACCAACACATATAGGAACTCCCCCTCTAGATTATAACTAATCTCAGATTTCACAAGAAGAGCAGCATCCTGATCTAGAAGAAATCATGAGCCTTGTATTCTATCTGAATATCATCATGATCATGAGGAATTATTTGAAATAGAAAGAGATCAGGAAACATCAGAAAATCCTCAAGGTTTCCCTGCAAGCATAAGTGAAGATCCCCCAGAAGAGGCTCAAGAAGACATCCAGCCTCCAAATCAGCCAATACAAGAAACAGATAACTGTTGCACTTCTGCTTAAAGAAACACAAGAACATCTTCCCCTTTGATAGAAGAAGAAATAGATCAGATCATCAATAGACAGCCTGCCTCTGAGATCTTTTATAGAGCAGGCACTCTTGCCCATTCATCTACTGAGCTTTATTGTACAGATTCAGAAAGCTCCTCTGTAAATCATAATGAAGAAAGATCTGATGATAACCCAGTGTGTTTGATTGGTAGCATTACTTACTTCAATGATTTTCCTATTTTTGATCTATCTGATGATGATGTTCTCCAAACATAAGATAATCTTGCAGGGCCATCATTAGTAGATTTGTGGGAGGAAAATCAGTTCCATCAACTTCAAGAAAGTAATGAGCCAATGCAGGCTATCTATGACACTGATGGGGAAAGTTATGAAAGTATAGTAGCAGATGAAGATTCATTGAATCTTCACTCTGCTTTATATCAGATCATCAGTAACAATTTTCATGTGATTGGGGATCAGCAGCCTTTCATCTCAGAGGATGAAGAGGAAAAAATTGAAGAAATTTTTGAGCAGGTTGAAACCAAGGAGCCTTTTCTTGAAGAAGAAGAAGCAATGGAACAAACCCTTGCTCAATAATACATTGATCTTTTCACGGAGCTCAGCCCACCAGATCAGAATATCTCAGAGCTACAAGAGGACAGCACTGCCAAATATGATGAGTCCTCCAATTCAAAAAATGATGAAGAAGAGGAAGATTTTCTTTCTCAAAAGGATCTTTTTCTTGATCCAGTGGAAGAGGAAGCAACCTTGGTTGAAAACTACTTGTCAAATACTCACAGCCAGGTATCATTTCAAGATCCTTATGCTCATTTCCTGCAGACATTTAGAGAAGGATCAAAGGTCATCAAGAGCAGCTTGTTGCAGACAACAAGAAATTTTTTTGAAGCTACTGTTAATAAAAAAAGAAAATGGGAGTGGCCCTGCCTATCCAGCATGCTCAAAGAGATGAGCAGAAAAGACCAGTCATGGGATCATCTAATTGACTGGATGTGTTGGAAAAGAGATTTTGTCAGCTAGACATGTAAATATTCCAAGTTAGAGTAGGGTAGGTAGGAAATATTAATAAAGCTCAGTCTGTGAGCATTTAGTTAGTTGTTTTTAATTCCTGCAAAGTTCAGTCCATGAGCAGTTTTTCTTTATCCCTTGGACCCACAGCAAATTAGACAGTCTAATCCTGGTTTGGCTGTGTTTCAATTTTTGTTTTAGAATGTAGAGAATGTAATCTGTCAGACAGTTTAATCCTGGAAGATATTAGTTTAGGTAGAGAAGCTATGAGTCCAACTGTTTAATCTGGTCTCATGGAAAAATAAGGGTAGAATTAGATTAGTTTTTCTTTCAATAAAAATTGATGATGTGAAAGGTCTGCAAGTCTAAATGCACCTTGAAGAAAAAACGTTAGGACAATAGGATGGGTAGGTAGTTGTTTGGAGAATTGTTTTCTGCTGATTTACCATCCATCATGTTTGTGGCAGCTGATTAAAGAAGAGAAAGGTGGTCAAGTACCAGGCATCTGGCCTACTTCCAAAGATTATTTTCTGAGATTCTTGACACCTTCAAGAAGATGCCATCCCCATGTGGAGCCACTGTTAGCCACCTATAAAATTTTGACTAGCAAATAGGTGGCTAAATATGTTTATGAGCCTTCAAGAGAGACATTTCCTTTGTAAATCTATCATTCTTGAAGCCTCCATGTGTTTTCAATCCTTCACTATAATCTTCACTGTTGTTTCCATTGAAAGAACCCTGTTGATTGGTGAAAGAAACTGCTTTCAAAAGCCCCCCATTTCCTCCATTTCATCCCTACAAAATCCCCCATTTCTAATTTTTATTTCCTTCATAAAACCCCTCAAAACACCCTCATTTAACCTTTAAACCTTCTTAAATCCCCTTTTAAACCTCATACTGCCCTTTGTCTGGTTTAAAAATCCCTTCTTTCCTTTACCGGAACCGCTCATTTGGCATAAAAATCCCTGTTCTTAGGCCTAAAATCACCTTTTTACACCTTATAAGACTTAAGCCCCCAAGGGCTTATTTCCTTAGTTCTCCACCTCATATGACCAACAGCCCGCAACCGGGTGCTAAGGCCTTAAACCTTTCCAACTAACCCCTTATTTCCCTTTTTCCTTTGTTATTTCTTTACCCCGACAGTTCAGTTTTTAAATGAATGTCGACCGTTGATCTACATAGATCAATGGCCATCGCGCTTTATTCATCTCTGCCCATCACCTCTCTCCATTACCCCTCCGATTGAGTATGGACCATTGATCTCCCCTCTAATCCGACAACCCTCGCATAATCTCACAATCGCAAAAGCTTAATCCCTTGCCTTTGACATCCATCGATTTGCAATTCCCGATTAAATCTTAACCGTCCATTCAGAAAGATCTAACGGCCAGCGCTTAATCACATCGTGCTCGTCCATCTCTTAACCCTCCACCATTCCGACCTCCGATTGAATCCCCGCCGTTGATTTTCACAGATCCGACGGTCAAGATCTATCCCCCGCAACTTCCTCCATCGCAATATTTCTACACCGTTGGATCTAGGCCCTCCCATACGATGGTTGATATCGTGTTTCGCAAAAATTTTCCGCCCGAATGTTAACGCCAGAAAAAAGTCCGAAACCAGCGGTTTTCAAGGGGACACGCGTCAAGCGGCGTACTGTATCGCATTTTTTTTGGCGATACCATTTACCACCATTTAATTTTGCGAAAACCACTATGGTTTTCCGCTTTACCACTGACCCCGCAGTGTTGTTCATCCTTTAATCTTAGTCGTCGGGTTGTGTGATCGGACGGTTCCGATTTAACTTCGCACCAATTCGTTCGCCCTCCATCCTTTCTCCCAATTGTTTATCTGAACGATCTCAACCGTAGATCTCCGATTGATTAATCTAAATCGACAAATCCAACTTAACCTCACGCCCAAGCTGCCCAAATCAAATTCTAAACCTTTTTGCCAATTTTTCTTAACTTTTATTTGTTTTTTTGCAGGTTATAAAGGCTTTCCCCCAGAGATTTAAAAATTTCATGAAGGCCAAGAATGACTATTCCTAACCTTCAGTATAGGAAGGGATCCAAGATTTCTTCATTAAAATGAACCCCTCCACCTGTGTGAACCTTATGTGCGCCTGCGAAATAACAAACACGCAGTGAACATCTACTAAACAGAGAGTATCAGCGCCTAAAGCATGATCAGAGTCAGATCAGTGAAATGTGAAGGAAAAATCAACAGAGAAGCCTCTACACGCCAAATCAGAGAGGCTAGTCACATTCCATCGACCCATACTGCCACCTGCAGTCCTATTTTTCATTAACACAGGTCACAGTCAAGACTATCAAAGTTATTGATATATATGCAGCTCATAAGTAAATTTCCAGCCTACCAGAGCTTCCGAAAGTCAAACAAAACAGCCAGAGTACAGATACAAGAAAAGGCCCATTTAATGAAGTATGGAGCATGTCACTTTTTCTCCATCAAACCTCTCAGAGGTCAAGAAGCACTAAATTATTCATTTAATTGGGCTAACAATCTCTTCTGTTACTTCACCTCCTCATTCCCCTATAAGAACTCCTGTAAATTACATTGAAAAAGTTATTGGTTGTTGGGATTCTGTTATTTATTAGAACTGTTATTGAGGGGAAGTAGCTGAGTAGTCTATAATATAGTAGGCTGGGAAGAGAAGTCTGGATTGTAAAGAGACACTGGACTCAAAGTATGTGACTGGTTTTGCACATCAATTAAACAAGCAGATTCACAGGATCCTGGTCTATATTATTGGTGATGTTACTCTTACTGTAATTGTTTCCTTTCATGTTTTATCATACTGTCCATTATTCTCAGATAAATAATAGCAAGCATAGATTAGGATATGCTGTTGGAAGTACCCTAAATCTCACTGTCAAATCTTTATCCTTATGTTTTCTGCTATTTGTGTATCTAAGAACAAATTCATCATAATTTAACCAGTATAGAAGTTGGCTTGTCCATGCTTACTGATGTATGAATTTGGAGTTTGTTTCTTAGATGTTCTGGTTGGGTTTCAGCTGAAAGAATTTGGAAACTGGGAGATTAGAGCTAGCCCTGTCTCACTAGGTGCCTCTTCCAACAGTTGGCCTTTCTAAGATCCCTTTGAGTTGGTGTCAAAGCATTGAAGGTTAAAAGTCTTTCTCTGATCTTAGGCCCTGCTCTGTGTTTAATCTTAAATGTTTTCTACTGTCTGAAAGTGGTTATGAGGACTGCTGGATTGTTTTCCTTGAGAGTATGCTGAAAGTAGGCCTGGATTTAAATGAAATCTGACCTGATCTTAAGCTACCCTTTGTGTCTTTAATGAGAGTTTCCTTTGAAGTATGTCAAAAGCAGGCCTGGATTTAAATGACATTTGACCTGATCTTAGGTTGCCCTTTGGTTTCTTTCTTTCACCCATTCTTAATGTTCCATTCCACCATCTATCTAAAAAGATCCTTTGGTATAGATGATTTGGCCTATGGAAACCCTTGGATAGTTGTTATGCAAGTAATCCCCTTTCATGACTCCATAGCCCAATGGATTTACACTTCTCTTAACCTATCTTCCCATGTTGAAACATCCTTCTATGCAGTTCCTTCTTTACTTCCATAACCTTCTCAGTTAATGATCTCCAACCAAACAAACCAAACCAAAAACCCCTGTGCTTCATAGCTAGACTAATACCTCAAATTGAGCCTTTAAAGATAAATCATTATTTACATATATAGAGAGATCCCTCTCTGGATACAGGAGGGCTAGATCCTAGGATCCCAAAGTGGTTTGATGTTGTCTTATCTTTTGGTCTTGCCAATCTGGCCAAAACATAGGAACCACAACAGCAAGTACAAGAATCCCATTGGCATGTACAAGTACTTAAAGAGCTAAAATGACTAAATTTTCTGCAATAAAGTGATTCAACATACTCCACTTTCAAACACCTTCCTGGTGTAAACATGCAACATGCATTCTAGCGAAAAATAAATGCATTCACATGAAAATTTCAACTACAAATTGTCATCTTTGTTTCATCCAAGTGAGCCGACATAACTCTACTTTTCCAACATCTTGCTTCATGCAATGATCTGAAAATGAATGCTAGTGATTGTTGTGCTAGTTTCATTTCATATATAAACTTTTCTTTGCTTTGTTTTACTTATCCTTCATAGGTTTGTTTATGAGCATGTGGTTGTCAAACAATGTCCTTAGTGAAATTATGAGTTTATCATAAGCTTAAAAAGCATAATTTTAAATGACAGAATAGAAGTAATATTAAACACAATAAACACACATAGCAAAGCTTAACACAGAGAATTTTGATAAAGGACTTCACCCCTCCTGGGCTACATCTCCTTGGTCCAACTTCATAGTGTGACCTTCGTATTAGCTTAAAGTGCGCTCAAATTGTTGTTACAAGCTTCAGAACCTCTTGGAACTTGTTCCAATGAGTTTAAAACATCATGATATCCCAAAAATGACTATTTTTTGTTGAATTTGGACTTTGGAGGCTCTGGAAATGACCCCAACACCTGGTGGCCCTAGCCTTCAAGAATCTTCAAAATGCACAAAACACCTGAAAATTACATTTTATGCCTCTACAACCTGCTCCATTGAATTCCCAGCATGCCAATTAGCCTTGAATGACTTTTACTGAGCTCAATTTGGTCGAAAATTGAGTGAGTTATGGCCAAAACCAAATTTGGCCTAATTTCTCCTCCAAAACTGGAGAAAATGCCAGTTAATTTTCTAAATTTGGAAAACCCGCCAAAATGATGCAGGGCCAACCCTGCAATACCCAGAATCTTCACTTCTGTGCATATAAGAATGCATCTCAACATTTACACCCAAACTAGACTTCAAGTCCGGCAATTCCCAACTTTTAATGCGGAAGCTTATCTTTCAATTTATGGTCATGAAACCATTTCACAGCAAATATTTCTCAAGCATCAACTTTCAATCAATCAACATTCGAATGTATCCATAAACCATACCCAATACCTCAATTTCCTCATTCCATTTAATCACTACATTCACATGGGCTTTTAATATTGGATTTCATTATACAATCAAAAGTCAATGTAACACATGCGCCCATGTTTTAAAATTCAATCTGACATTATTTTAATCCACCCCACCTGACACGGCAAACATCACCATTTCAATAATACTTGGCCTGCGCAAGATTATGTATTTTCGACCCTTCATTTTAGTCGAACCAAATATCAAATATATATATATATAGATGCGCCCTTTCCCATTCAACTTACCAAACTGGGTTAACGCCTCATGCATGCGTATTTGCTATGGCAGTTTGTATATACATTCAGGTTTTGATCAATAACAAGAATTGCCCACACATTAAACTTACCTTCTTGATGCTTCAGCTCTGCGTCTAATGCTTCTCACCACTTATCAACGTGTTCACTAGTTTATATCACACAGTCGAATTCCTTGAACGATTTCTGCAATTGCGCCTTTGCCTTTGACTATATAATGCATTCGATTGGATAATCAAACTGATTTAAACAAACACTTCTTAGATCAGCGTTTTTTCCTCCATTCCTTTCAACACCATCGATTCCTTAACTTATATAATGCCAGGTTCTTCCAACGCATCCATGCAATTACCATTTAAATGTTGCACTCAACCGCAAACTATCACTGCAACTCTGTGCTGAATTTACCTCATTTTCATGCTAAAACTGGGAATCGACTCCATCGAATTTCTACTTCACTGCGCTCACTTAACCAGATGAAAATGATTCCAGCAACAATGTTCTGCAACTAATAAAAACTGATGCCGCTACTTACAACTCGTTTTCTTTTGCATTTCCCCTTATGGTTCGATCACAGCACCGACATTCCACCAACAGAATTCAAACGCAGACTTAACTTATTTGATAATTATACACTGGTTTTAAATTAAAGCGTTCTCCACAAAGGAATGATTAGAATTCCTCACGATTTCCCCTTTTGTTTCGATTCACAGAGATCTTATCTCTGCCACTTCAATCTATCGAATGCAAGTTAATAGATTAACGCCCAGAATCAAACACTTAATGCAATTATTCCTTGCTTCTTGAATGAACCATTCATTTCAGGATTCAACTGAATTTCAAACCGACATAACAAATAAAAACCCGTGGACTCAATTGTAATTTGGGAACAATCATTCACACAAAAATTCAGCACCAATTCTACGCCTTTTACATTCAATAAGTTTGCATTGTGGGTTTTAACAATACCGACACCGATTACTCAAATCGAACTGTTAGTCCCTTACAAAATTCAATTCATCCAATTGTCTTTACATTCATAAACCACAATCCCACAGCTATACAATGGAAATTAACTCAAAATCAAATTCTTTCATTAATCATGAAAACCTGAAATGGAAGTCCTCCTTCTTGGCCTGATTTCCCAATTATTGGCCCTTTACAAAAGCCCATAGGCTCCCAAGTAGAAACCCTCTCACTACTCACACTCTCACTCTCCTTTCAACTATTCAAAGTGTATTTTCCTCACAAAAACCACTCATATTTATACATAAATAATGAATTTAATTCTCTCCAAAAATCTCTGCACCTAATCCTCAACTAAATCTATATTTTAGGTGTGGACTCAACAAAGTCCCATACATAGAATTCCTACTCCGTAATTTTCTCCTAATCTATTTCTCTCATATCCTTTTAATTAATAAAAGAATATTTACAAAATCCTCACTTTTATGATTTATCTCCTATTTTATTTAAAAAATAACAAATTAATTAATAAAAATGTCACACCCCCCTTTATTACATATTTACAAATGAAAAATGGCCTTGATGCTCCTGCATCAGACTCCCAAGGTTGAAATTAAACATGATCACCTGATCATGTGTTCGGATCTGTGTATGCCTGGATCCCATATCTTGTGCTGCAATTTCCCACTTGTCCCTGCTTCTGTCTATTGTTCTTCTCCAGGTTTCCACACTTTATGTTGCATTGCCCCACTGGCTGTGCTCTCGCAATCTTTTGCTGTCTTTCTCTTGCTTAAATTCTTCTGCTTTCTTGTTGTTGTCTGCTGTCTCTGAGACACCTTCATCATCATTCTTTTGATGGTTTCAATCTCTATGTCCAGCTTAATGCTGTTGTCCCCAATTTCTGTCAATTCAACTGCTGTAGCTGCTTCTGCCACCACCATAGATGTTGCTTCAGCTGCCACCATGGATGTTGCTACCTCCCAAACTTCCTGTCCCTATGCAACATTCTTTTGCTCATCTGCAACTTCTTCCTCTGGTTCAAATGTCTCCAGCAAACATTTCAGCCATTTCTCCTCAAACATTTCATCAACATGCTGCAAATTAGTTCCAGCATAACCTTCGTCTTCCGTTTCGACAATCTTCAGTAATTGTCCATCATCATCTTGATTGATTCTGGCAATCAAATCAAGTTCTTCAAATACTGTAGCCTCATCCTCTATCACTGTAGCAGTTCCAAAATTCCGTCCTCCAGTCTTCTCTTGGCTATACAGACAAGCCAATTCTTTCTTGTCACCCATGGTAACAAGCTTCTGCTTATGAAACATAATTGTCTCATCTTCTTTCTGCAACAGTTCTTCTTCTTCCAAGTCAATTCCAAATGATGGACTGTCACCTGTAAACACAATCAATTTGTCAGCTTCAAAATCACAAGACCCAATGGTCTCACTTGTTGATTCAGTCACCAAGTTTTCTCTCTGCAGCTCCAAGTCTTCTTCAGGACTCAGAAAATCTTTACTGGCTTTCTCCTCATCTTTCTCTGGCAATACTTTAGTATGTTGCTCTGAGTTTTCTCCCAACTCCTTTGTCAGCACATCAGTATGCTGATTTGCATTCACCATGAGACTGTCAGCTAGTCTCTCCTTCCTTCCATCATCTGCTTCATAACTGTCATTCATGAAAACTTCCTTACCTTGCTTCCTCAGCAAATTAACCTGTACATAAGTCCTCTGCCTCTCCAATTCTCTTCTCTGAAGATCTAGTTTCCTATACAATTCAACAATTTCATTAGGAGTAGAACTTGGAAACTTCACACAATTTTCCATACCTTCACTAGCTTTTAACCAATCATCAACTGGTCCTTCTCTCTTTGCACCAACATTCTGATTAGACTTCTCTGTCTTCATTCCTTCCTAATATCTTGCTATCTCAGCATCGATCTGAACAGACTTCAGATTCAACTCTTCTTGAACAAACTCTAAAGCTTGCTCATCTCCCTGTACTGTACCTACAAACATACACAACTTATTAGTTTTAAAACCATAAGACTTTTAAGTCTCGACTGCTTCCTCAAGCACTTTCCTTTGAACAGATCTGTGTGTGGAATCTTCAAATTCCATCTCTAGCTCCAGAACTCTAAGTTCCTTTTTCAATAAGGCAATCACACTTTGCCTCAACTTCATCTGTAATGGTTGCCAAATCACTCTCTTTCCCTTCAGTGGAAAGATCCATCCTCCTTTCTGATTTTCCTGCTCTTGCAGCCATTCTTCTAGTACCTGCAATTGTACCTTCATTACTGCAATTTCTCTTTCTCTGACTTCACTAGTCATCTCACCTCTATGGCATTCCTCTGAACCTCTTCTCTGATCCTCCATGATCATCTTCTCCATGAATTTCTCACTCACCATGAGTTGCACTAGCCTCTGCAACAACAATCTCTCTTGCTGCCCCTTACCTCACTAATCCACTTCACTGGATCTGGTCTATTGGTAAATACTGGTTCACTGCCTCTGGAACCTCTTGAGCATTCTCTTCTGCTCTCTCTAGGCTATCTCTTCAACTCACTTTCTCTTCAGGACACTGCAATTGTCCTCCATATCCAGCCTTTAGCTGAATGTCAGGTTCACCGCCACCATCTTATCTGCAACCATAAACTTCAATCATAAATTTCAAATCAGAATATTATCTCACCTTTAAGATCCTGCATGATCTTGTCCTCCTTCACTTCTGCAATCATGTTCACTTGCAATTGTGTAGCTTGCATATCAGATTTAGAATACATTCAAATAAACACTCTTAAGCTTTCAACAGAATCTTCCTTCACTCATTCAGAAAAAAAACAAACATCTTCAATTTCAACAGAGCCTTCTGGCTCTGATACCAAAAATGATGCAGGGCCAACCCTGCAATACCCAGAATCTTCACTTATGTGCATATAATAATGCATCTCAACATTTACACCCAAACTAGACTTCAAGTCCGGCAATTCCCAACTTTTAATGCGGAAGCTTATCTTTCAATTTATGGTCATAAAACCATTTCACAGCAAATATTTCTCAAGCATCAACTTTCAATCAATCAACATTCGAATGTATCCATAAACCATACCCAACACCTCAATTTCCTCATTCCATTTAATCACTACATTCACATGGGCTTTTAATATTGGATTTCATTATACAATCAAAAGTCAATGTAACACATGCGCCCATGTTTTAAAATTCAATCTGACATTATTTTAATCCACCCCACCTGACACGGCAAACATCACCATTTCAATAATACTTGGCCTGCGCAAGATTATGTATTTTCGACCCTTCATTTTAGTCGAACCAAATATCAAATATATCTATAGATGCGCCTTTTCCCATTCAACTTACCAAACTGGGTTAACGCCTCATGCATACGTATTTGCTATGGCAGTTTGTATATACATTCAGGTTTTGATCAATAACAAGAATTTCCCACACATTAAACTTACCTTCTTGATGCTTGAGCTCTGCGTCTAATGCTTCTCACCACTTATCAACGTGTTCACTGGTTTATATCACACAGTTGAATTCCTTGAACGATTTCTGCAATCGCGCCTTTGCCTTTGACTATATAATGCATTCGATTGGATAATCAAACTGATTTAAACAAACACTTCTTAGATCAACGTTTTTTCCTCCATTCCTTTCAACACCATCGATTCCTTAACTTATATAATGCCAGGTTCTTCCAACGCATCCATGCAATTACCATTTAAATGTTGCGCTCAACCGCAAACTATCACTACAACTCTGTGCTGAATTTGCCTCATTTTCATGCTAAAACTGGGAATCGACTCCATCGAATTTCTACTTCACTGCACACACTTAACCAGATGAAAACGATTCCAGCAACAATGTTCTGCAACTAATAAAAACTGATGCCGCTACTTACAACTCGTTTTCTTTTGAATTTCCCCTTATGGTTCGATCACAGCACCGACATTCCACCAACAGAATTCAAATGCAGACTTAACTTATTTGATAATTATACACTGGTTTTAAATTAAAGCGTTCTCCACAAAGGAATGATCAGAATTCCTCACGATTTCCCCTTTTGTTTCGATTCACAGAGATCTTATCTCTGCCACTTCAATCTATCAAATACAAGTTAATAGATTAACGCCCATAATCAAACACTTAATGTAATTATTCCTTGCTTCTTGAATGAACCAGTCATTTCAGGATTCAACTGAATTTCAAACCGACATAACAAATAAAAACCCGTGGACTCAATTGTAACTTGGGAACAATCATTCACACAACAATTCAGCACCAATTCTACGCCTTTTACATTCAATAAGTTTGCATTGTGGGTTTTAACAATACCGACACCGATTACTCAAATCGAACTATCAATCCCTTACAAAATTCAATTCATCCAATTGTCTTTGCATTCATAAACCACAATCCCACAGCTATACAATGGAAATTAACTCAAAATCAAATTCTTTCATTAATCATGCAAACCTGAAATGGAAGTCCTCCTTCTTGGCCTGATTTCCCAATTATTGGCCCTTTACAAAAGCTCGTAGGCTCCCAAGTAGAAACCCTCTCACTACTCACACTCTCACTCTCCTTTCAACTATTCAAAGTGTATTTTCCTCACAAAAACCACTCATATTTATACATAAATAATGAATTTAATTCTCTCCAAAAATCTCTCCACCTAATCCTCAACTAAATCTATATTTTAGGTGTGGACTCAACAAAGTCCCATACATAGAATTCCTACTCCCTAATTTGCTCCTAATCTATTTCTCTCATATCCTTTTAATTAATAAAAGAATATTTACAAAATCCTCACGTTTATGATTTATCTCCTATTTTATTTAAAAATAACAAATTAATTAATAAAAATGTCACACCCCCCTTTATTACATATTTACAAATGAAAAATGGCCTTGATGCTCTTGCATCAAAAAATTGGCGCAGCCTCCAAAATTTCTGCCAATTTAAGTGCAAGATTGATTAGCATTAATCCTAGGTTAGCGGGCGGATAAGATAGTTTTAAATTTAATTTTTTTTATGTGCTAATGAAGTGTTAACGTGATAATCCCATGTCTTAACTTAATTAAACCACAATTAATCTCCATCGATTTCGTTTGGCTTGGCACCTGGCTTCGGCTTATGGCCACATGGGGAGGGGGCTAGCCCCCTCCAACCCCCAAATGGTCGGCGGTTAAACTTTAAGTTTATGCGGAGGACTGTATGGGTAAGAAACACCCGACAGTGGAGATGGTAAGGCACTCGGTTTGTAGGCAAGAGGTCAGGGGTTCGAGCCCCCGCTCCGCCATAAAATTTTACACCGTGCCATAATAGAACTGCCTCCGCCATACTTATCGATCCCGCCATTCTGAATCCTCCTCCGAACTTGTGTAGTGGCTCCTCCAAAGTTAGTGATACCTTGCCGAAATGTGGGTTTGAAAAATTTATATATATATTTTGAAATAATTCCACCATAACTTAAATATTCAAGCAAGAATTCGACCCGCCATAAATTAGGAGATGGCCCACCAAAGAGGACATGTGGCGCCCTCTGGTTGGGTTAGGCTCCAACCCCTTAAAAAATTTCAAATTCCAACTTAGGAAGAATTGGAGGTCGTTGAGAAATTTCTTTCTTCACTTAACCCATCTAGCGAATATGAAGATGACACTTGTCACAGTGTCACTAGCTGCAATCTGGAGAATATTCCCGCAATGTTGACTATACCTGCCACATCAGAACTGTATATGTTCTACTCCTTTTTTGCATGTTTGGAAAACGAACAACAGATGATAACTCAGTCATACGAACTTGGATTTTGATGAAATGAGTTGCATCAGAATCTTAGTGATGAACTCTATCTGGTCATTCAAGCTCGAAGCAATTTCGAGCACTTTGAAATTTTAGCTAATTTTAGGCCCTGATCCAAATTCTGATCATGCAATATGCAGCATACTTTAAAGAGTAAATAAATGCATTCGATTGGCAAATAAATGCATCAATAAGGAAAGTTTTGCATCAATTATCAAAATAAATGCAAGGCCTTAATTGGTTAAGAAATCTAACCATCTCTTTCCAAACCACTTCAATGGTGCTTCTTTCAGTTGCACTTCATCATGTGTATCATCCTGACCCACATCAATTATGGAATCCTATTTTCCATTATTGTCAATCTCTCTCTCCACCTTCTTCAAATGTCGTGGATGACTTGTTGGATACAAAGTCCAACACTTGTCTACAAGATGGCCCTGCTTATGGAAATGAGTGCAAAATAGTTGCATCTTCTTTTCAACATGGTTTTCATTATCCAATGGACCTTTGGCTTTTTGTCTCCTTTGTTTTGAAAGTTTTTTGTGTATGGCTATCTTCTTCCAACACCTCGAAACAATATGGTTATTCAAACCACAAAAGGAACATGTAAATTTTCTCCAAATCGTATGTGATGATTTTCCATGTTTATTATAATCGAAATCAACTTGATTAAAGATAAATTTATACCTTGCACATTCACCTTTGTCGCCTTCTTGAGGAGGTGAATTTATGAGGTAGTGGCTCTCTTCGGAATACCAACAATGGCTTCAATGACTTTAGAGCTTTCAACATCCTCTTGTTTTCCATTTCCATTAGTTGCATGCTTATGAGCATCTTCTTGCAAAGTGGGTATAAAACTTTTTCATTCCTCATGAAAAAAAACTTCACAAGCTTGAGGTAATGAACATGTAATTAAATGATTTCTTGGAACACCTTCATGTGCCTCCTTGGATTTGGATTATTTTCAATCATATTGTCCATAACCAAGGCCCAAATACTTAGGCCTTTCCTCAACAACAATTGGCTCAACTATGCCTTGTGCATGTTTTCCCAATCCTTTAACTTCATAGCCCATCTTCATCAATAATTTGGACCCTATTCCTCTAGCGTGTCTTTCAAAAGCACCTACACATTCATCTTGAGAGGAAATTGAATTGCATACCCCATTTTCATGCACATACTTGGCTAAGGTTTCCTTTGCAATATGGAGTTGAGTCTCCATCTCATGCATCTTTTCAAGAAGCTCTTGCTTCTCCTCCTTCATGGCAATCAACTGCTCTTGAAGTATAATTGTCTCCCTCTTATCTTCATACATATCTTGCAACATATCTCTCATGATGTATAGTTTATGCAACATCTCTTTATCAAAGAGTTTTGCTAAGGAAGATTGGTTAGAAACAATGCTTGATGAAGCTGCCATCACAGTTGTAATGCATAAAATGCTTCTTTTTTGTGATTTGAGAGTCGAGTCCTCAATCTTGACCTTCTCCTCTCTTCATCTTACACACATAAACTTGCACACAATTAAATTCTCCTTGCACAAATACAAAACCAATACCTAATTCTCTAGCTAACCTTGGCAAAGCCTAAGATAAACTTGGGCTAAAATGAGCTAAACCTCACTCTGATACCAACTTGATCTAAATATGGAAAAACTAGTTTTACTGTGCTAGCTTCCTCATCAGTATAAAATAAATATGTTTAGGATCGTCTCAAATTAGAAGGTTATGAGAGGGTTTATGTGTCAAGTTTTGTGTGTATTTTATGAGAAGTTCATTAAGTAAATAAGCTGTTAAAAACACATGTACAACAAGTAAATTGCAGAGAAATAATACACAACAAACACATTACACATTAGTTGATAACGAAGTTCACCCCTCCTGGGCTACATCTCCATGGACCTGCTTCAATGTGAGACCCTCTTTTGGATTAATGGTAAATTCTATGATTACATGCAACTATAGTGCTCCAATGGATTTTCAACCTGCTTCATTGGCTTCAGAAGACCCAAAAACCTCAAAGTAGACTCCTCTGGCCCTGCAAATGGTCTTAAAGTGATCTAGACATGGCCTCCTCTCTTGGTGGCCATAGGCTTCTTTACTCTTAAAAGTGAAAAAAACCATTACAGAATTGCTCCTCTGCCTCTGCAACCTACACCATCATGCTCAGAGAATCCAAATAATTTAGGATTGACTCTTTCTGAGCCTAATTTGGTCGAAATGTGCCAAAGTTATGGCTTCAGTATTTTCTAGAAAAACTCCTCCAAATCTGGAGAAAATCCAGTTAACCCCGACAATTCTGGAGTTAGCACCGAATTTGGTGGCCTTTGCCAACTTAATCCACGATTAAAGGTCAGATTAATTAATGTTAAGTGCACATTAATCTGAGGTTTAGCGCTCTAAGTGTGTTTATGCAAATACGTAATTAGGGAAGGATAAGCGCATTTTAAATGTGGTTTATGGGTAAATTAACCCATTTTAAAACTAATTATGTACCATTAGAATTGGCCTCTGCCACGGTCATGACGCGGGGTCCCGTGGTAAGGGCTAGCCCTTTTTAACCCCATTGAAATCCATGTTTTAAAACAAATACAATTCGGGTTCATTGTTTAATAATAAACAATTGATAGCGGAAGTGGTAAGGCATGTGCTCAGCATGGGGGAGGTCACGGGGTCGAGCCCGAATTTCGCCCTCCACCATATAGAATTTTTCTCGACTATATAAAATTGGAATTCAACCACACTTAGCCAAATTCGACCTTTGGGGGGGGGCACGTGGCGGCCCCCGGGCTAGCCACGTGTCCTCATTCCATTGGTTCTTCAAAAACCAACCAGAAACTGCCATGTGCCCAAAAATTTAGGCCAATCACAATTTAACACTTGTCAGCATGCTATTGGCTGGTGGAAATCCATAAATTTGACCCCTTTGACCCCGTTTGACCCTTTTTTTGAAAATTTATTTGTTTAGCAAAGCGGACAACAGGCTCTAACTTTCACGTATGAAGTCGGTTTTCAATGAAACAAAGTGCGCCGGATTCCTAGCGACGAGACCTATTCGGTTGTTCTAGTTTGGAGCGATTCTGAGAACTTTGAAATTTTAGCAAATTTTTACCCCCAATTCAGTTTCTAATCATATACCTTAGTGGTAAATGAGACTGCCTACCTGATCTCCTTAGCAGCGGACTTGCCTCAAATCTTTCTTGCTCACCTTTGAATGGACTTGGATTGTTCATTGTACCCTCATCACTAGATTCTACTTTTTGTTGTTGCACATGGTTGTCTATAGCTTCATCATTTCTATCATCAACCAATAAAGGCATGTGCTACTCCTCATAGCTTTTGTCATTGTTCCCTTCATCAACTTGTTCATGGAAGATAACATCTCTACTTGCAAATACCTTGTGAGCAAATGGATTAAACAACTTATATGATTTAAACTCGGAACAATTTCTTCCTATCCTCCATAGGAATATGTGCAAAATCTTTCAAACCAAATACTCTCAAATGTATGACTGCAGACTTAAAACCATATAAGGCCTCAAATGGAGTCTTGTAATCAAGACACATAGTTGGACATATATTCTTTAAATATACTGCAGTATTAATAACTTCTGCCCAAAATCCATTAGATAGGTTCTTACCTTTCTACATGCTGCGTGCACACTCCACTAGAGTTCGGTTCTTCCTCTCTGCAACCACATTCTGTTGTGGAGTGTGGGGTATTGTAAACTGCTGAATTATCCCATGATCCCTGTAATATTTGATGAAGTTTCCAAGCTTGTATTCTCCCCCTTGATATGAGCGAAGAATTTTGATGACCTTCCCTGTCTAGTTTTCAACCATACTTCTGAATTCTTTAAAATATTCAAAAGTATGACTTTACCTCCTGAGAAAATATACCTAGGTATATCTTGTGCAATCATCAACAAATAACAAAAAATAATAAGCTCCACCTAAGGACCTTGTCTACATCGGTCCACATATATCAGTGTGTATAAGTTCGAGTATATCTCTCTTTCTCCTATTTAAATTTGAGGGAAATTCATCCTTGTGCATCTTTCCAAGTGCACGTCCTTCGCAATCAACATGTGCAATTTTTAAAACAAGAATACCATTAACCATACCTTGTTTCTGTAGCAGCAATAGGTCTTGAAGATTGATGTGTCCAAATATTTTGATGCCAAAGTTTCTCTGTTGTCAAAGTTGTTGAAGTTAAATATTGATGTGGCGCACTTATAACATTTAACTTATACAATCCTCCAACTCGTATTCCTGATGCGACTGGCTTCTGGTGATCCAAAAAATCCTTTATGACACAATAGGCTTTATAAAATTCTACCTTCAAGTTTTGATATGCAATCATAGAGAGAAGGATCAAATTATTTTTAATACCCGGTACGTACATGACATTCTGGATGTGTCTGATATTACCATTAGAAAATATCACAGGACTATCTCCATACCCTTTAATCTAGTATACTTTGTCATCACCAAGGTAGATATTAACACCACTATTGGTCTTTATAAAACTTTCAAACCAGTGCTTATTGCTTGTCGTGTGAGTGGATGCTCCAGAATCCACAAACCAATTTTTGGCTTCATCAATCTCAGCAAAGAGAGCAGAATCAAACACAAATAGTTTGAGATCATGATTCTGATCTCCGTCAGCAAAGTGCCCTGCATGCCTCTTTTACATCCGTTGGGTTTCATCGGTCTTCTTCTTATAGCAATTTCTAACAACGTGACCAATTTTACCACAATAAAAACACTTGACTACTGAATCATTTATTGTCAATGACATACCTTGAAATGGATTTTTCTGGAGTGTACCACCGACTTTCTATCCTCCTGCTAGTTTCCCTTTGAAAGGTGTTTTCTTCACCATCAATGCCAGGTCTGCATTATGAGGCTTCAGACTCAACCACCTCCCTTATTCCTGCATCAAAAGCCCTGTCAGCTCTTCAAAGGTGGGAGTTTTCTCCCTCTCTGCCAGCCTTGTAATAAATATCTAATAAACATCAATCATACCATTCAAGGTAACCATGACAAGATCAATGATGGACACTTTCTCCCCTATGTCGCCCAACTTGTCTTTCAGCTCTTTGATCCGAGAGATAAATGTAGCAATAGATTCATTCTCATTCATTTTGATGGAAAGAATCTTACTCTTCAGGAAAAATACTCGATTTGTATTCTTTGTCTCATGCATATCCTTGAGAGTCACCCAAATATCATTAGCAATTTTGCACTTTCCTCATTTGAGGGATGATGTTGTATTTCATTGACATTTTCAACAACACCTTCACTTTGTTTTCCCTCTTCTTCAAATATTGAATTGTTGCAACTATTCCACCTTCGGCTATAGTCGGCTTCGCTTCCTCCCCATTTTCAATTTCCCACGCACTCGAACCCTCAAGCAGTGTCTGCATTTTGAACTTCCAATTGGTGTAATTTGACCCATCGAGCTTATTGCTCTCATTAAAGTACGCTTCTGCAATGTGGTTATTCATTATGACAGGATCGATCTATGGATCCACCACAAATTCTCAATCTCCAACAATCAATAGAGATGCTTTCAATAAATAAAAAACACCAACATTGCACCAATGAACAAACTCACTAAAGAAGCGATCTATACTGGCGATCTCGATAAACAAGCGATCTCAATGCACCTCGACCTCATCCAAACGATAATCGATCTACATGGATAATAAATTCCATGTAAAAATAAAAAGGAAATAAGTCATTAGTTTTTTTTAACACAACGCTTCTAACCGAGAAAAAAGAAGTAGCAGTAGGTGTAAGTATGGGATCTATAACCCATGGTTCTTGAAACTTCAATGCACAATCTTTGACCCACACTACAATGCAAGTTTGTGGTGGTGCTTCCAATGATATTGACGCATGCCCAATCAAAATCAAGCGAGTCAACATCGATGCATGTCCCTGTCCTTGTCAACTCAACAACTGTCCATGTGACCGCATATATATGGGATGGGAAAATGATTTTTCAATCATCTCTCAAATATAACCAAAAAAATTTGCAAAACCATGAAAAAACGACGATCTCGACCTCTGAATATCACACTCACCGCATCGTTGAATTCACATATCAGGCAGATGATAGACTCAGATCTGTAAATCGATCCACGCAGGGGTTGCGGCTTCAAATGTCAAATGGTCTCTCACAGAAATCCACCAATCGATCTCGAGTGCATCTGGCAACAACTCAACACCTATGCGATCTTGACTTCAAAGCAATGTCAACCTCAAGAAACACTAACCACCTGTGATATGCCAACTCACCAAGATCCAGCTCATCATTGCACTAACACCAGCGCGAGATCATGGTATCGGGTCCGCGTTGGGCCAGTCGATCAATGCGAGAATTGACCCTGAATTTTGTGTTGATCTCTTTGTTACCCGACACGTAAACGATGGAAAAATAACGCGCTGCTCCAGCTCTGCACGAGAGAAAAAAAATGCCTCTCTTCAGCCACCAAGGCTCTTCAATTGTCTAGCCACTAAGGCTTACGACACAAGCAGCCACTAGGGCTCTCGTACTAGCCACCAAGGCTCCATTGCAGTCACTAAGGCTCTCTAACCACCAAGGCTCTCAATTCAGCCACCAAGGCTCCGCACTACCACTAAGGCACTCAAGCCACCAAGGGCCTCAAATCTGCCACCAAGGCACTCACTTCAGTCACCAAGACTCACCAACTTTGATACCATGTTAAAAATGGAAGATACAACTTATATTCTGAAACTAGCAGCTCAGAGGAAAGCAAGTTGCACTTGGAGACTGCTCAAGTAGAACGCTCTATTCAATTAATTATAAAATCACAAATATATAAGTTTACGTCATTTTAGGGAGATTAGAACCGACTCCTAGAAAATAAGAACTAATCTTAATCTATAAAGACACACACTCTGAAACAAACTCTTTCCAATAATACATATTCTCCATTATTTTCAACTATTTTTCTATATTAAGTGGTGCTATTTTTTTGTTTAAATCAAAATTGTACATCTCTACTATTGTTTTCAAAGCTTTTTATTATTGAGACCTAACGAAATAGACTACTTGTATTTCCATATTAAGAGTTGCTTCATCCTATAATTTCATATAATGTTACTAAAACTATATCTTGAGAAATGGAAAAGTATTGACTAGGCATCTCCTTTCTTCTGTAAACCAATGAAGTTTCCATCAATCAATTTTACTTAGTAAGGCCAATCCAATTTGGGTTGTATAAGAGAGAGCGAATACAAGTAAAGGACAAGCTTTATCTCTTTAATTTTGCAAATGTCAATGTCTAAATAATATAATTTAATACACCCTTGCTTCCATCCTTCAACATATCAGCAGGGCTGTTGCTTTCATTTTCGTCCCCACTTGATTCAAAGCCTAACACATGTATGGGGACGCCAAAGACTTTGCTTCACCAACAGAAATATCCACTTGACTTTAGGTTCTCTACTTTTGTGTTGTCCAGTTGTTTTGTGGGGGAAGTGGGTATAAGCTTTTGGGCATGTGTGGGATTTCGCAACGTATGCCGAGGTGTCATTCAATGGCGTGAGAGGGTTAGAATCAAAGGTTGTGCCTTAACAAACTTTAACATACTTAAAACCTTTGATTCTCTTTTTCCTTAATGGGAGGGCAAGAAAAGAATTGGAAAAATGTAGGGTAAAAGTGAGCACATGAGAAATATTTGGGAGTGGAATGTAACATCGGGTAAAGAAAGAAAAGATTCGAGTAGGTAGGTAGTCTATCTAGAAAATTGAAAATGACAATTCTTGAATTGCAAATTAAAGTGAAAATATAATTGAAGGGTTAAAGGTCAGAGTCCAGCCCCACAGGTCAGTGACTCCACCCGCCCAGCGCGGACCAAGAACGTGAGGGGCAGGGCAGGGCAGGGCAGAAACCAAAATAAAATTAATTTTGGAAAAACAAAGAGAGGAACGAACACTGAATGTTGGGGTTTGGTAAGACAGAGTCGGTCGGACCCCTCGAAACCCTGGCAGCCGACACCGCGAAGAAATTTGCCGAGAAAAGAAAGTTGCTGACGCCACCGATGACGTCAGCATCGCTCCACGTTGTCAGTCATTTCAATGGACATCCCGTTTTCCGGGAGTCGATTTGTTGTTTGGTGTGTGTGGGTAAATTCGATAGGATGGGCTCGGCCTTCGGGTGTGGTACGGTCCAAACGGCAGGCCATGTGACTGGTTTTTTCTCTTGCCGTCCGGAGATTTCCAGGCGGCCGTGCTTCGGGCAGTTCGTTCGTTAGTTAGCCCTGTCGATTTCTCCCTTTCTGTCCCCGCTATTCCCGGCTTGCGGCCGGCAAAGTCGCCGGGGCCTTTTTTGGCCTTGCGCAGAATCGAATTTGGTGCTGCGTACGCGTTGGGCAGCTTTCAGTGCCCGGCTCGGATTCGGGCTAGCCGAAGCCACCGGATCGGAGTAGCCTCGGCGCACTCCCATTCCGGCCAGACAAAAGTTGTTCAGCTCGACCTTTCTTTCCTCGCTTCATGTCTCTCTTGTCTTTGTCCGGATTCTCGATTTCAAGAACTGGATGTTTAGCGTGACTTCTTCCGAGTGTTTTTTGCCTTTTTGGATTTCGATGGCGGTGGAGCAGCCATTGAAGTCTGGAATTCTGCTCTTTTAGTGCACTAAGGTTAGGGTTTGGGAGTCCCGGATGGGTGTAATCGGTTTCCAAAGCTTTGCCCCGTTTGATTATAGTATATATGGTGAGTTTGAGCATATCTGATTAACTCATTTGGCTGCACTTGTTTTTGTTTTTCTATGCAGGTTTTTTGACTGCTAGTCTTTTTCTGTTTTCAATGCTTCGGTCTCTTTTGTATTATTTCCGACTTTTCTGTTTTCAATGCTTCAGTCTCTTTTGTATGATTTCCGACGTTTTTGTCCCTGATTTACAGCCTAAGCTGAATTTGGAGAAAAACATTATCAATCTTTGCTTTAGGCGACGTAAAAGCCACGGACTTTTCAGTTAAGGCGACGAGAAAGATAACTGAAATTTGCTTCTGGAGCAATTAGTTTGTAATCTTGAATCGCTGAGAGGCTGAATTAACGGGTGGGCAAAGAAAAAAAACAGGAGCATTTGCTGCTTTCGTCGGTACTTGGCACGGCTTTGTCCTTTTACGAGTGCTTGGATGTGTTAGCGTTTTATTTATTCAGTGCTAACTCGGCGTCCAAAAGTTTGGCAGCCTTCTTGACTCTGAAAGCGGGTTTAAAGGCGTCATAAATGTTGGAGGACGGAGCCTGGTTTTCCGATGGACTATTTGAATTCGCGGGCATTCTTCTAAGGGGTGCAGAAAGAAATTTACAACTTGCTGGAAAAGAAATTTACAATTACTGGAAATGGTGAGTGCCCGACTTCATATTTTTGTTTATGATGGAAGAAGTGGCAGCGGTATATGTTGAATGTGACTTGTGAAGGTGCTTTTCTTGGAACTCTGGAATTTTAGTGATTCTTCAGTAGTTTTTAATCACATATATTCTCCTGAGCATTTCACTTCACCGATTTTTCGGCAAATTGTTGTGATTAAAAAAGGAAACGCGAGAATCTTATTTATCTGTGAATGCATCGACACTGTGCTGCAGGAAATTGCAGTGAAGATTTTATTCTTTGGCGAATTTGAGGACCTTTAGAAATCAAGATCCCATCCTCACTAACTCTGGGATTGTCCGTAAAACTACAAAAGTAAAGCCAAACATCAAACTCCTATATTCAAGCGGTCTTTTAGGCCAAGAGCCCTTGGCCTTGCTTTCAAACAAAAAATCGGTCAAAGTCCTTGTAAAATTTAGTTTTGTATCTTCTTCAGTTGAAGATCGGGCAAACGTGATGGTGCCTTTGGGTAATACCATGGGAGAATGGCAGAATGAATGGCTCTGTATATGAATCAGATTTGAAGTAATGGAGGCTGGGATGTCAATGGAAACAAAATATCAAGTACCTCCAAAAATTGAGAAGAGTAGTTTATATAATTCGATATACTGGCCTTTTAATATATCGCATTTTAAGTCAGGCTGCCAGAGATCCAAGGAAAAAGATCCAAAAAAGTTGGGTCAATTTGATGCCAAATGGGAGTATCACTTCCCAATGCCGTCTTATAGCTCTACCGATTTTGAATATTTCCGGTGGAAACAACGAAAAAATGTTGTACTTTCTGCCGTTGGATGCTTTGGTCTTTTGGTGCTCTCTGTCCTGCTGGTTCACTGTGCAACGGAGGGCTTGCGTCTCACATTTGCAATACCTTTGATGTTGACTGCTGGTCTCTCGTTTTCGCTTTTCCTTCGCCTTATTATCTGTTACGAGAGTGGTCAAACTGCTTGCAGATGTATTTCGTCTATTCTTTTCTTTCTCACCTCACTTTCATGGGTTTTTGATAATTCCTTTGATAAAGCTGGTGCTCCATGGCACAGTTCATTGCGACAGGATCTGCAGTATATCGATCTTCTCATGGTTACTAGCCTTCCATGTTTCCTATCTCATGCCCTGTTTTTGTCTTGGAAGAACTACTGTGCCCTTTTTGCGCTGCCGTCATTTGGTTTGTTACTACTAGCAATTCACTCTTGTATGACACCATATATTCTTTCCGTACAAGCTTTTTATACTTCAGGGATCGCCTTGCTTATTATGTTTGCTACTGTCTTCATTGGATACTGTGGGAGATGTTCAGATAAGCAATTGTACTTGACCATCAAGGCACTTGAAAAAGTCCTCTGTGAAAGCAGAGTAAAGGAGGGAACTATTTGCACTTCAGAACAAAATAAGTCTGAATACACAGAAAAAATAAACCAGATGCGACAGTTCATCAGCTTCATTTTCCATGAAATAAGGGGTAATAATTGTGGATATGGTTGCTTTTCAATCTATTCTGATGGAAATTGACACTGTAATTGAATGTGTCAATCGTAGCTTTTGCTGTTAATAAGGTTGTTTCTTTCCACAGTAAAGAACTCTTTTTTCTGGTGACGCAGAGGATGCTTAAGATTGTGTGCATTTTCTGCAGTCCCCTTCAATGCTGTTGTCCTTGGTATTGGGCATATGCTAGCAAGTAACCTCTCAGATGAACAACGAGAAATTCTCAAAATGATGGATGCATCATCTTCTTCAATGATCCGCATATTAAATGATGTTCTTGACATGGGTTGGTTTTTTTTTTCCAGCACTCTAAGTCGTGTTGTTTAAAAGCTTTTGGGGAATCTCAATAAAGAAATTGTTTTATTAGAATCCAAGTAAACCAGTGGAAATGTTTGGATACTAGCTATCGGCAATAGTTTGTAAATTTTTAGTTGAGTTGCACTCTTATTTCACATATCAAGGGCTTACCCTTACCCTTATTATAATAGTAGTATCTTTAAATTACAAATTATTTTTCAACTGTTCCTATCAATTACACACTTTCGACATCATTTTCTCCACTGTTACTTTATTTGGGTTGAAAAATAAGCATGTTTATGTTGTCTTCTTCTTTTTAATTAAACATACTAAAGTGTTCATGCCCTAAACCTTGGCAGGTAAAATTGAAGCTGGCAAACTTCAACTTGAAAAGCAACCTTTCAACATGGGAGAACTTGTTAGTTCTTTAATATGGGCTTTTAGGGATACCCTTGACTCCAAAGGGATTGCATTCTCGTTATGTGTTGATGAGGTAACACAAAAGATATTTTCTCATCATGATCTACTTGGAGATAAGCATCGTGTACGCCAGGTATGATGATGCTGAATGGTTACTATTCCTTGCTTGTATTCATTTTAGTTATTGAGTTTTCTAGGTTGTATAGTTAAATATCCATTTTTCTGTTCATGTGTGGGTAGTCTATTGAGTGAAACTATTCAGACATATCTGTCCAACATTAAAAGTCTAAGGTTGCCTCTTGAGATGTAAAACACGCTCACTGATTGTGCTATGTAAATTTACTCTCACGTACAACCTACTTCAGTACTATCCCTCTTGAAGCTTGTTTAAACAATAGGCTTTCAAACAAGTAGATCACTTCTTATTGCAATGTAGGACACACTTTATAATATATAGGTTCTCCATACGATTTGAACCTTGCTTACCAGACAAACATTCATGAGAGAAATATTGAGGTGAAAAATGGGCCTAAAAAAATGATATCGACATTGACTTTAAAGAACCAATAGGATTTAAGATGATGACGTCAACCATCAAGGCAAGTAGTTTCGGAGGGAGAGAAAAATTATTCTTATCTCTTTATGGATTTTACTTGAATTTCAAGTGTAGTTTCTCATTAGATGCAGAATTAAATTCTGAGAAACACATTTTTCATGTATTTCCAATTTATTTCACTGTGCGTCTATTCAAAGTATGCAGGGTAAGTATTCGTTGGATGTGGAAATTAACTCCACATCTAATGGGTGCTTGCACTTGAAATTCGAGAAAATTCATTAGGAAATAATTCGAAAATACAATTAAAGAAAAGTAATTTTTTTTATTTCCTTTTCTTTTGAAAATTCACATTTCTTGTTTTATGTTTTTCATTAAGAGGCCCATTTTAGACCTCAAAATTTCTATAATGAGACTGCTTTTTCTCCATGCAAATATGGTGTTAAGTCATGGGGATTTAAACCTTGCCTACCTGACAAACATTAGACTGTTTTTGCTCTTGCCTACCTGACAAACATTAGACTGTTTTTGCTGCCATGCCATTAGAGTTTTAGGTTATTTTTTGTTTGATACTTGTATTCAGGTTGTTTTATGTTTTTCATTAAGAGGCCCATTTTAGACCTCAAAATTTCTATAATGAGACTGTTTTTTCTCCCTGCCAATATAGTGTTAAGTCATGGGGATTTAAACCTTGCCTACCTGACAAACATTAGATTGTTTTTGCTCTTGCCTAGTGTTAAGTCATGGGGATTTAAACCTTGCCTACCTGACAAACATTAGATTGTTTTTGCTCTTGCCTACCTGACAAACATTAGACTGTTTTTGCTGCCATGCCATTAGAGGCCAATATAGTGTTAAGTCATGGGGATTTAAACCTTGCCTACCTGACAAACATTAGATTGTTTTTGCTCTTGCCTACCTGACAAACATTAGACTGTTTTTGCTTCCATGCCATTAGAGTTTTAGGTTATTTTTTGTTTGATACTTGTATTCAGGTATTTGTAAAAACTACATTAACATGGTACATTTTTCATTGTCTCAACCATATTGCTTGAAAATGTCCTGCTTAGGGTTTGAACATGGGTCTCCTCCGAGAGAGCCCATGACTTTCATCAATTCACCTTACTCATGTTGATTACATGGAATTAGTCATTTTCTCATATACCAATGCTTTCTCATTTAATCAATTGATCATCTATGATGACATTTTTGATGATTTATTTGCCAGATTTCTGTCTCATCCATTTGGTTCTGGTGCTTCTTATTTGGACTTGAAGAAATTTCAGTTTGGGATAGGTGCCCACATCCACTGATTGAGATTAAATTAAGATATTCGTGTCAATGATTGGCAGCAAATCAAGATTTTCTTTGAAAAGGACGAAAGTTCGTTATATTGAATTTTATTCTTACAAGGCTTGGCTGGGAGCAGATGAAGGTTTCCTTTGAAAAGGAGAAAAGTTCATTATATTGAACTCTTATCCTTACAAGGTTTGAGGCCAGTTCATATTTATCAAGCAGCGTGTAGCCTAATCTTGATTTTTCCACAATAAGGTTTTAAATCTTTTTTTATCTTGGAGCAGCACAACTGCTCCGATTGCACTAAAGGACCGTTTTATGTCAAGCAAATACTGTTACCTTCTTGTTTCATATATTTTAACTACAATTTTTATCTTGACATTGTTCCATGTTGATGTTCTTACTTAATTGAATCCTTTTCTATTTTTGGTTTCTTTTGTTTTCTTCCCCACTAATTTTCAGACTGATGACTTTATGTTTCTCCTTTTGCCTATGATGACTGTTCATTTTCAGAGTAGATGTTAATGTTTGCTGAATAGGGTGAAATGATAAACAATTGTACTTCTACTTCTCAATCTATAGAAGTATATAGATGTAATTGGAACAATAAAATAAGCTTATTGCTATATTTGTCTTAGTTATATGCAGTCTGGACTAATAGGATGATTGTATAGGTGTAAGAGAAAATTGTATAGCTTTGAAAGCCAGAATTACCAAGAAAAAAAAAAAAAAAACCTACATGTGGACACAGTTTACTTCCAGAGAATTACGCAACATGTCGATCAACTGTGAAAGCCTACACTCTCAGATGTTTAAAAGATGTTTATTATTAATATAAATAGCTAAGCATATGCCAAAAGACACACATGTTAATGTCACTATTTACGAGTTCTAGCATCTTCTTTGCAATGAAGCAGTTTTTCTATAAATTAAATTTGGATTTATTCCTCCCAAGTATTGCCTGTAGCTTTTGGGCATATGATAATCATGATTAACGATTACTGTTTTGTCGCTAGGTTCTGGCAAACTACCTTTCAAATGCTGCAAAGTTTACCCCACGGAATGGGAGTGTTAGACTTCGAGTTGTTTGTGACGGCAGACTGACCACAGATCCTGTTGGATTAAATCGGTTTGATCCCTTTCCACGAAATGGAACTCTTTCAAAATGCAGAATTTGTATGTGGGATGAAGAACAGGAGGAAAATTATTTTGTGAAGGAAAAACGGCCAACGCTTGTTAGTGTAACTCTTTCTGTTGAGGATACTGGAATAGGTATTAGTAAAGAAGATCAAGAAAGATTGTTTGAACCCTATACTCAAATTAAGGCTGGCTCACTACAAGGTGGAGGTGGAACAGGCCTTGGGCTGTGCTTTTCTAGGAGGTCTGGATTATACAACCATTGAAGAAATAGTAATAAATTTGTGAAACAACAGTGGAAAAATTCACTTCACACTGTTCTTGAATTTTTGAAGAATATGTTCAGTGTTTTATAGGCAATTAAATTATTGTTTTGAAGAAATAGTAATAAATTTGTGAAACAACAGTGTGGAAAAATTCACTTCACGCTGTTCTTGAATTTTTGAAGAATATGTTCAGTGTTTTATAGGCAATTAAATTATTGTTTTGAGTTGGAATTTAAATTGGAACCCTATATATGAGCAGACGGGGAAACGGCTGGTTGTGCTGAATGTTTTTTGTTTATATTGCACTGTGCAGGATTGTTGAATTAGCAGGGGGTAAGATTGGAGTGCAATCTGAAGTTGGTAAGGGGAGTACATTTTCATTCACATTGCCCTTTGAGCTAGTCACATCTGCAGCTAAAGACAGGGAAGAAGCGACATATCAGAATCCATTTGATTTTAAGAAAGTAAGTTATTCATTGGCCCGGACTACATCAGTAAGGAAATTGGCGGGATCTTCCTTAACAGGCCACAAGCCAAAGGTACTAATTGTTGAGGATAACCAAGTAAATAGGAAAATCTTGAAGAAACTCCTATCTAGCTTTGATGTTGACAGTGAAGATGCAGAAGATGGCAAACAAGCTTTGGATTTATGTCGTAAGGGTGTCACATATGACATGATCTTGATTGACAAGGAGATGCCAGTAATGGATGGCTTAGAGGTATGCTGTGACATATGCATGTCCTTTATTCTAGTTATTGCTTATGGAGTTATTACGATACATATTTCCATTGTGGTGTAACTTTCAAGCTTTAGGTGATATTCAGGTCATGATTCTAACCATATACAGAGTTAGGTCTTATTGGGCACAATTTCTGCATTGCTGTTATTAAATGGAAACTACTCTAACCATCAGCACCCTTTTCCATAGTTTAGCGACTGTTACTGTGTTAAAATATCAGTTTGCGCTAACTGAAGGTTAATCATGTTTTAAACAACTATGTTGTTGATACAATCTAAATAAACATTGTTAATATATCCAATTACAATATGTTTCCTGAGGTATGTCTTTTTCTTTCTCCTGCTTGTTTGGACTTTGGAGAATGTTTTAAAGACCTTGTACCATGTTTCAGCATCCAATGATGGTGAAAGTAGCACACACTCATTTAAATGATGTTTCTTAGGTGTATAAGTCTATTGAAGTCTGCCACATTTCACGGTATAATATAATATGACTTCATTTCTTGTTAAGAGCTAATTTTTGGATATTATATTAGTATTCTGAAACATGGGTGTCGTGCCACATTCTTATCATCCAGTAATTGTACATCTGTTCAGTAATATGTAGGGCAAATCAAAGTTCTTTTTTCTCTTGAGGTACCGTCAGTGGAATGTTGCAGGTTTTATTCCTTTTTTTGATTCTACGTGTCCAAACTGTTGGACATTATTGTTATTAAGAAGACAACTATTCAGTTTACATTATGCCACGTGCATGTCAAGCAATGCCTTGATATACCTGTATTATGCAACTGTTTTAAGCCTATACACACTACTGCCACTGGGTGATTTCTGCTGCAGTGTACTTCACATTCTTTTTGTCAACCCCTTCCAAAACACAGGCTACACCCTGCAAAAATTACAGGGTGTCTCTGAGTTGTCTAAATTCGATGGAGCCACTTGATTCTTAACAAGATTTCCTTCAATTGATTTAGTTTTTCTCTAGACCGATGATCCAATTCGCAGCACTGGGAGAGCTGCAGTAATTTGAGAGTTAAGACACTACCTTAAGCTCAATCCTCTTAATTTAATTGTTGTATCTCATCCATCAACACCCGGACTATGGTGTAGCCTTTGAAATTTAGTCTCTACTAAGCAGGTTCTCTATGTGAGAATAAATTCTTGTACTATATGATAGGGTTAGTGAATTTTTCTTTGGATTTTCAGGCTAGTATTGTCTTCATTTTGATTATATCTGCATTGATTTTATGTAACAATAAAATCTTTTGCCATGAAATTTTCGACAGGCAACACGAGAGCTCAGGGCTATGGGTGTCAAATCTCCAATTGTTGGATTAACCGGCAATGCCCTTGACAGTGATCGAAATCAGTTTCTTGCTGCTGGTGTAGATGACTTCTTTACCAAACCTATATCAAGACATCAGTTAGTGAGGCTACTACAGGCATATAATCTGGTTATTCCATCAAAGAAATAGAGGATTGCTGCTGAAAACAAGGCAGCAAATTGTGGATCCAGGAAATGGAATTTTTGTTAGCAACGGTTTCTTTGTGATAAAATTGTACATTTGAGCCATCTACCCCTTTATTCCCCCAAGATGTATTATTTCACTTCAAATGTTGCTTCCACTTTTTTCTGGTTGAGTAGAAGCTTGTTGATTTGAGTAACTAAGAAACAAAAATCAGCTAGAAGAGCCTATACGTATCATGCATGATATATTTGGGAATTAAACCGAAGACAGTGGGTCCATGAGTATGTTTCTCTTAAAGGGAAGCTTGTCGGGCTCTGCAACGGTTATGATATTTGTACCATGTGCTTGTCAGCCTTTGTTTATACCTACAAGCCTTCCCCTTCGTATTTTGACAATGTAAATACTGTAAATTAGCCATTCATTGATTTATTCTTTTTAATAATATAAAAGGTTGCCAATAAGGCTCCTCTTTACATTCTCTCCAACTATGATAACATAAAATTGTGCTGCTTGAGATTTATATTCTGATCCCCTTAAATTCAAGATTTTTATAATTCTGTTGGATAGGGAGACTCTTTTGCATTTAATGTAAGTTGTTATTTTTAGTTTTTCACCTTGATTACGGGAGTCTTTAAAATATATGTTGTCCAAGAATTAGTACAGGAATAAAAAGATATTTGGAGTGCCATATATATCTAGGTTGTTGGTTTAAATGGAGAAGCAGGTTCTTGGCTCCAAGGGAATTGTTAGTCTAAAATAGTCTCCAACGTATAAAGATATTTTGACTTTAGTTTATTGCCCATGTCTCATCAGACTTGCAATTAGGGTATGCTTTTCACACTATTTATCTGGGGCTTTCTATCTAACATTTAACAGGTTTTGTTAGATGCTATTTTAAAATTATATGGTGACATTTTAAACTGATATTTTGGGCAATTCAAGTCTTTCGCATTAATTATATTTTATGAATGTGTTTATTCAGTGATGCAATGACGTAGTAGCTATAAAATACTATAATAATACTCAGTTATAGCCATAGGCAGACCATTTAATGATTTTAAACAACTTAATGCAAATTTTAGGTTGGGTGTGAAGTTTGTATATTTGCGAGGTTCCAACTTCCAAGCAATTGCAAGAACTGAGGAATGGTGGAGGATCCTTTAATGCAGTTACAATGTTTTAAACGTTATGCGTCTTATAAACATTGAAATCAGACAAGCTTTAAAGATATATTGAATGCCTGCCCTCCTTCCTTTTATAATCGGCAGGATTCAGGGGAGCCAGCCTTGCAAATTAAGGATTAAAGCTCAGGAGTTTAGGGAGCCAACCTTTGCAAATTAAGGACTAAAGCAAGATGAGTATAGCCTGTTCAAATTTCTAGATCGACTCGTCCGCCATAATTTAAGACTAGGAGGTTGAAAAAAGTAACCCTGCAAGAGTGAAACGTTAGGAAAACGGGGAAAACGCCTACCAGTCTATACAAGAAGGTCTAGAGTAACGGTAGGAAGAGATGCCTGGCCCTACCAATCTAGGCAACAAGGTTGAGAGGGGCAGTATTAATGTGGAACGAAATTCACACAAACGGGAATATGCCACTGTTTTATTCAGTTTGAGAGGGGGGAGGGGGAAGTGTTAATGTGGAACGAAATTCACACAAACGGGAATATGCTATTGACTGCAGCATCACAAAGGGAACCGGGGCTCGGGGACAAACACCAGAATCACGACACCAACACCCAATTTTAGTAGGAGACCGGGAGCAAACCTCCATCATGTGACCCCAAAGGCTGCCTCCATTAGAAAATGGTTTGGTGGGTGAAGGGCTTAATAAACCACCCAATTCTCAAGGCTGCAACCAATGTGGGAACAGTAATAAGAAAGATGCAGGCATTTCCAAATCACTAATGGACTTATCCCAGAATGTGGAGTAAAAACTACTTGGGAATAGTAGTAAGAAAGGTGCAGGCATTTCCAAATCACTCATGGACTTATCCCAGAATGTGGAGTAAAAACTACTTTTAACCTTTTAAGTTAAATACCAAGTAAGCATAGCATCCAAGTTTTATGGAAATAAATAGAGAAGTAAATGCAGAATTTTGATGATGGTTATTCTAAATTAAATAAAGAAGTAAAATTATGGAAATAAATAGAGAAGTAAATGCAGAATTTTGATGATGGTTATTCTAAATTAAATAAAGAAGTAAAATTATGGAAATAAATAGAGAAGTAAATGCAGAATTTTGATGATGGTTATTCCAAATTAAATAAAGAAATAAAATTATAAATAATAATTTTATTTTGAATTTTTAATATAATTTTTAAATATTAAATGAATTAAATTGTTTTTTTCTAAAAATTTATTGTAAATGATATCCTCACTGTTTTTTGGTATTTCATATTGTCAAATTTTATGAAATACAAAATTAAAAAAATTAAAAAAAAATATTATATTTAAGTTGATAAATTTAAAATTTATTTTTTCAATGACTTGAATTATATAAATTTAATTGGTATTTTTATTATTTTTCTTTTTCAAATTTCATTTTATCAAATTCAAACATGAACATGAACTCAGTTTTTTTTTTTTTAAATTATAGTATTAGATATTTTAGGTCCAATCACATTGCTAAAAGAAATGAAGACATACTATTTTTGCTGATTTCAAATCATTATTGTGTTTCAGTCTTTGTTGATTTCAAATCATTACTGTATTCACTGAAACAAAATCCATATGGTTAAAGTGTTTATATCAAAACACTTGTCCATAGGGGTGTGGTTCCTTATGAAGATCACACTTTGACTATATCCACTTTGTAAAAGTCAGCAAATAACTAATTTTATCATCTCTTTCCTTTGACCTTTTTTTGTCTATCTCAAAAATTTCAGTGTTATTTCAAACATGGACATAAACCAAGTTATTGGGTTAAAAGTCTCTTTGGTGATATTATATGTTTTGGGTTTAATTACGAAAGCTAAATGAAATGAAAGAATACACCTTTCCATTTGATACAAATGAGGCACAAATAAGAATCTTCATTGATTTCAAATTATTGTTGTATTTGCTGAAACAAAATCCATATGGCTAAGTGTCCACATCAAAACATGTGTTTGTAGAGTGTGGTCCCTTGGGGAGATGACACATCAACCATATCCACTTTGTAGGCCACTTTGTAGGAGTCATTATTGAGATTCTTTGACTTCTGAATATATGAACACACATATCTTGATATAATTTCCTTGACATAGAAGAGTTCAACTTTGTGCTCCTAATGGAGGCCCTGTATTTAGAAAATTCCATCTACTTGGTTCGGGAATAGGCCTTCCTAATTTCCTATTATAGCAATTTTTGTATGTTTATATGCTTCAGGAACATACCTTCCTAATTTCCTATTATAGCAATTTTTGTATGTTTATATGCTTTGCTTTAGTATAGGGCTTTGTGATTGTGATTATTTTGATGCTTGGTTTTCCTGTTAAATTTGAAGGCTCTTGGTCTTGTTTAACATTGTGAAGAAGTGTTGCACATGCAGTGAAAAAGTGTGTTTCAAATCGTTGTGTATCTAATTTGCTAGGTTCAATCACTGTGCATATCGTGTAGTTAAATTGTTGTGTTCTAAACCATTGTTTGGTTGTGTTGAAAAGGACGTGTTTAAATTGGGAGTAAATCCCTTATATGTGTTGGTGTATGAATTGATGCTTAGAGGAGCTCTCGGGATCAAAGATATTCCTTTTTCTTGTTAAATGTGGCTTAAGACTCTATGCATTTGGGAGCTTGGGGTGAATCCCCTAGAACTATATATATTCAATCATTATTATTAGTCTAGTCGGATGGGGGCATTTGGGAGATAATATGTGCTCGAAGCATTTGAGAGGATAGGCTTGAATGTGGGCCCAACACTGAATGAGCATGTGACATATATTAGTCTGGGAGTTTAGAGTTGCTTACACTAGAAACCCCAGTGAAGGCACGAATGGTCAAATGCTCGAGCGACTCGAATGGGTCGAGTGGATGAGGGCCTGAATGACCTGAAGGTGGATCTGGGCTTGAACTAGTTCATGGGCCCGAGTAGCTTTTGGACATCACATGGGAGCCACATGGGTGCGCTGATGACCAGAGGTGACATGGGCACTAGGTGGGCGCCACAAGGGCACTAGGTGGGTGACACATGGTAGAACCTTGTTTAAGTGGCAAGTATTAAGTGGTGGAATTTAAGAGCTCATAACTTTGGATCCAGGAGTCAGATGAAGGTAAAATTGTATATCATTGGAAAGCTCTCGATGAGCTAGACACAATGGCCACATTAGTTTTTGGTTTCGAGAAGGTTGAAATTTGGGAATTTTGTGACCACATTTACATACGAGACCTTGGAGATCAGGTTAGATTGATGTAACACCTTCCATTGCTCAAGAATGACCCAAGGGGGTAGGAGGGTGTGTTACAAGGTGGTAACAACTAATGTCCATAGGTGACATGGTACTATGTGGGTGCCACATGGTAGAACCTTGCCCAAGTGGCAAGTATTAAGTGGTGGACTTTAAGAGCTCATAAATTTTGATCTAGGATTCAGATGAAGGAAAAATTTTATATCTTTGGAAAGCTCTTAATGAGCCAAACACAATCGACACATTAGTTTTTGGTTTCGAGAAGGTTGAAATTTGAGAATTTTGTGACCCCATTTCCATAACGATACCTTGGAGATCAGGTTAGCTTGATGTAACACCTTCCACTGCCTGAAAATAACCCAAGGGGGTGGAAGGCTCTATTACAAAGTGGTATCATAGCTTAGTGTCAAGCTAGTAAAAGGGAAAATATAATTCTGGGTATCCCATAACTTTTGTAAGTCATCGGGGGAACTAGGTATGTTACAAAGTGATATAAGAGCATCAAGGTTCAACACTTGGATTGGATGGGATCTATCACAAATGAAATGAAGAGAAAATTTTCTATATTATACCTTTGGAGGTAAAAATTTGGAACTCTGTGTTATTTAATGAATGGTTGTTTCGTGCAAGTGTTTGTTTATTGAATTTTACTCGTGATTATTTACTACATGCATGTGGTTATGTGAAATTATTTTTTTGTAGATACAAATACACTTATGTTACTTAAAGATTGAGTTGAGTTGATGCAACAAGATGAATATGCATAATGATGACTAAATTCCCTAGAGGATCCAAACAGGATTGGAAAAGTTCATGACTGAATGTTGTAGTCAAAATTATGAGGGGGGATATTTCAACTTATCTCTTGCTAGTTTATACTTTTCTTTGATGATTTGAAAAGTTGTCATAAGTTTGTTTTTAATAGTATATACATGATAAAATGCAAGAGATGAAATAGTTTAGAGATGCATGTCCATCAAATAGATATTAAATATGACATGTCAATATGCATGAAGGTATGTATGTGCATACAATAATGGATGTGCATGGATAAAGACTCAGAGCAGTTTGTTTTCATAACATGATTCAGATGGCTAATAGTGGTTAATGGTAAGCATGTAATAGTGGTTAATGATAAGCATGTAACTGAGGGTAGGTTGACAACACAATTGGGGGAGACAATGAAAGTGTTTCATGTAGTCTTGAAGAACTAAGGCTATGGAACATAAGGCGATGATGAGAGAATGGCATAGATGATACCTATGCCTATTGATATACATGTTGTGAAAATGTGGTAAATACATTAATAAGAGGTTTGCTACCAATTAGTGGTCTTCACCAGATAAGTGTTCTAAAAATTATTGATTATGATTCTTGAACTTTATTTACATTTAGCGTATTGTTTGAATGCTTGATTAAAGCGCATGACATGAGTATGTGCTTATGAGATTTCATAAACGGATGAGCATGTTTTAAGACAATTGTACTAATACAATGTGTGTTGAGTCACTCGATATTCACAAGAGTGCAAATGGGTGCTAGTTGTAACATTATGGCTAATCATTGCGCTCTGATTGCAAACTATGTCATGGTTGCTAGCCTTGGTAAAAGGACGATTTCAAAATTTGATGATGTTAGTCTTGGTAAAACGTTGACTTCTAATCTTGTGATAACATGGTTATAAACATGATGATATGCACTCGTGATTCTTGGAACATGTGACTAACATGAATTCTAGATTTGTGAACCACTGTAGATCAACATGTTTGGTTCTAACATGGCAAGATAGCGACTGATTTTGTTTATGTTGATATAACTAACAACTAGGTGTGTGTGACAACACATTAGAAGTAAAAGCATAAACAATGGTATGGTGCAACATAGCATGGGCCAAGTCCATCATGAAAGGAGGAGTTCCCTTAAAAGAACAAATCACTCCAGGAGCTATTTCGAGGGATGTTAAAATCTTAAGGTTTCCATAAAACCTTAGAAAAGATTCGACTTGATTTTATACACATGGTGGTGAAAGACACTCTGAACACTAGAACTCATGGGATTGAGATGTTATGGGTTAACGAATGTTTTATATGTTTTGCAATTTATTGATTTGCTTCATATTTTCTTTGATGTTTTGACTATTGACCTTGAACATGGCCATATCGCCTAAATTTATTTTTTTCTTGTGTTTCTATTGTGGTTTTCTTTGTTGTCATTCTTCATTTTTCTTGCCTTTTGTGTTTTGGTCTTGATTTCTTGTTGGGTATTGGAAGAAAAGAAGAGGAGCTACGGAGAAGAGCTGAAGTAGAACCCAATTGGAGGTGAAAGGCCTTTGTTAAACCTTACACGTAAGATAAATGCTGAGTAAGGGGGGCAGAAGAAGCAACAAAACAACTAGGTGGATTGGTCGGGTCCATGAGAATAAAGTGGACAATGATACGACAACTATGAGAATGGCATAAAAGGAAAGTTTCCTAAACTTTGAGATTGCATGGATGATAAGTATGTTATGATTATACACCTGATAATTGTGGTATGGATGGAAAATGACAAAGGATGAAAACTGATAGCATATGAACAACAACATGGATGAGGACATGCTGAGTTAAATCAATTGTTGAATATTGCAACATATTAGAGAACTTTTGAGGTCTAAAATGGACCTCCTAAAAAAATGTACAACCAAATTAAACTTTATAAGAACCAATGGGATTGAAGACGATGATGTCAACCATGAGGGATGATTCACCATTGTTTGGGTAAAAAAATGAAAAGATTAAAAAATAATAAAATAATAAAACTACTTTTTTCAACTTGTATTTTCAACTTATCTCTCTAAGGTTTTACTTAAATTTCGAGCAAGAGTACTCGTTGGATGCAAAATTTAATTCCTCATCCAATGAGTATCCATATTGCAAACTTTCGATGAATCTTGCTACACATAAAATGAGAAATACATGAAAAAACATGATTGCAATTATATTTTTCATGTATTCCTCATTTTGCGTATAGAAGGGTCCATCGAAAGTATGCAACATGGGTATTCCTTGGATGAGAAATCAAAGTATGCATACAACAAGTGTTCCCACACAAAATTTGAGTAACCCATAGGGATATAAGTTGAAAAAATAGTTTTTATTTTTTATTTTTTCCCTCTAAAATTTGATGATGTAATCAAATCTTATTTTATTATTTCCACTATTATTTTATAATTTCTTTAGGAGACCCAAAGTTTAGACCTCAAAATTCCGCTAATTGAACAAAAATGTTTGCTAGAAGCGCTCGTAATGGGACTGGATAAATAGGTAAAAATAAAATAATTGGGTGAGAATTCCTTTCGATGTAATTGATTTTTTTTTCAAAATAATGCATGTTATGCATGCATACCAAGAGGTTTTTTAACTTTTAACACCATGAATGTGTCACTGATGAAATGAATATATATGTTATGTCATTCCATTTGACAATTTATTGTCAGGAATCATTCTTGTGGAAGAATGGTTGGTTAATGTTCATCATGATAAATGTATGAATGACATGTTTGAGATAATGTAATGAGGTTATCCAATCGAACCCCTTGTCATGTGAAGGATCTATTGAGAAAGTGAGAATTCTTGTTATTAATTATTATTGTGATCATATACTTATGATGTTTATGTGCCCTGTTTATACTATGCATGTGATAAGGAAATATTGATTGTGGTATCAATGAATATACTAACTACTAACTGGAGTTCTTGGTCAAATCACGGGGTATATACAATTTGATTATTACCACCGCCAAAGTGCTAGCTAGCCACTTATATACTTGCTGAACATTGACACCTGCTTTAATGGAGGTGTGATGTTATTGACGAACAAGTAGACTCATTGGAGAAGATGGGTTTCTTGGGCCTGAGAGGTGATGATATTGGAGGGTGGTAAATATATTCTTGTTGACAGAAGACTACCTGAATGGTAGTTCCCACACTCACTGGGAGGTGAGTGAAGAAGGGGAAGGGCTTATTGGGACTGGTACGACAATACTACGCGAAACAATATATTTTCCACGCCACTAAGTGCTTTTTTAGTTATAATAAACTCAAGTGAGAGGGCCTTGGTAAAGACAAGTTATTCAGTAAAGACAAAGTTATGGAGCACATACACCACTAAGTGCTTCCCTTGACTGATAAACTATAATATTCCTAAATAGCGACAGCTAATTGGAATATTCGATTTTGTTCAGTTTTGTCTTCTATAGTTTATAAATAAATAAAAAGTGAGTGGAGAGGGTCTAACTCACTTAAGTGGAATAAAACACCTTCCTAGTAGCACAACGTTGTGACTTAAGGGGGAGCCAAGGGGGTCCACGTATGCTCTAGAAGCTACTGCGCAGGAGAGGAAGAGCACGTGGCAAGAGAGGGAGGCTCGTTGAGGAGATGGGCCTTAGGGTGGAGGAAGGCCAACGTTATAAAAGAGGAAGGAGCCTTCTCATTTGATTCATTCTGTTGTTGATGATATTGAGATGGACGTTTTGTCTTCTTGAGCACGCTGGCTGTTTAGCCTGTCTGCAGCACTGTTTAGTGCGTTGAGTGTCTCCGGTCGGAGATCTCGCCCTTAGCCCCGGGGGACTTCGAGTGCCTGCTCGGGAAAGGTTATTTCTTCAATATTTTGTGAGAGGTTTCGGTGTTTGGGTTTGTTGCGGCACTGGGGTTTCTTAGAGACTGCGCAGTCACTGAGAGGGAGGACGCAGTCCATCTTGGAGGTGCTTCGGATTGGGATTTCTGCAGGAGATTGAGCCGAGATTTTGAGCAGAGGATTAGCCTTTGCCTGTGGGAGGATTTTGGTGGAGTTTGAGGTGGTGTTTCAGTCATTCTCATTTAGCCTCTGCGCAAAGCCTTGGAGGCCAGCGTAATTCCCCAAGGGGGTGTTTTTCGGAGGTCGGCCATTTTTTATATGGTTTCCGGGTTTTGTCAGGATTGGTGAGTAGAGGAGATTTCCATATTTTCAGCTCATTTCGGCAAGGGGAATAGCCCCTATTCTTCAGTTCATTCTAGCAGCAACAGCTACACGGTAGTTTTCCAGCAGCTAGGACGCAGCTCAGAGAGTAGCCATTTTTGGTGTATTCAGAGAGTATTTCTTCTCTTGCCTTGAGCAAGTTTAGGTGCCATCACTCTGATCACCTATTGTACTTCATTATATTTCTCAATTTAATAAAATGGCTTAGCATTTCCTCTCTATGTTTCTGGATGAGTTGCCGTATATTCTTTCTATGTTATTATATGTCTGTTGTATTGTTATTTTTATATATTCTTGAGCATTCTAGTTCTATACCACTTGGTGTGTTTATCTTTCACTCTTAGATAGAGTCTGGAAAGGGTCAGGTAGCCTCCGGATCTCGTCCTCTTTTCAGAGGCGGAATATCTGGTAAATGCCCTCCCAGTCCATCTCTAGTTGGAGTTTGCCGTGTTTTAGAGATATCCCCGAAACAGGATATTACAGTGGTATCAGAGCATAGTTCTGGCTTAGCCTGTGGTCTATGACACCGGGGAAGAGACCATATATTTGCTATAGAGACAGGAAGTACAGAGACCGTGAGCGTAGGTTAGAGAACACCTACGGAGAGGGAGACTGTGTTCGGGTGGTGGACACAGAGCAGGAGAGAGAGCCTGTGATAGACGCAGAGCAGGAGGAGCCTGTATTAGATTCAGAGCAGAGAGGGCCAATGGCAGATGACACAGAGACCAAACAGTTTGGGGAAGCACTCCTCAAATCAGTGCATGATTTAGCTAGACAGATTGAGGTGGTGGGTCAAAGATTCACCACTGTAGAGGCTAGACGACGTGAGACCCCACGGGTTTCCCAGGTAGGAGAGGGATCAGGTACATCCCATCATTTGCCAGAGCATGGTGCTGCTCAGCGTGATACTCCTCAGCTGATGGCTTCATGAGCACCTACCCTCTCTACCATTCCCACTTTCTTGGGAGCAGACACAGGGGCAGGAGCCCAGCAGGAGGCAGAGCCCGGACACATGGGTGAGTATTTTGCAGAGTATCAGGCCTATGGGCAGGAGTTCAGGGATGCTCTCTCATTCCGTGATTTTGTTCAGCTCTAGCGGGACAGTAGACCTCGCGACCATCATAGAGGGCATCGACATTATCATGATGGAGATACCCACCGCACATCTAGCAGATTTCATTTGCCTACGTTTGATGGCTCATCAAACAGTTCGGAAAAGTCTTGGGTGGAGAAGCTGGACATCTATTTCTAGCTTAACCAGATGTCGGAGACGGAGACCATCAAGGTGGAGACATTACATTTGGATGGTGAGGACTAGGACTGGTGGTTCCATGGGATGGTCACACTTGGACATTCTACAGTGACGACATATGTCGAGTTTACCAGGAGGTTGATGGAGCGATTTGACCAGAGGGATCCGGAACAACACTTTGCTGAGCTGACGAGGCTTAAGCAAACTGGGAGCCTAGAGACATATATTGCAGATTTCTTGAGGGTTTCAGTGATGGTGCCAGATCTATCCGCAGCACAGATGATCTATATTTTTGTGGAGGGGTTAGCAGAGCCACTTCGGGGTCTACTCAGATCCACCAGACCAGCTACTCTTCAGGATGTTATTGGTAGGACCCGAGACTTACAGGATGCATTGCCCAGGACTTGGACACCTTACCCCCAAAGATAGGGTTACCAGCCCAAGGGGAAGGATGTGAGGATTCCGCCTCCAAAGGGGAATCCGGGACGGGCACAGATAGATGATGATGCCAAGAGAGAGTTGAGGAAGAAGCGACTGTGCTTCACTTGTCAGGAGCCGTGGGCACCAGGGTATAGGTGTGCTGCTGGCAAAGCACACTTCATTGAGGTATTCTCCGATGATAGCGGGGAAGAAAGAGGATGAGGAGGATGATGAGGAGGCAGGAGATAGTTAGACGGCCCAGGATCAGTTGTTGCCTCCACCTCCAGGGATAGGAGGTGCAACTTTTGCACCCATAGGAGGGACCCTTGCAGCCTTGCGAGGAGTTCCCAAGTATTTGATGTTGCGCGTAAGAGGGACAATACGTGGCCAGCGAGTGTCAGTTTTGGTTGACAGTGGGGCAACCCACAACTTCATTGATGCACAGATGGTCGAGCGAAGAGGTATACCAACCGAGAGCTTTGACGAATTTTTAGTTTTGGTCATAGGAGCCCAGACGATGCAGTGTGCCCGGTATGTTCCAGAGTTGGCAGTGACGATGGGTACCTACACCGTGATCGATCACTTTTTCGTGGTCAACATACCAGATACCAATGTGGTATTGGGTGTTCAATGGTTGATTACTCTGGGAAAGGTCACCATGGATTGGGAGGCCTTAGAGATGGAGTGGGATGATAAGAAGACCGGGAAGCATGAGAAGATCCGCGGGATGCACACTTACCCACTTCAGATAGTATCGGCACACCGGATGGAGGAAAATTTATGGAAGGGAGACATAGAGTGGGCGGTTGAGTTGCGGGCATCAGAGGCAGAGACTGCCAGTCGAGCAGTTCATCCTGATATACAGGCCATCCTTGACAGGTATGATGCAATGTTTGAGGATATACCACCAGGTCGGCCACCGGACTGAGGGTTTGAGTACACCATTGAGCTTGAGCAGGGCATTCAAGCGGTGATCACTACCCCCTATAGGCATCCCAAAGCCTATCGGGATGAGATTGAGCGGGCCATCCAGGAGTTGCTGGCTCTTGGGCACATCAGACCGAGCACGAGTCCGTTTGCTTCTGCTGTGGTGTTGGTGAAGAAGAAGGACGACACCTTGAGGATGTGCATTGAATACAGGGCCCTGAACAAAAAGACCCTGAAGAACAGGTATCCTATACCCATGATCGATGAGTTGATGGATGAGCTGAGAGGAGCCAAGTTCTTCTCGAAGATTGATTTGAGATCAGGGTACCATCAGATTCACATGAGGGAACAGGACATTCCCAAGACCGCCTTCAGGTGTCATTATGGGCACTTTGAGTTTTTGGTTATGCCTTTTGGGCTAACCAATGCACCAACGACTTTTCAGTCTTGCATGAACCATATCTTCCGCAGTCATCTGAGGAAGTTTGTATTGGTCTTCTTTGATGACATACTCATATATAGCAAGACTTGGTAAGAGCATCTCCAACATATAGAGGCAGTACTACACATCTTTGAAGGGCAACAGTTCTATGCTCAGCTCTCCAAGTGTGAGTTTGGGATGACGGAGATGTTGTATTTGGGTCACATTATTGGAGTGGACGGAGTGAGGGTCCATGAGGAGAAGATTATGGCCATCAGAGATTGGACGGAGACAAGTAACGTGACAGAGCTTCGAGGGTTCATTGGCATATGTACTTATTACAGGAAGTTCGTCAAAGGTTTCTCACAGCTTGTTGCACCCCTTACAGATCTGACGAAGAAGGGGGCATTCAGTTGGTCGGATACAACGCAGCGAGCCTTTGATAGGCTCAAGGAGGTGATGAGTAGCTGCCCAGTGCTTGCATTGTCGGATTTTACGCAGCCATTTGTCTTGGAATGTGATGCGTCGGGAGAGGGGATCAGCACAGTATTGATGCAGGGGGGACACCCTATAGCCTTTGAGAGCTGGAAGCTCCTTCCGCACGAGAGGTTGTATTCTATATACGACAAGGAGATGTTGGCCATTATGCATGCCTTGGCCAAATTCTGGCAGTATTTGGTAGGGAACAGGTTCAGGTTGAGGACTGATCACAACAGCCTCAGGTTCTTTTTGGAGCAGAAGCAGCTACAGGAGAGGCATCAGAAGTGGATCAGTAAGATCCAAGCATATGATTTTGACATTGAGTATGTCAAGGGTAAGAATAACATGGTAGCATATGCCCTTCCACGTAGACCAGCGATGTTATCTCTTATGAGCTTGGATACGGATTGGAGGGCTCGACTTTTAGTGGAGTACTCCAAGGACAGATTTGCATGTGAGATGCTTGATGGACAGGTGGCGGATGATAGGTACAGGGTGGTTGATGAGATCATCGACTACAGGGACAGGATCTTCTTGACTAAGGGATCTCAACTTAAGAAGAAGATACTCCAGGCATCACATGATTCTCCATTGGCAGGCCATCAGGGGTTTACCAAAACCTACAGGGCCATTAGCGAGAGGTTCTCATGGAAGGGCCTCAAGGAGGACGTACTCCAGCACATTCGGGAGTGCGATGTTTGTCAGAGGAACAAGGGGGAGATGAGCCATCCCGCAGGATTGTTGCAACCTCTTCCCATTCCGGAGGGGAAATGGGAGAGCATATCGATGGACTTCATCACATGGTTTCCCATGGTGCAGGGCAAGGATTGTATCTTTGTCGTCATTGATCAGCTGACAAAGTATGCGCACTTTTTCGCCATATCCGCGCATTACACAACAGCACAGGTGGCCAAGCTGTTCTTCAGGGAGGTTTTCAGGCTGCATGGTCTTCCTAAGACCATCATCAGTGACAGGGACAACCGCTTCATGGGCAGATTTTGGCAGGAGCTTTTCCGGCTAGTGGGGACGGAGTTGACACCGAGTACCAATTATCACCCATAGACGGATGGATAGACAGAGATAGTTAACAAGTGGCTGGAGGGCTACTTGTGTAACTATGTCAGTGGGCATCAATGAGCATGGCTGAAGTGGTTGCATTTGGGGGAGTACTTCTACAACACGACACATCACATGTCCATTGGTATGTCACCGTTTTATGCTTTGTATGGGTATCATTCCTTATCTTTTGCTGATGTGATTTTCGGTGCTAGCAAGGCTCCTAGAGCCAAGATTTGGATCCAAGAGAGTCAGGACATTCTCCGAGCTCTCAAGGACAATATGGCTTCAACAAAAAACCAGTAGAAGGTGTATGCCGACAGAGGTCGGGTGGAGAGACAGTTTGAGGTAGGGGACTTGGTCTACCTATGATTACAGCCATACCGACAGTCGTCGCTGAAGCAGAAGGGAGCTGAGAAGCTCAAGACTCGCTTTTACGGGCCATACAGGGTGATACGCAGGATTGGGTAGGTTGCGTATGAGTTGGAGCTACCCCAAGGCAGCAAGATCCACAACGTTTTTCATGTATCATGCCTGAAGAAGGCGCTGGGGCATCAGGTGACAATGACAGAGGAGCTACCACCCACGGATGATGAGGGGCACTTGGTGTTGCAACCAGAGGCTATTATTGATACCAGGGAGAGGTAGCTACGGAGCAGGTCAGTCCGGGAATTCTTGGTGAGGTGGAAGAATTTGCCAGATGAGGATGCCACTTGGGAGAGTGAGAAGATTTTGCAGCATCCATCACTACAGTTGCTTGAGGACAAGCAAAATTTTGCTGGGGGAGACTGTAATATTCCTAATTAGCGACAGCTAATTGGAATATTTGATTTTGTTCAGTTTTGTCGTCTATAGTTTATAAATAAATAAAAGGTGAGTGGAGAGGGTCTAACTCACTTAAGTGGAATAAAACACCTTCCTAGTAGCACAACGTTGTGACTTAAGGGGGAGCCAAGGGGGGCCAAGCACCATGTAGAGAGGGGGTCCACGTATGCTCTAGAAGCTACTGCGCAGGAGAGGAAGAGCACGTGGCAAGAGAGGGAGGCTCGTTGAGGAGATGGGCCTTAGGGTGGAGGAAGGCCAACGTTATAAAAGAGGAAGGAACCTTTTCATTTGATTCATTCCGTTGTTGATGATATTGAGCTGGACGTTTTGTCTTCTTGAGCACGCTGGCTGTTTAGCCTGTCTGCAACACTGTTTAGTGCGTTGAGTGTCTCCGATCGGAGATATCGCCCTTAGCCCCAGGGAACTTCGAGTGCCTGCTCGGGAAAAGTTATTTCTTCAGTATTTTGTGAGAGGTTTTGGTGTTTGGATTTGTTGCGGAGCTAGGCTTTCTTAGAGACTGCGCAGTCACTGAGAGGGAGGATGCAGTCCATCTTGGAGGTGCTCCGGATTGGGATTTCTACAGGAGATTGAGCCGAGATTTTGAGCAGAGGATCAACCTTTTCTTGTGGGAGGATTTTGGTGGAGTTTGAGGCAGTGTTTAAGTCATTCTCATTTAGCCTCTGCGCAGAGCCTTGGAGGCTAGCGTAATTCCCCAAGGGGGTGTTTTTCGGAGGTCGACCATTTTTGATATGGTTTCTGGGTTTTTTCAGGATTGGTGAGTAGAGGAGATTTCCAGATTTCTAGCTCATTCTAGCAAGGGGAACAACCCCTAGTCTTCAGTTCATTCTAGCAGTAGCAACTACACAACAGTTTTCCAGCAGCTGGGATGCAGCTCAGAGAGTAACCATTTTTGGTGTATTCAGAGAGTATTTATTCTCTTGCTTTGAGCAAGTTTAGGTGCCATCACTCAGATCACCTATTGTACTTCATTATATTTCTCAGTTTAATAAAATGGCTTAGCATTTCCTCTCTATGTTTCTGGATGAGTTGTCGTATATTCTTTCTATGCTATTATATGTCTGCTGCACTGTTATTTTTATATATTCTTGAGCATTCTAGTTCTATACCACTTGGTGTGTTTATCTTTCACTCTTAGACAGAGTCTGGAAAGGGCCAGGTAGCCTCCGGATCTCGTCCTCTTTTCAGAGGCGGAATATCCGGTAAATGCCCTCCTAGTCCATCTCTGGTTGGAGTTTGTCGTGTTTTAGAGATATCCCCGAAACGGGATATTACATAAAAAAATACTTGTAGGAGAAAAGAGAAAACCACATATATAAGTATTAATTATAAAATTAAAGAAAATGTTAAGTTATGATTTACTTTTTGAAATTCTTGATTCGTAATGAATTGATTTAGGTTTTAATAGGATTATGTTGTGATCCAAATTGATAAAAAAATTTATGGTTAACCTCATAGATAAATCTACTGATGGATGTATGTTTTAGATTAATTTAAATTTTTTATGAATGATCTCATAATAATCATGCACTTTTGATAAAGGTGAAGGATTGATCTGTTTAGCTTAATAGATGAGGTTGACTACAAGGAAAACAACAATAACTTGGTTATATCAAAATGCACAGCAACATGCTGGAGTTGAAGACTTCAAGAATAAATCCATTGTAGTGACATTGGAACCCAGTGATACACACTTATTTCCATGATATATGCCATGATACATGTGTTATGATTGACTCTTTTTGTGAAAGGAAGCCTTGCAAAGGGATCATTCACCCAAGGGATTGGGAAGTAGATAAGGGGATGCCTAAACTTCGAAGGTGATTGATTGCATAGAAGAGGAACCATATCGCCCAAGGTACTAGGAAGTGGAGAAGGGGATGCTATAAATTGAAAATGAATTGGTCTTAAAGAATCATGTGCATACTCATTGGGATCATAGGTACCTTGGGTGTGCCAAGGAAGTTTTGAGCCAAAATGGTTCCCTAAAGATGGAATAAGTGCAGTGGAAAATGTGGCTAAACAATGGAGAAAGTCAACACTCTGAAAAACAAGTTATTAACCTAGACAAAGGTCATCAAGAAGTACACACACACACACATAGAGAGCACTGTAAAGAGTCATTGAAAAAATGGTTGATTTAATGGGGTGTGTTACCCATTGAGTTGTTGGGAAAGCAACAATGAATGTAAATATAATTATAAATGAGTTTCATTTATAAAGCTCACTACTAAATTGTGTTCAGGAACAGAACATCGAGGACAATGTTCTCCTTAAGGGGGCGGGGTTTGTAAAACCCTTGGTATACTCCCCCTGATTTTGTAATGTGCTATGATTAGTTTACTATGATTATAAAATTATAATTTATTTGATGGCTTGAAGAGTGGGATGTGGATCCATGATCTAGGGGGGGTGATGGAGTTGAGTGGTGCTGGCTGGTGGAGACAAAAAACACACCCATATAACAATTGTCAAGAGATATTATCAAGAAAACACCCACATTTTCCATATCTCCCGGAAGGAGAATTATTGGGGGACATGAAAAACAAGGGAGAAGTTGATTCAAGCAAGGAAGTTTGATGAGAAAAACGTTGAAGAAAGAGATATATCGAGCGCATGTTGAGCGTTGGTATAACCTACTGAGGTTGAGGGAATGGAGTTCCCTGCATTGTTTTGCTGAAAGTTGTGGGCTAATGTGTCCAAGATTAGAGAAGTTCTGCCAAGAGAACTCCCATTCTCTTGGAGATGAGAATAAAATTCAATTGATTCTGCTTGAGGAAATGCCCTTGGATCATGGATTTGGATTGGGGGGACAAATGAAAGTAATACTGATTGTAGTTATTTTATGATTGGGTGGAAAATTGAAGTCACACCTTCTGTTTCTATTTGAATCAATACATTAAAAAAATTATATATTCCTAAAATATACATGTTCTAAGAATGTTTTACTGGTTAACTTGTACAAGTATGATATTATGAGCTGCTTGAATCATGTGGTTGTGACATTCTTAGCTAATTGCATGATTGTATGATATGTCTTTAAATGGAAACCATAAATCACTCAAGGTTAACTGTGATACCTTAATGACAAGTATCCCTATAATTTAGTAATTTTGGGAAACCAATGCTACAACCATGCTTATGAATGATCTTTTTAGCAATTAAATTTGTGTGTTGAGTGTATGGATTGTTCTACCTCAAGGAGGTGACAAAGATCTCTGTGTGAATACTCAGCTTCTTATGCCTCTATGGTTGGGATAAGAACAAGGATCTATGAATTACTATTGTCTTGTTGGTTTGTTGTTCCATATACATAAGTGTGCAATATTTCCTGATATGCATCAATATTGTTAAAGGAGGAATAAGTATTCATGTACATATTTATAATGAAATGGGAGGCATGAGTGTTCTCAAGATGATAGGCTTGTAGTTTCCTCTGTATGTAGATATAATTCCTAATAATTAGGGGATTTTGCATGATTAGTGTATTCAGTCAAGAATCTAGTTGGACTTCTATGGTACTGAGAAAATTACTTGACATAATTGTTATTCTTGATAAAGACCCCTTGTGCTTCTAATCACATAGCCTTTTGTTGTTTTAAGGGTTGTATGTGAGTTTCCTTGGATCTCTATATTTTTTGTAGTTGCATGAGATATAAAATATTTACATGAAAATTGCGTAATGAAATTAATTGGAAAATTCTTTAATTGTTCTGTGGAATAAATTGGAATACTACATTGAGGATGTGTTGACCGTGCTAGAACCCGCCAACATGCAAGGGGGTTTCCCCAATGAAAAGTCCCAATTAGAATTTGCACCATTTGGTGCAGGAGACATTTCAGAAATAATGCTCGGTTTCCATTTTTCTTAGAGATTTTCCTTGGCTGTGATGGTTAGCATGAAAGAGTAATGTACATGTACTTTTGAATGAATAACTGAGTATGCCTTGTGAAATGTTCAATTATAGAATGTATCAAGGTTCTTTCACCGAAGGGAGACGAAAGTGAGCCTTTAAGAGAAGAGTAATATTACTAACCTAATAAACACACGGGCATATATGTTAAACGACTGGTGAAATAGTTCACATAACAGTAACGATCGTTAAAATGCATATGACACACATTCAATAATATAAGCACCAAAGCCACCAAAATATTTCAATTTCTTTAGTACAAAATAAAACCATCATACACCACAAACATTCAAATAGTAGTTTTACAATGTTTACAATATATGGATGAGAGTGTGCCAGATCAATGATCTTCAAGTATTAAGCGGAATTTATAAGATACATTCATACAATGAACATCACTAGCTCCAATAATGGAGCATTAGAGCTACCACTTTCTCCTCAAAAGGACTATCTTCCTCTCTAATGCTTGGTTATATGAGTCAAGGTGAAAAGCCCTTTTCTTGAGCTATGAGGGTGTATATATAACAAATGAGGTGACTCTCCACCTCCCTTGTGACTGTTGGACTCCCATCATGACTCTTGAGCTTCCATCTAACTTTTCGAATTTCCATGAGACTATTTGAATTCTACATGAATTTATACATTCTATAGGTGATTCTTGACTTCCACTTTACATTACAGAGTCTCATATTATTGAAAATCACATGATTACATCCACAAATGATGTGGAAAATGATGAATCATATGACACCTTAAAGTGACATCTTAACAAGACATGACATGGACTTGATAATGATGTGGCAATGTCAAGCCACTCTTTCTGCTGCTATATTTGTGTCTTCTTGAGAGATGATACATGCTCTTCCCCTCCATAAGGCTTGGAGATAGGGAGTCTTCACTATGTTATTTATCTTCAAATTTTGTTGCAATCTAGTGTCTCTTCATCTTCTTGTTCAACGATCAAATTTTCTTTGCAACTTCATAAGCGTCCTCTAATATAGTCTCCTTCCCCTTCTCCACGATCATCATTATATCATGTGAAGATGCAGTACTTGCAACTATAAATCACTCATGAAAAGATGACAACAACCCGAAAATACTAGTCTAACATGTTTCATGAAAATAACTAATTGAACTCGAACCGGGTACTGGAATAGGAGGAAGGATCAAGGATTGTGCATTGTGCAATTCCAGAGGCCAGGAGTGAGGTGTTGAGGCTTGTGACCGTGCAATGAGCAACACTAGAGGCCTAAGCAGGAAGAATACACAATTAAGGGTCAAAGTGAGGCAGGCTTTCCCACTGTGATTGTGCAATGTAAAATTCAGGAGAGAAGGAAGCCAGTAGATTGTGTAGTTGTACAGTTCAAGGAGCCATGAAGGCAAACTGTAGACTAGGATTACATAATGCGCAGAAGGAGACTAACACAAAGGCTTGATTGCATAGTTCTGGGGGTTAGGAGGCTAGGATTGAGTATTGTGACTATGCAATGTGTAGTCCTTGGAAGAAATAATTGCACATTGTAGAGTTCTAAGAGGTAAGGGTGCATGCTTGAGGCTTACCACTGTGCAATGTGTAGTTCAGGAGGGAAAAGTGAGCTTAAGTTGGTTGGGCAATTTTTTTTCCAGAATTTGGCTAAGTGTGGAATTAGTGAAGCAGATATGAAACCAAGGTTGGATTTGAACATGACACTACAAGGAAAAGACCCTATAGTGGAGGTTATAAAGGAGGTTTTTAGTGTTATAAAATTGGCCAAAATTGTCAAAAAAATTTTTCTACAACATCCATTTTTGGTAACAGAGGTTTTGACAGAGCTTCTAACGGAACTTCAACACAACTAAAAAAAATTGGGCAGCCAAAGGTTTTTATGGATGTATTTCTCATTGGTGTGCGAATCATGTGTGAACACACCAGTGCGTTTTACCATGTACGCACCGGTATTGTAAATATACCAAGCACCGAGATGGAAAACAAATTTTGGACGCCCAAGGGCGTTTAACAACGTCCCGGTGCATGTCACCCACAAAGACGCACTGGGCATATGGAAGGCACATGCATCGATGCCGTTAAGGTGTAAAAACACATCGGGTTGTTAAGGTATTAGAACGCACCGGGCTGTTAAGTTATAAAAATGCATCGACGCGTTAAAGACAAACCATACCGGTGCATGCAACGCCTATCCGATCGCCTGGGTGGTAGTTGTCGATAAAGTGCACTAGGCATTCTAATTGGTATTGGTATTTGTACGGTGCCCATAGGTCGTAGAAACACACCGTGCGCAATATCATAGAAACGCACTGGTGCACAGTAACTAACACACACCGATGTTCATTTTCTATTTTTTAGAAACATCAACTTGTAACAACGCAATTATTGTGATTTTAAAAAATTCATTATTCATCAAAAGTCGACACATATCTTATAACAATATTCATATCAATTAAATTTTTATTAGTGCATTTGAATGTGATTTTTGGATTAATTTGTTATATCATATCATCATATTTCGCATCTCTTCATTATAATACTTAATCATCCATATATTTAATCAGTGGTGTAACATTTCATAGCAACAATGGTAGAATAAATTAAAACATATATATATATATATATATATATAAGAAACTCTTTGTCATACAAAATGGGACAATTATTGGTATCCCTTTGTCTTTCAATTGGGATGTTATGTCCATTACATTAAACAAAATGTCTGATTTCACAGGAAAATATTTCAAAAAATACAACACCTTGCTTTGATATCTTAACATATTGATCATCATTCTTCGCTGGAACTGCTGTCACTGATCGAGCTACTTCCATGACTTGGGTTATTTGGAGGAATGTTTTGTTCATTGTGTTGATTGTTTTCTTCTTCTTCAAGTTCCATCTACAAACATAAAAATAAAGTGTAATGAGTGTATATACATTGGTGAGAATAATGGAAATTGCAATATTAAATAATATACATTAATGTAAATCGAAAAGAGATGTACCATAGTAAGAATTGACTCGTGAATTATACACATTCTTTCAAAACCAAATTTCATGCCATCTCTTAACAATTCATTTGTTGGCATAGTTCCATACTTTATTTCTTGCAAGTTTTATACCCCATAACAAATCATAGATTTAATATAAAATATTTTTTTATTCTATTAATTATAGACAGAGCTAAGTAAAACAAGATAGATGCTTACAAATTCCACAATTAATTTCTGATATGTCAACATATACTGACAACCCATATTTAACCCAATGTCAATCAATTCTTTTGATTGTTCTTCTTTGTATGTTAGCGCGTGTTTGAAGACATTCAATGATGATTGTTGTAAAACAACTTAAAATATACAAAAATGAAATCTAGTTAAGTTATAAGTAAGTAACACTTACTCACAAACATAGATGTCAACTTTTTTCTTCCTTCTTGTCCTATTTTATGTGCTGAATGGGTTCTATTTTCTTTTCTTTTCTACAAGAAAATACTTGAAAATTAATATTAAATGCTAAATTGTTTATTTTTTGTACCTAATCAAAAAATTCAATGATTACATATTACATTTGAAGCACGTTGTCGTTGAGATGGCTCCTCGTGCGATGCAATTATGTCCATTTCTTTGACCATATAATTGTACACTTTTTTGGACATTCCCACTGGCATATTTCTGATATCAGCTCGTTCACCCTTTGAAATTTTCATAATCTTCCTGAAAATGTAACATGACAATAAACTATTTAATTTTTATATTGATATATGAAAAATAAATATAGAAAAGTGATATTTACAAATGGTTTCTTTGTAGTAATATATACATATAATTATAGAAAAACATTTAAAGAAATATTATTTTTTCAATCCTTCTTTTTTGTTGTTGTACGTTTTTGCTATTAAAAGTCTGACATGTCTCATTGACCAATTCTCTGGAAACTCATCTTGTAGTTTAAATAAAATTTGGTTATTGGAATCATTGGATTGATTTTTGTATTGTAAGTGAAAAAAACATCTATACATTTGTTCCACTAGATCCCTCAAAGTTTTGTAAAAGTTTTTCCCCGTTTCGTTAACCTCCAGAACTATTCCAGATGAGCTAAGGAGCAATTCATTTTCATTTGCATGTTCTATTTTTTTTCTTTTATTAGAACAACGTTCATTTTCTTCGCTGTTGGTCTTTGTAGAACATTAAACATATATGAATTAATAGATTGTTTAAAATATGCTATCAAATAATTTTAAATATATTATTAATGAAAATTTAAAAAATAAACTCATATTGGATCGATAGTATTTTTTCATTCACCTGATTCATACTTCTGTAATTTTTTCATCAAGATTTTACGCTCTTCTGGTCTTAGGTCAGAAATAATATTATCGACTTTCGTCATTTTGTGGCTTTGCATGATACACACTAAACAATACATATTAGTTAAACTTACATACAGTTCAATAATAATAATTTTTGTAAAGAATTTACAAAGAACGTGTCTTTTTTATTTTCTAGATGTGCTATTAGTATTTTTGTTACTTGAACTCTTGTCAGCCATTTATTTATCAATATGAAACCTGTACCATTCATTTATATATTTTATAAATAAATCACGTACTTTTGAGGTAAAAAAAAATTCAAGAAAACGGTGCGCCTTTCACAACGTACGCACCGAACATAGTGTGGTAGGTTCTTATAAACGCACCGCCAATACAGTAGAAACACTGTACGGTGCTCTTTGTCAACAAGGAGACCCGGTGCATTATATTAAAACCGGTGCACCGATTAACATAAATACAATGTAATAAAAAACTATTTTTATCAAACAATGTTTTTTGTTAGTATGCGCCCGGTGCGCTACACTACAATCGCGCGCTGGTACACTATTTTAAACAGTGCGCATTAATTAAAAAAATGTGTTTTCAAGAAAATCGTGCAAGGGCCGACATGGATTGGGATCCGACTCTACAAGTGGTCTTGTGGGTTAGATGTCATATATATATATATAAACACTATAAATCTAAAATGAAAAGCCCTAATTGTGAAGTCACATAAACAAGAAGAAGCAAGGGTTTAACGTAAGAATGTATTTTTTTTTAAAAATTAAATGTAAACAGGAATAGAGATTGTAAATGATTTTATTAGTAAAATGCATAGTAAAATTTAAATTTTTTACTATGCATGTATTAAATCTAACAAAACCTGTAAAAAAACAATTATTACAGTAAAATTTAACAATTTTACTATATTACAGGGTTTTTGTGTGAATCACCAAATGTTTCAAATTCTGATTCTCTGAATTGTGCTAATGTTCGAAAGTATTTTGCTGCTCCACAGTGCTTTCGTGCTCTCTTGCTCCCAGTATGTTTCTCATGCAAATCCCTCCCTGAATGTTTTTACAAAAATAATGAAATAATGAATAGATTTTAATATTTAAAGAAATTTTTTATGAAATTAGATTTCTGAAAATAATTTTCCGCCCATTTTTCAATTTACTGTTTTTTTTAACTTCAAAAAAATAAAGTTGTCCTTTTTTTTCCTCGATATTCGGGGCGTTTGTTAAATAGCAACACTGGTGTGTCCGTTAATAAAACCGCACCAGTGCGTCCGTTAATAAAATCGCACAGATGCGGTTAATAGTAAATTAACACCAATAACAATAATTCCATTTTTAAGGCACCGAAAATACTTTTAGGTATGTAAACCAAAATTTGTTATTTATTTTTCTCAAATGCAGGGAGAAAATCTCATAATTATATCAAACGAAAAATTATTCAAAATCCAGTTCGTTCCATAATATTTCTCAAAGTCCATCGCGAAGTTCTTCCTATCCATCTCCAGACGTAATTACTTTAGATTTTATTTATATTTTCATTATCTAATTGAATTTATTTATTTTATCCATGTCAATCAAATAAATAAAATTAACGTACATAAATTTGCAGGTTCAAGTAGATTCAGAATCGAGTTCAAATGCACAAAATATTCAAACAACTCCAAAACATCAGAAGCTCTTATCAAGAGTAGCATACCGCAAGGCACAGTTGGTAGATGAAAATGGACAGCCGCTTCACCTTGCCAATTGTAACATGCCATCTTCTAACCACAATCTTGGGACAATGATTGTAATAATTATTGTTTGGTATAATGTAATTATTTCAACGTCAAACCAATTAATCATGCATTGACGTCGTGCTTATTAATTGATATCATCAATTTTGTAATAATCATGTTCAAATATATATTTTGAAATTATTAGGATTCTAGTGATGATGAGCGACCTACCTACCATCTTCAGTTGCACCCCACGAAAATGTCAAATTGGGAGAAGGTTGAATTAAGAGAAAAACTCGGAGAGGAACGATACCAAGAATGGTTGAATCAACCACCTAGTCAATTCCCACTACGTCCATATTCACCAATTAGGAATGACTATAACAATAGTAGTTCTTCACAAGCTGGTAATGGAGACAATCAAATAGAGGTTGGTATGGATGATTACTTAAGGGATACAACTTCCATGGAGATAATATTGTTAGATGCATTCCAGAATGATGATCAGCTAGGTGATGATGCTCATATCGTTGATACCTTTTCCGAAAGCCTTAAATTTTCTTCCACCACCCCTTTCTTTGGACCTGGCAGCCAGTCAAAGTCTACCCAGTTGGGGACAACGATGTTACTGTACAACTTGAAAGCAAAGTTTGGCCTGTCGAATGCATGTTTCTCAAATTTTTTGAGGTAATTTACCATCAAGTCTCTTATATTTAGAGAAATATAATCACACAATGAACATTACAAATGGTCAATTTTATGAACATTAATAATTATTAGCATTAATGTACATTTAATATTGTCCATGACTAACTACAGGTTATTCAAAGATATGGTTATTCTGAGTGATAATATCTTGCCCAGTAGCTGCGAAGAGGCAAAGAAATTGTTGAAAATGTTGGGCGTTGAGTACATATCATATCACGCATGTCCAAATGATTGTATTATATATAGAGGAGAATATGCAGACAAAGAGATATGTCCGAAATGTGGGCATGATAGGTATGATAAATAAAAAAAGAAGGGTAAATCACATGGTCCTCCTTTTAACATATTGAGGCACATGCCTATAATCCCAAGGATTCAAAGGCTCTTTCGTTGCATAGAATTAGCTATGTTGCGGGGATCGTATGCCTCACACAGAAGTGAGTTTGGAGTTATGTGAATTCCAACACATTCAATAGCCATGGAGCATATAAAGGATACATGGCCCGGAAAATTCAAGGATGAAGTATGAAGTCTACGAATTAGCATATCTATGGATGGCATCAACCCATATTCCCTCCAAAACACCAACTATTCTGTTTGGCCTATAGTAGTGATCAATAACAATATCCCCCCATGGTTATCCATGAAGAATGAGCATCTTATGTTGGCTCTTATAGTCCCTAGTAGAAGACAAGTGAAGAATATGGTTGTCTACTTACAACCACTGGTAGATGAATTGAAGGAATTATGGGATGGGATAAATGTATATGATGTATCAAGACCCATCGCAACAGAGAGGAGTTTTACGTTGTACAACATATGTGCTTACAGAACACATGATTATCTAGGCTTAGGAGTTTTCTTTGGTAAATTACATGTTTATTGATTTGTTTATATATGTAACGATATTCTTTCGCATATTAGTTATTTAATTCGTTGTAATTGTTATGATCTTCATTATATTATTTAACATGCCATGCATATTTTATACCATAATTTCGTAGGTCTTGTAACAAAAGGGTATTATGGATGTAAATGTTGTGGACCACCTCTGAAATCTATATGGTCCAACGACCTACGAAATCCAGTGTATGACTGCTCCAAGGTATTCCTCCTAGAAGAACACCTTTACAAAAGAGCAACATCCACTTTCAATGGTAAATGGGAGAGAACCCAAAGGCATGTAATAACAACCCTAGTTGAATGGATTCAAGAATATGAGAGAGATAAGGAGAAGGAGTTCATAGAAATGTTCGATTCAAATGGAGAGCCTATGTTCGATGATCTAGAATTCTTCGACACCTATTTTGAGAAATTTCCCATTGGGATGAAAATGAAATCTATCTTTTATAACCTCCCATATTGGGAGCATCTTAAGATCACCCAAATATTATATCACAAGCATATATGTAAAAATGTTTCATCTTCTTTATGGAAGCACATATCATCGAAACAAAGTGACACATTGGCTGTTAGGAAAGATCTTATTATTTCAAAAACTAAAAAGAATCATTGGCCAAGACGATTAGAAAGTACAGGATTAGAGACAACTGGTCCCTATAATTGATATTTCAAAGAAGGTGTTGTCCCATGGATTTGAAAAAAAGATGATCTTTCTTTGGCAAAAGAAGTTATAATGGGTGTGAGGGTGCCATCTTCATATGGGTCTTCACTACGGTGCTGCTTCACCGTGGAAGGCCATTTGTGAGGGTTGAAATCGCATGACCATTTGAATCTTCTAAGAGTATGTATAATTTCAAAAGCATGATTTTATTAGTTTTTATATTAATAAATTTTATCCCATGCAGGGATCATAAAGCATAACTAATTTTGTATATTATTGCATGTGTTAATAACTTTGCAGTGTCATTATCCTTTGTTCGTGCATGGGTGTGTGAAACATGACTTCCCCCAAGACCTAGGACGTGCCATATCTAAATTATCTGCATTTATACGTTGGATCACGTTAAAGGAGATTCATGTGGTTAGAATTCCATGGTGGCATCAAGAGATATTTGGGATTGTTTGTATGTTTGAGAAGGAACTGCTGACGAGTTTCATGGACTTGCAGGCTCATCTTCTAATCCACCTAGTAGATGAGGTTGAATTATTTGGGGTGGTTTCTTGTCGTTGGATGTTCTTCTTAGAGAGGTACATGAAGAAATTGAAAGGTTTTGTTCGAAAAAGGGCAAAACCCGAGGGTTCTATGGTAGAGGGGTACATATCGTATGAGTCTTTCTATTATGCCAGTGAGTACATCAAGTAGATCGAAAACAAATCAGGTGTGGTGATTTGGGACGATGAAAGGGATGAAGACAAAAGAGAAGGGGAGCTTCTCCAAACGAATGGAAAAATACACTTGATAAAGAGTAAGTGACTTATAATTTTTCAAATTTACACAAAGTAAATATTTACATTGAACTTCTATATAATGTATATATTGATCTCATATGTACTATATGTCAGTTTGATTTCATCAGTGAATGCAAAAATTGAAGCAATAAATAAATTCGTTCTTTACAATTCCGAAGTGACACAACCATGGGTCACATTGTACGAACAAAAGAGGATGAAATGGGATAGTGACAAGAAAGAATTCATACAGTTGAATGGTAGAAGCATGCCTTATCCCGATCATTTAAAAGAAAATATGCCAATTATATGCTCCAACAGTTGGGTTGTTGACTAAGTCAGAGAGAAATATGGTGCAATCGGTCGTTACCCGCGTGTTGAAGAGGATGCGCTAAATGTAGGGATTGGGTGCAACAAATCGATAATAATCTATTTATGTACATTTTAAACTTAATAATGCACCTTTGAATTGCAAAATCTATATTTTATATTTTAACAGTTGGGTTATTAGACACATGATACTATGATTTCTTAACTTTTTTATAGGTGGATTTTTTCCCATTTATGTGGGCATATGGACACCATTTTCGCACAGAAAATGCCGATGATGGACGCATGACACAAGACTGTGGAGTGGAAGTCAAGTTTGATCAATTTAGTTGAGCTAGCCACCATGATCAAAACCTAGTACAAGGGATGTTAGGTTACGTCGGAAAGATACAAGAGACCATTGAAGTGGACTTCTCTTCTTTCCAATGTGTTATTTTTAGGTGCAAGTGGTGGGACACCTTTGATCGGAATAATGTAAAGGAATATCGCTATAGTAGGCTGATATGTATCAACTCTAGAAATATGTGGGATGAAGCTAAGGAGCCTTGTGTTTTCCCCAAACACTGCAACCATGTGTTTTTTTACCCAGATTTGTTGGATAGGGATTGGTGGTTCATATTGAGACATTACCCTAGATCAAAAAATATTTTTGAGAACAATAGTATTATCATTCCAAGTGAGCTGGAAGATAACGAGGGTGATCATGAAAAAAGAGAGTGATATGGTACATGTATTATTTCATCATTTATACTATTTAAGACGGGTTTTTATAAATAAGATGACTTAACCTTATAACTAAGACTCTTTTTTCGAAACATTATAATATGTATTTTGAATTAATTGGTTTGCATTGTGTTAATGTTAAAATCATTTCACTTGATAATTTGCAGTTATGTTGATCTCGAAAACAATGCACTGTATCAAGTTCTTTTTTTTTAAAGTCAATTCCTAAAATAATACAACTACTTGATTGCTTTAAATGTGTGTGAATTATATCTTCAAAATTTAAAAAAATGTATTAATGTATACTGCTATTTTTGGTATGTAAGATCATAATGAAATAATGATAATTCTAGACATGAATTTATTTACATTATTTTATAAACTTTATTATGTTACAAAAATTCATATTATTTTAGATTTATTATTTTACAATTATTTGTATTCATACAAATTTACAATTTTGCAATTTTACAATTATGGTAATTTACCAATATTTACGGTATACATTTACTTAAGGTAGTTATGGTTCAAAATTGACAATTAATTTACAATTTTACAATTTTACAAAATTTACAATTTTAATAAAATTGAATTATGACAATACATACAATTACAATTACAATTTTACAATTTCACAATACAATTACAATTACAGTTTTACAAATATTTTACATACAATTACAATTAAGATTACAATTAGAATTAGAATTAGAATTACAATTTTACAATTTTACATACAATTGCAACTAAAATTACAATTACAATAATTTCACAATACAATTACAATTACAATTTTACAAATATTTTACATACAATTGTAGAAATTATACAACATGCATGTATATCTTGAATTCACCCGATCTAACAATGTACTAAAGTTAAATATTGAATCGCTTCTACAAATATTTTGCGGAATTAAAAACACAGTCGCTAATCACATGAACATGAAGAAAGATCAATCACACACAACACAAATAATTTCCTGGGGAAAGCTTGTTGCTCAAAACCCCACTATATTCTATTGTATATTCCACAAGGAATCAAGAAACAATTACATACAACTCTCCTCATAAGAGTCCTCTTGTATTCGGCTAATTGTCTCACACTGATCCAGACAAAATTGGGCCAATACTCAGCCAATTCTCAACCTGTTTTCAGCCTGCCTTGCTCACACAATTCACGATGAATGCAATCCATAATCACAAGGAATTTCAACCTTCCTCAATTGTGCTGAGTATCATGGGCATCCTGTGGTGTTTTAACTACGCCTAGTAGTTAGCTAATATCTCAACTAATAGTCACACTTCCCTTTCACCTAGATCTCATCTGGGTCTCCACTGGAATAGACTTGCATGCCGCTAATACTAGTAAAACATCAGTTGCATGTGAGATCACTGCATGTGAATTAGTTAATATTTAATTCACTTGATCTCTCACTAGTGTATCTCCAGTTACAGCTAGCACAACTGACTTTAACTCACTTAATTGAGTTAAACTGATTTACAACTTGCATTAACTAATGCACCATTGCACTTTGAACTCTATTACAACTAGAATTATTCTGCATGTCCCACCAACCAACCTATAACTCGAAATCCACTAGCTAACTGAATTTATCACTTTCAATTAACTCATTCAAGTCCACATTGAGAATAGATTACAGTTTAATGTCCATCTTAATTAAGACATGCACCAAAAATAACCCAGTGGGCCCCACCCTAGTGTAGGTGCTTAATGCACTAAGCGTGGGTGATGAATGTTGTTTCCGGATGCCAATTTCACTGTTTCTTGTTGCAAACTTCAACAAAACTTACAGTTAGAATTAGAATTACAATTTTACATACAATTACAATTAAAATTACAATTGCAATCACGATACATACAATTACAATTACAATTAAAATTTTGCAAATTTACATACAATTACAATTACAATCACGACACATACAATTACACAATTTTACAATTACCAATACATAATATTTAATAAATATCATGATTTAATATTAAAAATAAACATCACGATCATGATAACCATCGTACAAACATCATATTCTAAAATACACATTCAAATTCACTAACATCATCTAATCATCGTCATCATGTTCATATAACAAAACACAAGCATTGTATAACATCATCACAACAAAAATATCAAATATACATCTCATGTCAAATAACTGCTATCACATACACATCTATCTGCAAGCACATTAAATGAATATATCTAACATGTCGACCTAACAATATACACATCATGATGAACACCAACATATAAATTAAGTACATCAACATGAACATAAAATAAATGCACCATATATATATACATAATGTCAAAAATATACAACTGTAATATAACTGCATATAAGTGTCAAATATCTGGTGGTACTACATCAATACTAGTACTAGTCGGGGCCTGCTCAGTTGATGGTGCAACCTCGTGCTCAGATGGATGATGTGCCTGCTCCGGAGGTGCCTGTTGATCAAATGGTGAAATCTGCAAAGGAATTGACTGCTGATGAGTCATTGATGGTGCAAATTGCTTAGTGGATGGTGCGGCTTGCTTAGATGGACTTGCCTGCTCAAGATTAGGTGTCTGCTCAGTCGATGGGTGTGTCTTCTCAAGACTAGGTGCCTGCTGAGATGGTGCAAACTTCTCAAAAGATGTCTGTTGATTAGGACTCGATGCTGGCTTCTCATGATCTCCAACGCGAGGTGAAGGAGGAGGAGGTGGAGTACTAGAATTATGATCACTAACCTCATGATCATGATCATTAGATGAGCTGCTATGTCGTGCATGTCCATGATGCCTATCCATCCTAGCTTCCAGTACTCTGGAAGCTCCAACGATATGACGCCTAAGTGTCATCATATCGTGGGGCATGTATCTCTAGAGCTATGTGAGCTTACGATCAGTCTTGATCTCTCTGATCACAGCAAGGCAGACTCCCTCATCAACCAGGAGTCGACACAGTCGGTCGCCTAACTCCTTCCTGAATCGGGTGTTCGCCCTACGTTGCACCCCCACGAGTATCTACACCCGAGGATTAGGTTTGTCACCTTGATTCGTCGCCTCCACCATCTCCTCGTCATGGTTTACAACCGGATTATTCAGTGGGGGTGGAATCATGTCCCCAACGAATGTGCCAATATCTACAAAATATATATTACACAACAATAATTAGAAAATTTCATTAAACAATTTAATAAAACAAGTTAAAGAACGTGTTATAAAAAATTTTATTCTAATTAATTAATTAAGACAATAAAATGAAACTATATTAATTTAAAGAAAACACTAATATTACCTCTCGCATTTGGTGTCTCATCCTGTGTGAAGAGGATGTTGGTACACCCTCGCTAATCCAAACTGGCGTACGGACATGGCACCATCACAAACGAATGATCATCAACACTGGCTAGAAACTCCAGTGCATCAATATATATCCTGGATGGATAGTCTAATAGGCCCCTCTTATGCATCATCTAGCCCCACATCTGCATCCGTACATGCAACATCGACCTACGAGGCTACCGAAAAAATGTAAGCCTCATCTTTAGAAACCTCTCAAAAAATAAACAAAATAAATTTGAAGCAAAAGGGAAGGTCAACCTCCCACGTTCCTGAGAATGACATCTATCTAATGTTGTACAAAATTGCCACAAAAAAATCACATACAATCTCACAAGTCGTGGTGTTTGGAATAAAGAATCAACACAAAATAAAAGTGGGCAACTAATGCACTACCCGTCACTAGTATAGTGTGAAATGGTCATCAATAGTAGTGAGAGGCACCTCACCTCCTTTGGACCAAACGAAGCAATGCGTAACTGACCACCAGACAGTTGAAAATATGTAGGAGAAACTATATCATCCCTAATGTATCTCTGGGATTACACCAACTGACTCCCTACTGCATAATCGGCAAAGACATTTGGGAACTGAGGCAAATCCTGCACTCTCCTAGATAGAAAAGTAATAAAATTTATGTCCTCCTTAGTGGCTTGTACCACTAGCCAAGACCAACCTGGAAAGCCTGTCGGTGGGAACCCCACCTGTAGATCAGTTTTCCCAATAACCCACTGTTCCCCTTCAGGGATATAGCCTCCTCGCAGAACATGAGGAGACCTACCTCCCTTAGGAACAACTGGGTGGCTGCCGTAATAGGGCGAGGGTACAAAGTATCTCCCTCTCTCGTGCCTCCCATAACTGAATCATGTTATAACTGTCCTCTATATGCTCTTGTTGTTCCCTTTTCTCTCTCCGTTGACATCGCTGAATGATTCACATATTAAATACATTTTTTTTAAAATGAGAAATGTATTTACAAATATATATATATATATATATATATATATATATATATATATATATATATATTATTAAAACACTCTATGTTTCAAAAAAAGTATTAATCGTTATCGGTGTGTGCTTCTTTATCATGCACCGCGCTCGGTGCACATGAAAAATGTTCACGCACCGTGCAAACAAGAAATATTTTTGTATGGTGCGTTGAACAAACTAACTACCCCAGGGCGGATAGTTTGGTCAACACACCACCCAACAACAGTATATAGTCAACGGTGCGGTCCTATAAACGACTGCACCATTAATTATGTACTGCTGTTGGGTGGTGCATTAACCAAACTATCAACCTTGGGGTGGTTAGTTTTTTCAACGCATCGTCCTCCCGACAAAATTACATAGTCAATGGTGCGGTGCTATAAATGATAGCACAATTGTGTAATTTTTAAAATTCTATTGTTGTGCATTTTCTCGGTACCGCACTGGAACCCAATGAAATTTCTGTTAACACTATTCGCGGTGCGGCCTGTATATTTACAGGCAACACTGTGAATGGTGCGAGCCGAATGGCTCAAATGCACCACACATAATTTTTTTTTTTTTTTAAACGATTACTTTTAAGTTAGTTTGAAATTTTAATTCGCTAAAAAGTTTAGTTATTGAGAAACAAGTAGATTACTTGTACATTTGTGCATCAAGGAGGCATCTTTGCTGAGGAATTAAAAAAAAACAAATTTTCCCACCGTTTTCGAAAATTCAAACTCCGCATAGTGAGAAATGGACGGCAGCAATGTGGGCAATGGGAGCACCGATGGCAGGGCACCTCACGGAAGACAAACTCACACTGGTGCTTGAGAGGTCTAGAGCACTGAACAAGTAAAAATGAGGTTTTTATGGCTGATAATTTTTTTTAAATTAACTCTTTTTCAGTGTGCTCGATTTTGAGATGCACTGGGTGGTTTTATCAATGGCGCACCACATATCGTTATGGTGTGTTGGATTACAAAGACGCACCGGGCTAGTTTGTATGTAGAGAACCGGTGTGCTAGAGTACTTAGATACACCGGGCTGGTTTGTACGGAGAGCACGATGTATCGGTGTGCCAATTTATAGTACGCACCGGTGCGTTTTTCATAAAATGCACCAGTGCATATTATGATGAGAAACACACTGCTAAAAAAATATCCGCAAAAAATCCACCCGCCAACCTCCTCTAGTGACCTCCGCTACAAATTGATATCTGGGCTATTTTTATAAGGGCTTCCTCAAAAACATATGCTAGAGGGTCTTTTCGTTGTAGTGTGAACAAACACTTAGAACAATCAACGACACAACATTAAACACTCGGGTCTTCAAAAACAACATGGTCCCCTTAATATGACAACAAAACAACATACTCCTCCATGTGTGACAGTTAAGGTACACTTTGCGATGATAGTAACGACATTGTGCGGGAATTCATGAAACTTCCAGAATTGGTCTAACACATGTCTATATGATAAATAGGACCCATAGACACCAAATTTTCCCCTTGGAATGAACCATAACATCGATTTTGAGACATGCGACACTTCCCACGCCAAAATATGACACTCGATTTTTCTTCACAAAGGGACAAGAAAACTTAAAGGGTATACATGGGATGGCTCTTGCTACTAGAAACAAAAACTTGCAAGGTCAAAGTAGGCTCTATAATTTTAATGTAGGACAGAATTCTGGAGGGTATTGTAGCAATGACAACACTTGGAGACGCACTGATATAAATCCAGCTCCTTTGCCTTGGTATTAATCTTTTGTGCGGGGTCTAGTTTTTTAGGAAGTATTGATTCATTTTATGGATTACTATGGATTTTCCACTTAACCCTAGAAATAGACCCCTCCATTCCTTTCTCAGTTAGACACATTCATGAGAGTATTTATATCATAATTGTTTTGATTCAGGAGAAGGGTATTATTGTTTGCGAGCTTTAGATATCAATATCTTTCATTAACTATCATTTTTTTTTCATACTATGCTCCAACTCATTCATCCATCTAGTCGCTCAAATTCATTCTTGTAACTAGTTCTAGTCTTAATTCCAAAGCCTTTGTAATTTGTTGATGAACCTTAAATAATATAAAAGAGATTTTGGACATCAAATATTAGTTAACAAGGCATTTTATACCTTTTAATACATCCACATCCAAGCCCAGAATATCATGCTTCTTCCGAAATTAAATTTGGACCAATAATGAGCCCGAAAACTTAAAATAACAATCCAAAACTATATAATTAATTACCCATTCTATAGAATGCCATTTTATAAGCACATTGGACAAAATGTTTAACTTCTAGCATAGGTTCTATAATATGCTCACCGATGGTTTGGTTAATTATGCGACAAAATGAAGCCAATTAAAACAATATAAAAAATTAACTTGATCCTCATCGGGACTCGAACCTGTGACCTTGACCTACCAACAATAATTTCGTACCATTCACACTATCCAATGGAGGTTTTTACACGATATTCTCAATCTCATTTTGTAATAAATTTTATCATATATATGGCCAGCGGACGAGCTCATGGGAAATATAACTTTGACCAAAGGTTTTTTGTTCCACTCACTAGTGCACAATCGTCGTGGGCAATGGTAGTCTGACCCTGACACTCATGCCAAGACTGGATGATAATATACACATGGAATTCACGATGAAACTATATTTTTTATCGAACTCTCACTTCACCAAGTGACTACCTCAGTGATATCCCTATGGGGGAATCGCCAAACTTTGGCATTTTCCTCCACCAAAACCATATCATTTATGCCAAAATATAATCAACCAACCATGTCGTGCTTTGAGAAATTTGGCTAAAATAGTGTCGTCTTGTGAATACTTAAGTAGAAAAAAAAATTGAATTAGACTTCTCAAGCTTTCCTCAAAACTCAATTTATTTCACATGCTTTGATCATGACCATGGTTATTGCTTGACATTTCTCGACCCTTTGTATTTATATTGATGGAGTGGACTAGGGTCGACGATAGTCATGTATATGTTATTGAGACAAGGCCGACGTCCTAACTCATGTGCCCTTGCCAAAAACCTCAAATGCTCAGATTAGGTCATTAAACTTAGTGCCATGTGATTGTGTCATGTAATTGTTGGTTGTATTATGTTAGAATTGAAGCCCCACGTGCTTGGATTGGGTAATTAAACTTAACACCATGTGATCATTTTTCATGTGACCATAAAACCATCCCATGTGACCTTGCCCTAGGGGTCACTAGTCACCCATATGATGATGTTAGCATGATGTCATCATGCTACGAGGTAACCCATGAGGGGTGCGATGTGTCACTTGAATTCAAACTTTCTACCAACCAAAATGTGCCAATTTTCCATTCCATATGTCTTTCCCTGGTGATGCTACATCACCTTGTTGGCATTAGCAAATGATGTTTCATTCCATGTATACAAGCAACCTATGTTCTTCTACCACGTGTCTAGGCTGCCAAGTCACCACATCAAGCCAATCTAATCTTGCCAAGTGTTAGTATGGGGGGCCATATAATGTCCTATAAAATTTTGAAACGTGCCATTCTTTGGATGGGTCGGTAGGTCAGGTTAAACATCATGCAACTCTACCATTTAATCATTTCACCCAGATATCAAATCCATTCGATTTGAAAATGCTTCTTTACATTTAATAATGCTAAATGTCATGCATGTTTGTTTGAAATCCACCATTTAACAAAATATTGAATCATGGATCTACCCCAAAGATGTGCACTTTTTAAAAAATTTGGTGTCAACGGTTTTTGCAGAATTCTTTTGGCCCTTCGCTTAATATAATCTTGAAATGGCCATAAATTCTCATCCGCGAGGATTTTTTCAGAGAAGGATATACCATTGGAAAGATATTGACGAGACCTATGGAACCATACTATTTATAGAATCATTAGGACACCATAACTACATCAAAATCTTAGATAAATTCAAGCACCTTTAACTTCACTTGATGAGACCTTGTAAGTATCCTAGTTGTCATCTTGCTTCATAGAGAGTATCGTTGCTTCCTTAGGCATCATGAATGATATTGATGTTATCTCAGACATTCCCTTTGGCGTCAATGACATCTTGTTGTCATCAATGAAAACACAATGAAAACATATTTACGCACTCAAATTATAGCTTGAAACCATAAGGAAAATCCTTTTCCTTTGGGTAGACAAAGAGGATCCTATCTCCTTTTCCATTTACATTGCATGATCCATTAAACCTTATGGTCTAGGGTGCTATTGGGTTAAGCCTTTTTTCTTCAAATGTTAGTTTCTCACATCCTTCTATAGGGTATTCCTCATAAGTGGGGAGACAAATTTTAATGTTATAAAAGGTGTAGGAAGAGAAGTTGGATGGTTTTTTTTTAATTTGAAAGAGTGTAGGTAATATTAGGATACTTATAGGAACCTAGTTTCACTCCCAAATATAAGCATGGTAAAAAACATATAAGTAAAATTAGATAATACCTCATACAAACTTCCCGAATGCCTTGGTAATAACATGCCATATATGGAAGGGACATTAGAAATTATCACATCTATCATGCAATTTTTTCTTTGGATTTAGACCATCCTTACCACCAAATATTTAATCATTACTAAATATTGGACTCTTTTGGAATCAAGCGCCTTGTGATATCCAATCCTAATTTATCTAAAATATCCAAGGGAATCAATAAATAGGGTGTAAATAAGAGGCTCTTGGATCATATAAGAAATTGTGTAGTTGGAAGTTTTGGATCTCCAAAGTTATATAGAATGGTAGGGTATGTTCATCTCCCCTATCTCGCATATTTCCAAGCATAATATTAAGGGCATCATCTTGTAGTTTAATTAGACGTAAATGTGGATGTCACATTGGAGGACCATCAATATACAGGTGGGCCTCTCTTTTTATTGTTGAAAGGTTTGGATTTGGGTAGATTTACCTGGTGCTTGTGCTCTAACCCCTAAGAAATATGATACTGCTTTTCTATGGGAAACAATTTTTACATTTTTTTTGTTGGCTTGATCCACAGGGTATTTTAACCTTGAATCTCATGCTTTACAAAATACTTCATAACATGGGAATCACCAATTAAACTCCCCTTGTTGGCTAACAATTTTGACAATTTCAAATAAAGGCATAAGAATTTTTATTTTAGTCAACTTGTATATAATATAAAAAGTAGGGGGATCCCTTGGGTATCCATATAGGTATTTAGTGTTAGCATTGGACTTGACCATGATGGAATTTGACTAAGGGGATATTAGGACGTGAGGCATCATGAGGATCCTCCTGGATTGGAATTATTGGCTTCTTGAAATTAGCATATTTACATTCCAGGTCTTTCTTTGGAGCTTCAACCGCTCTTTCTACATTTCTTCATTCATTTCCCATCCTTGAAAAAATATCACCTCTCCTAAAATTTTGGGAAGTAAGCCTTGGATATAGAACACAAATTTTTCTTCTTTGGCCATGAGTTATCAAATTCTAGCTTGAGCTGGATATGAGTTAAGTTGAAAGTTTTATCATTTGTAATGAAAATAGATTCATCGAAAAATTCCCATATTCTTCCCTTAGAGGCTCATTTACTAGAATATTGGAAGTTGGGAAGTAATCAACCATGAGATTATCCTCAGGATGGAACAACATATTTATATCCATGGGCTAATCAACTCAACCTTCAATACCTAGTTCAAATTAATATTCATAATAGGGAGGACAAGATATAAACTCATGAACCTAGCTTTGGGGGACACATTGGCCTAGAGAATCATTACGAGAAAATATAATTGGTGGAAGTAGGTTCTAGTAAGAAGTATTTCCTAGGAGAAATAAAGACCTTTATAGAATCATTGTGAAATGTTAAGGGATGATCCCAAATATGGTGACTAATATCAACCTCCATTCCTTTAATCAAGTGAAATATTTCATGGATCCCTAGCTATGGTTGTGACATTAACATTTGGCCCACTTATATCTTAGGGAATCCTCCCCTAGAAAAGCATGGTCATTTTCTTTCTCTTCAAACTTGGCTCTCAGGTCACGAAAAGCTAAATCTATCTGATATCTCTTCATGGTCAGTTGATGGAGAATGGACTAGTTGGGCATGGGGAAGAGTCCCTCCTCCTTTATACCCCCTTGTGACAAAGTTGGAATTATAGTTGTCGAGATGCGCTCTCACTCCCTTGGAAAATAAATATCAAATAGGTTGTGGTTATTCCATTTATACATTAAAATTAGGGTATACCGATATCCTTTTTCCTAAAGGAATTTCCCCCAAATCTTCCATTCAATCTCGTATGTGGAATCCTAATAGTTTGCCAAAAATTAGCATTTTCAGTTGGAATCTAACTCATAAAATAATATTGAAAATTGAAAATATTTGCAAAAGAGGAATCACAAGACCCTCCAAATGTGTCTTGTGCCAATAAAAAGAGGAAACACTTTTAGAATGTAAATTTTCTAAATAGGCGTGGGACCATGCTTTAATTTTTTTTTCCTCATAGGATTGTTTGGCCTATAAGTATTGTTCAATTATTTAACTCTTGGGAAAAGAACTATATTGACACCTTTCATGGGAAACACCTCCTAAAAAGGATTTGGTGGGCTCTCCACAAATTTATCTATTGGAAAATCTGGCTTGCTAAAAACAGAGCTATATTCCAAAATCAATCATCAAAACTACCAGAAATCACAATTAGAGCTTCCCTTTTGTTGATTGAGGCAATAGGGTCTAATATTTATCACTCTTCTTCCCCTAAGGAAGTAGATGAAATGAGCAAACCTAGATGCTTGACTTCAAACTCCAAGATCAAATCAAAATGAAATATGAAAAGAAAGATGAGAAGCTCAAAATATCAAATGAGAATTTTACTAAATGGATTTTAGGTCATCATCACTTAGTTCTCCTTTTTGATGGTTCCTAAAAATCGAATCCACAAGTGGAAAGAGTGGGGTAGGGGTATGTATTAACCTAGAGGAAAAAAACAAATTTCATATTATTAGGGACTAGGTGTAGCAACAAACAATCAAGAAAAGACTTAAAACTTATATGAGAGACTTCTCTAAGCTCTAACACCGAAGAGAACTACGTTAACAATGGTAGTAGGAGATAGCTTAAGGATGAAGATTCTTCTCCAAAAACTTAATTTTATTGCAAAAGTTTGATCATTGTGAAGCCATCCATATCATAATGCATAATAACTTAGAGGCGGGTCATTAACCCATTAGTCAGATTAAGGTGGGGTGATATTATGGGTAATGAATATAAGCTTAAATGCGTAATACCTTGATTGAAATGATCTCCCTACTTCAAAGTTTAACAAGCAACCATACTCGTACAATTTAGGGATTATTTATGTTTGAAATGTGGCAACTAGAAGCCACGTGCTCGAGGGTACGTATGGTGGCTTCGTTAGTTGCGAGCTTTTACACTCCCTCTCTTATCTATGTGCTCAGAATGAATATAGATTCATCCTCCCATGTAGTTCCAAACTGATAAAATTTTGGTTAATTAATCATCACATACGAGCTCTAGGGGATATGACAGGTTGGCCATCATTGGAAGATTAGGTTAGTTGGGTAGGTGCTTCACCCTATGTTGGTTGAAATCAAGCTTACTAAGGTAGAAATGATACATTTTTCTCTCAACCCAGCTATTATGAAGAATTCTAAATCTTAATGAACCAACCTCTCTAGAGATAGGTAAGGAAAACCATGAACAAACTACTAAAGGTCCCCACACATAAATCCGTGTACTAAATGTTTTGTAAATTTTGTATGCTATACGGAATGTTTTGGATTATACAATGTTTTGGAAAATTCGGAATTGTATATTAAAAAAAATATGGATTAATATGAATAGAAAAACATATGGATTTAGGGTTGGCGTCGTTTGTTATAGATTCATTTTTAGTTGCCTTAAAAGTCAAATTTTCAAATTTTGATAACTTATGTATTGCTGCATTTTTTATGCTTTTTTTTTTTTGTCAAAAAAACAAATGTTTATTAATTATATATTTTAAAATATGATTGTTACAAATATGTTTATTATTATTTAATTTGTTTTAATGCTATATATATATAGTATAATATTTTCCTAAAAAATATTGTTTGCAATTTTATTAGGAGTGAATGGTTGTGCAGGGGTGTAGAGAAAACACATTTCTCCGCACAATCAAATTCTCTGCACTATTGACATAAAGATAATATAATTAATCATAAAATATTCTGAAGGGAGGCAGGAGGGAATCAATGGCGAAACCATAACTGTGACAGTCTACCGGTCTTTCGATGGCATCACGGAGGAGCCTGCCTGGTTGAGGATGTACCTGGCAGCTGGGTTCACTTTTGGCAGACATGTGGCGGCTTCAAGCTGCAAGTTCGAGATGCCTTGGGCACCGTACCTCTACAAATGGGGGGTAAAGAGGTATTATAGTTTACTATTCTTAACCCATACAACTTTTCTTTTACCATTTTTCTGTAAGGTTTGTAGGCTAGCATCTTAGGCCAATAGGTGCACGCGCCCGACGTGAAAGAGAAAAAGGAAAATAGAATAGTTGATGTCGACAAAGAGGCTCTAGGCAACCATGGTCAACGATTCAGAAAAGGTGGAGGTGGATCCTGAGCTAGGGGATATGCTAACTATGTGGGGGTTGGAAGTCACAAACCAGAATATGAAGTAGTTCATTGGTCCAGCTGGAATGTGTGCTTGGATTTATGGAGGCTCAGAAGAGGAGAGGAAGTAGGGAGGGGTTATGTTTTCCTTAAAAGGAACCCTAACCAACATGGAGAAAGGGACCCTGCTATCGACAGAGAACTCAACGAGAAGACATGAGACTTCCATTTCCTCTGGTGTTGAAGCCAGGATTCAGCTGGTAAGAGGTAAAGATCATGAATTTCAACGCTCCTTTCACTTGATAGGGGGGCCTCGAGGACATAGTAGCAAGTTGCAAAATTATGAAGAAACAGGGTTTGAAAACGTGTTTGGGAGGAGGCTTATGTTCCTCGGCCGTGATCAAGGGCGGGGTGGTGGATGGTCTAGTGGTGTGTAGACCCCCGAGGAATCTTGGTGAGGGTGAAAAGAGTCTACAAGGTTTTTTGAGGGAGGAAGGTTTGGGGAAAATTGTTGATGCCATCGCGAGGGATAAGAGGTTTTGGGTTGAGTCACAAAGTCAGGAATAAGGTTCATCACCAGATGGGGGACTGTTGACGCTTAGCCACACCCAGGAATTTCACAAAGGAAACCGATATCCCTCTGGGGTGGCAGTAGAGGGGTTTGAATTGGAACTGGTTCATCAGCTGGTAGGGGAAATTTGAGATCTTAGAAGCGGGGAAGAGGGGTTGAGGGTAAAGGAAAACACAACAGTGCAATCCCTCGATCAGTGAGGTCACTTGGAACAAGAAGATGAAGGAGGCTCAAATAACTCAGGGGGCACAAGGAAGAAAGAGAAAGTTGTGAGGAGAAAGGAGAAGATCCCTAGCCTGGTTCTGGGCATCAACATCTCAGTCAACGAAGCAATGTAAACAATGAAACTCACCTTGGTTGGAAGGGCCAAATCTGTGGGGCGGGTATAGTGATCCATGTAAGCTTGAGCAGAAGACTGGGAGCCTCAGTAGGCCTTGGTGGTGGAACAAATAATTATCTAGAATCAAATATCTTCACTATCTTTTATGTTGGCTTATCCACCTGCGACATTTCTTTGTCCAGGTCTTTGGAGATTCACAAAACATCATAAAATGGTTCAATAAGGAATTCATTTGTCAAAACTATTTATTAAGTCCTATTCTTGAGGAATTATGGCTGCTGAAAGAACATTTTTCTTACATATCTGTGTGTCATATTTATAGGGAACGTAATACTGCGACAATCCTCCTTTCTAAGGAGGGTTTACAGCAGGATCTGGGCAGCTGGAAATTTCGATAAATAGATCATGAAGGATCAGTGGAGCTGGACCGTCCTCCTTTATCCTAAATCTTTTTCCATGTGTTGATTTCGTGACTAGTTTTATATTACATGTTTTTGTAATTATTTACATATCAAAAGGATTTGTATCAATAATTTTGGTTGGAACATAGTCTTCCATTATATAATTGGTCTTTTGTGTTGAAGTGTTTATGGGAGATTGTTATAATCTAATAAATGGTGGTAGTTAAGTTTCTATTTTTATCTTTACATATAATATTTTTGTGTTGAGAAGTGTTTATGGGAGATTGTTATGTTGCGTAATATTACATTAAAAGCATTAAAAAAACCCCAATTTCAACCTAATTACATTCATGTGTATATATATGCAAATATAAAATAATAATGATCAAATTAAAATATATTTTATATATGTTAAGATAATTGTAACAGTATAAATTTTGAAATGGGAACGGAAACAAGTACCCGCTTTTTTTAGGTAACAAAAAATTCTCTGATTTTGAAAAGTGTTTATTCAAAATATTCTTAATTTTTTTTAGTATGTTTTTGACACATTAAATTTTCTTATGTACCAGTATAAACATTATTTTTAAAATGTTAGTGATTTTTATGTTGATTTTTAAAAGTGTTGATACCAACATCATCCCCTTTTTTAGAAGACTTATTTTTTGACCTTAAATTTTCTAATGTATTAAATGCTAATAATTATTTTCTAAATTTAACAATTTTTGAAGTACTCTTATTCTTCCTCTTCACTTACATAATTTTTTAAGTGTTTTTCAGGTATTTGTTTTTTTGTTTTTCTTTGAAATTTTTTTGTAATGAGATATTTTATTTTTTGCAGTGTTAAAAATTATGCCAAAATTTTAAAGTTTTGATCTTCTATCTAATTATATATTGTTAAATAATATTTCATTGCATATGAAATAATTGTCACTAAAAAAGCAAGAATCTTTAATAATTTACATAAAAATACATATTTTGAATATAGATATAACTGAAAAAATATACATTTTGAGTCTTTTTTGCTAAAAGTGACATGTCAAATAAACCAATTTTATAGGAAAAATTAACAAAAAAAAGTATAAAAATTAGCAATTTTTATGAATTTTATGTCAAAAATTAATAATAATAATAGTTTTTTTTCAAAAATTAAATAATTCACATAAAAAATGAAGTGAAAATCACATTATACAAATACTAAACATTTAATAACAACAGTTGAATACTTATTATTCTCATTAAATGTCAAGGTCAAAACATTACGAGCATAACTTATTAATAGTTAGCAAAAATGAGCTTCATTTTGAAGCTTAACTAAAATTTAATCAATAATATCACGTAACCCAAACTTTTCGTCTTCAAGAGTGTCATTATTGTCTTCTTCCACAATATTTTCATTATTGGCTTTAGTTTGATCATTTTCCGCTTATGATGAATCTTTGATGTCTGCGAATGTCCCAATGTATGTCTTTCCAACCATTCCATCTAATGGTGGTTGAGGTTCCTTTTCTTTTTTTGCCACACGGGATTCATTAAAATCCCCTTTCCTCAAACCAACTTCTTGCATTGCATTTGGAAGAAATTGAAGAGCATTAGTTCTTTGGTGAATAAATTTGCATTGTACTAAGTCTTTCTCAATGGAAATGTAATTTCTTCCTTTTTGTAAGAACCATGCTAGCGTTGTACCTCATCATCAAGTACACAAGAATTTTTTTAGTAAATTGGTATAAACAAAAAAAAATTAATTAAAAAATAGTGAAATTCATTTTTATATAATAAAAGTTACATGAGTCTGAACATAAATCCAAAACCCAATCTCCTTCATTTGAACATAAATCTAAAATATAGTTAATCAATGATTGTGGTTTTTGATATAGGTTAACTATCTCTCCTTTTGCTTATTTATCTTCATATGTTAGTTTTTTTACAACAACGTCACGAACCAATACTTAGCTATTACTCTTTCCATCTACTTGATTGAAAATATTAGCCTTATAGCTATCATCATTTGTCCAACTTTCAATATGAATGAACTCACAATCACTTATAATTGGTTGATTTCCGCAACAAATAAAATTTGACTTTTTCCTATAACATTAAATAGTAAAATTTCAATTAACTTGTACATAAATGATTTTTTAACATTAATCAAACATAAAATTTCAACGTCTTACCATGTAAGTTGCATCGTTGACTTTGTTTTTCCCTTGAAGCTTGATAATAACAACCCTAATTGTGTGTCTGAATGAAATGTTACAAATCTCCAAAATTGTGATGTTGTGACTTCTAGAAATCCCACAACTACTTTACTAAAAGCTTGATAATTATAAGGGTCACTATCATATTCAATGTTTGGGATATTGAAACCATGAGGAATATCTGCAATAATTAGGGAATAATCCATTTTAGGTATGAGTTTTGTAATGTCTTCACAATCACCTATATTATTTGATAGTGTGGATCTCATTCCAAAAGAAATGATTAATACTGGGATCAAGTTCAACATCACTAAGACGTTGTTTTCTCATCTTTTCCATTTTAATTTTTTCAATAAAGCTTCTGAAACTATCTGGTGCTCCATTTGCATCCTTCTTCATCTTCAATGAAATAAACAAATATATGTATAAGTTATAAAGTAAAAATAATATATATATATATATATATATATATATATATATATATATATATATATATATATATATATATATATATATATAGATATCTTTTTAAATGCAAGATAAAAGTATTTTAGCACTTATCTAGAAATTGAATCTGGATAGTGGCATACAACATCATCCCAACTATCTTCATTCAACAATTTAACCATTTGTTCTTGTATTCTCACATACACCTTGTGATTGAATAAATAAAGTAAACAATGTTAATATAGTGATATGAATAACAAATACTGCCAACAACAATATATTATATTAAACATAAACGTATAATCCAGAAATAAGTAAAAATAACAAACTTACTTTAGAAATTCCTCAGCCATTTCCTCCATTGATAATTATCCTGATTTTACACGAGATAATATTATTTTGACAAGTTTTTCATCCTTCACTCCTTGCATTGATCTCCAAGGCGTGATAGTTATATCTTTTGGAAGTAACTTCATTTCAGGACCTAAGTTACTGCTGGTACATATCAATGGTTTAGCCTTTTTGACCTTCTAACTTTTTATGCTAACGTTCTCCCAAAACTCAAAGATCTGATCAATCAATTCCCATCTCTCTAGTTCTAAATACCAACTGGATAATGTTATCCATACCTCTGACTATTTAAAAATTTACTTTGCCACCTTTTAAATTTATTTTTTCTTCAATTTGATAACCGATTTCCATACAACATTCCTCACGAAATGCATGATCAACCCTTGTCTTATCCCCACCACATTTTTCTTCAAATTCACTATGAAAAAATATGACCCTTTGGATGAAATTCATAAACATCCTCTACTCATTATCTGAATTATGATCCCATGCCAATAACTTTGCTTTTGTATTTGTTAAACCAACATAAATGATACATTTCATTGTTTCAAAACGTGGGTTATTGGGATATTCCTCCATCAATTTCCTTTGAGGTTCTACAAAATGGTTGCCCCCGAGTACATAATATTTGTATTCAAAATTTTTTGACTTGTCAAATGCTTCTTTATTAGGAACCTGAATTGGATCAACAAGAAGAACATGATCAACCACATGTGCAAAAGGGTTGTACCTCATCAATGCTTTCAAATTTTGAACATGCAAGTGGTGTGGATTTCTAATTTGATATTTTAATTGTCCTTCATCTGTCTTGTAGACTTGAATGACATTAAGTTGAAATGACCGACCACCTTCAATTAAACTTGTCTTTGTCAAATGATGTCGAATGAATTTTTTTTTGTTTTAATAATGCCATCCTCTAAATCAGCTCTTGGAGTAATGATTTCCCTGCTTCCTTCTGAGTTTTCACTAGGACCTTCACTGTTGTCCATGATTTTTTTCAAAATGAATTTTTTTTTGTTTTTTCCTCCTATTGTTTATGACATTTTCTTCAACCGAAGCAATCTTATCATCATCAACTAGAAGGGAGACATTCTTGGGAATTTTGTTTTTTTGTTTTTTTATGACTCTTCTCCTTTCTAACATTAGTTCTAATATGATCCTCAGTAATGGAAACACATTCTTCATCTTCAACTTCAACTTCAACTTCCTCATTTTCAAACATAACATGTATACCTTTACTAGATTGATCCCCTTTAATATAGTCTTTTAGCATCATGAAGTATTTTTTTTTTCTTCTTTCCCATATCTTCTTCTTCATGTTCATGGAAAATGGCGACAATATTCATAATATCTCGCTCTATATAATAGATTCCCCCCAACATAATTGAAATGCTCTAAGAAAAATCTTGCCAAATAAAATATAATATGTCAATAACAACTAAGTTATTAAAAATATAATGATACGGTTAGAATAATGCAAAACACATAAGTGTAAATAAAAAAACTTACAATCTTCAGTGCAATATTATGTACGATTTGTTTGCACATCATTGAAGAATATTCCCTCGTGTTATACATCGCCAATATAAAATGATATCTAAGCTTACCATGTGACTTGGGCGGTTCTGAAAGTATATAAACATTTTCAGAATTCAGAAAAATATATAGGTCTAGTACTTTTCCCACCAGGTCATAACTTACATCATCAAAATTCTTACTAGAATATAGATATAAGTGCAGAGTGTTGCCTTCCATATCTTTCATAAACCATGCATATTTTGTACAATTCACTTCTTTTGATTTCTTCCAGTATGAAACCAACTTATTTTCTTTTGTGGCGACATCTCCTACATTTTCAGTAATTAACTGAGGTCGAATTCATTCAGCAGTATTTTTTGAGGGCCCACCTGTAGCTTTAGATGATGCAATTATTGAATTTGGTCCAGAAATATTGGCAAAAACCTTCCTTGATGCCATTTTCCTGCAAACATATATATGTACATATAAATTAGTAAATAAAAAAAAAGATCTTACGTAAACAAAACAAATGAAAAAAAATTGTTGTGGTGTATCTTCTAGATCCATCGTATCAAGTGATATAATAAAACACACACACACACACACACACACACCAAAAACATGTACATCGCCTCCACGTCTAGCGTGTATTTATATTAATCCAAAATACCAAAATATAAAACCAGTTTCTTTTAAAAAAATTAATATTTTTACATTTTCTACTTGACCCCAACTATAAAACAAAATTTAATTTTTTTTACATGTCATTTCCCCAACCCCCTTGGATTTATCTTTTTTTTAAATTTTGGGACCGATTCTCACAATCGAACCCCCTAAATTTAAAACAAGTTCCTTTAAAAAAATGTAAACTTTTTTACATTTTCTCCACGACCTCACTGGAAAAAAAAATTATTTTTTTTACATGTCATCTCCCCAACCCTCAGGATTTTTTTTTTTACTTTTTTTTTGGGAGCCAATTCTCAAAATCGCCCCCTTGCCAAGTAGGGGGACAACTCCCGGGCCGTTGGGCTCGGGCGGATGCCCACTTGTGGGCGCGTTCGCCCGCAGCACAGACACCCACAATGTTGTGCTGCGGGTGGATGTGCCCACAGGCGGGCGTCTGCCCAAGCCCAAGGGAAGAATCAACCCCCTGCTAGGTAGTGGGGACGACTCATGGCCGTCCTTGAGCTTGGGCGGACACCCGCTCGTGGGTGCGTCTGCCTGCAACACAACCACCCTAGCGCCCACTCGGGCCATAGTGGCCAGGTACAGACCCGAGGTGGGCCCACCCAGCATGTCTGTGTGGATTTCTTTTTATAAATTATAGATAATAAATTTATTTTAATTGGTTTTCTATGGTACTCTGGATATAAAAAAATGATTTGTTGGTATCTAATAAATAATTTCTTCAAATTCCTCATTGAATAGTCCAAGTAGAAGGGGAACTAACCTTTCAAAAGCGAGAATCTCCCTTTGACAATGTTGCTGCTCTAGAAAATAGTTCCAAGTTTTTAAACAAAACCTCGAGAAATCTGGATGTGATGTGAGGAATAGTGACAATTAAAGTTCTTATAAAGCGGAAATTACGGAATTACTTTCCGCAGGGTAAATGTGGGATAAAAACTATGATAAATATTAAAAATTAAATTTATAATCAATTAAATGCTATATAATTAATTTAGATTATTTTAATGTGGAAAAAAATATTAAAATCATAATGTGTAGGAAATTTAAATCGAAATTACGTTCAATATTCAAGATAATATTTTAGTAGAATTTTTTTAAATAAATCGTAGAAATAAAATTTGGAGGGACATACTTCAGGCGAAAATTTTCGGCAAAAAATTTTCGAGGAAAATTTTCATTCTTTTAGCTATATATTATCATTGGGAGAGAGATCATTTGCATCATTCAACATATTTTGTTTCAATGTTATGGATTCCTCTGATACCGAAGTTTCATTTTATGAAGTGTCAACATCTTCCTCACGTAACAACTCTATTCATATTGATGAATATAATGAGTGACAAATGGTAGGATGAATAATTTCAAATAAATAGAGAGTCAAATTTTCCACTTAGTCCTAATCCTATGGACTATGAGAGCAACAATGACAAAGAAAAAGGTGAAGAATTTCCAAAAAATAGAGACTCAAAATTACCACTTAGTCTTAATCCTAAGGACTTTGAGAGCAATAGCGGTGAATGGCAGGATGAAGAATTTTTAGTGGATAGAAACTCACATTTTCCACTTAGTCCTAATCCTAAGGACTATGAAAGTAATTATGATGAATGGCATGATGTAGAATTTTCAGTGGATAGAGAGTCACATTTGCCACTTACTCTTAATCCTAAGGAATATGAGAGCAATAGTGATGAATGGGAAGATGTAAAATTTTCAGTGGATAGAGAGTCACATTTGCCACTTACTCCTAATCCTAAGGACTATGAGAGAAATAGTCATGAATGGCAGGATGTAGAATTTTCAGTGGATAGAGAGTCACATTTTCCACTTATTCCTAATCCTAAGGAATATGAGCGCAATAGTGATGAATGGCAGGATGAATTTTTTTTAGTAAATAACGAGTCACATTTTCCACTTAGTCCTAACCCTATGGACTTTGAGAGAAGTAGGCATGATGAATAATTTCCAATAATTCTCGAGTCTCAATTTCCAATTAGTCCTAATCATATGGACTATGAGAGCAATAATGAAGAAGGTCAGGTTGAAGACTTTCCAATAAATCGAGAGTCAGAATTTCCACATAGTCCTAATCTTATGGACTATGAGAGCAACAATGATGAAGGGTAAGCTAAAGATGGTGAATAATATCCTCCAAGTTAGTATTTCAACACCACAGATGATTGTATTGAAAATTTTCATGTCGCCGAAGATGGTAATGAATATTTTTCAAACAATGATGGTGGTGAATTTCCTAACCATACTGAAAATGATCATAGTAAGAATAATATTATTCCTAATGAAGATGGAAATTCTTGTTCATAGAATGATGAAATGATGGAGATGTTGCCAAAAAATATTGTATCTAGGAGTAGGAGTAGACCTTTTCGTACCAATCCAAGATGTTCTAAATATACAGGGGGTAGAGTAGAATATATCATGAGAAAAAGTTATATCAATGATCTCATTTCAAGTGACTGTTGTAAAAATGATTGCTTGAAACATATGGATTTCAAGTTTGCATTGGAGAAAAGGAAGAAATATTTGTAAATGAATACAAGCATGCAAAATTCTTATCTGGTGGGGTGCATGAAATCTACACTGGTAGGTTATGATTATCATATTGGGTCTTTATTGCTCTGTAGAAAGGCTTTCAAAATGTTTCATTTGATTCGTAATTTTCGGCTTTCAAGAATCCAAGATAATTTAGAAAAGGATCCTACATATTATTCAGAAGTTCGTCATAAACGAGAGTTTGGGCCACTAGAAAATATTGCAATGTCATGGCTACAAGACTTATTTTCAAAACATGGAGAGTTTTTTCCATAGAGATACAATACATATTCCATATAATTTTTCAAGATGAGAAATCTACAACTTATACAAGGAATATGCAAAAGGCATTGAAGGAAATAGCCGCTTTATTACATATCAATATTTAGTGTAGATATGGAGGAGATAATTCAACAATGTTTGTATTCCTAAGAAGACAAGGATGGAGGTTTGCAATATATGTGCTTCTCTAAAATAAAAAAAGGGATAAATGTCAAGGGGCAGAAAGAGGTAAGCATTCATAAAATTATTCTTTTAAATTGTATAGTGATCAACTACGAAAATGTATTTATTAATAGGTTTATTTTATGTTATGTATAGATTCCATTGTCAAAGCACTTCAAGAGCATCACAAACAACAAACAGGTGAAAGGAAAATGTTGTAAAAGCATCGAAATAAGTGTTATAATAATCCAAATATATATTTGGGTTTGATAATTGATGGTATGGACCAGAAGAAAAAATTTCTACCACATTTTGTTCGCACACCCAAAAATTTGCAGGAGGAAAATTTTATGCAGTTTCACTTGGTCGGTTGTATGATCTTCAATGGGATAATGTCGCCAAGAGTTTAATTCACATCTATGAAAATTCATAATGATGGAAATATTACAATAACCATAATTCATGAGGTGCTTTCTCATTGGTGTGGTAATCTTCCTGAAAATTTGTATCTACAATTAGACAACACTTGTCGTGAAATCAAAAATCAGATTGTTTTTGGATATCTAAACATGCTTGTTGAATTGAGAATTTTTCATAAGATAAAGGTTGGTTTCCTTCTTGTTGGGCACACTCATGACCATATTGATAATATTTTCAGTCGTTTTTTAGTAACATTGAGGAGGAAGGATGTTGGGAGCTTGTCGTCATTAACTGAATGTATTAAGAAATCATATATGTCAGAGCATATTTTTAATTTGTTAGAAGAAAACATTGAAATGCGAAGGTTTATTCTGGGATCGCATGGTGAAGAGAAATGCATTGAATAACTTAATGACATTAGCTTCCAACATCAATTTTGTATCAAAAAAATTGATGGGAAAACACTTATATGGGGCAAGAAGTATTCAACTACTGCTGAATGGGCGCCATCATCAGGTTTGGAATTTTTGAAGTTCATTCGAGATCATCCAATATTTGCGTCAAATATATTGTTATTACATTCAGTTGGCGAAGTTCATAATGCACGAAGGCATAAGAGAGATATAGATTATTCTGAATGCCTGGAAGAAATTAAAAAGTGCATTAGATATACATATGAGTACTTTGATGTTGTTGATTCAGTTTGGTGGGAGTTCTTTTTCAATGATTAGAGTGATATCCTTTCAAGACCAACAAATGAAGATATGCTTTTGAATAATCCATTTATTTTGCCACAAAATGTGTCAAATGAATAGGAGGAAACAAACATTGTTAAACAACAACAATCAAAAGTTATTATTAATTCTACACAGGTGGAAGAAAGATAAATGCATATTGGTTCCAAAAGATCTCGTGCAAAATGTGAAACCCTGGGAGACCATTACAAGGGTTCAGTACATGATATTAAGGAGGGTTCAATGATCGCATTGTTAGCACATGAAGATCCACATGGCTATCCATTTTGGGTTTCCAAGGTTACAAGGTCATTACAGAAAATGAAGATGTTACAAGTGTTGAATTACATTGGTATTCCACAAACGCATAGCCATTCAATGGTGTGTACAAGCCAGAGATGGCAGTTGATAAAAAAATTGGCGGAAAGAGAAAAAGAAAGGGTACAAGTATAAATCGTCGCCGCACAAACCTCTTAAAATTGGAGGAAGTTGAAATACTTGTTTATGACTTAAATTTAACAAAGAGATGAACTCTTCTCTCCAGGACGATAAAGATTCTGAAGTTGTTGCTACCAGAAGAAACAATGTTGAGATGGAAGTCTGCTTAACCCAGTCGTAGATCTAGAAGACGTTTGGAACCTCAAGTGGTGGGAATGCATGTTGACTCAGATGGGGCACTAGTTGATGAAAGAGAAGAATATGAAACATATTCATCTGCATCCAATCATTTATATGAATATGTGAATTCTGATGGTGTGCAAGAAAATATGAGTGATTTTGAATAATTGTGTAAGAAAATTTATATAAATGATGTTTGCATTGGGCAATGAAAATGATATTTTAAATTCCATATGATCTTACATGAAGTTATCAGTCATTTTTATGTTTGTTGGATTATATGTTTTAATTATGGTGAATTCATTTGTCTAAAATATTCACAATGTAACAATAACTTGGAGAAATCATTTATGTTTCACTATGTTATTTTAGTCATATAATTTGTTCATAATATCATGGCTGAAATATGTTGAAAAGTTAATGTTTTTTAATTCTATGGGTGAAAAATTGTGAAATATCTTTTATCTTTAACATTATGGTTGAAAACAATTAGAATTTTAGGGATTTTTAGTGTCATGATATTATATGTTAAACAACATGGATAAAAATTATTGGAATTTTAATGTGTTTAAAATACCATTATTTTATATTTAACTTCATTACTAAAGATATGTTAAAATTGTACCCAAAAAATAAAAATGGTATTCTAGCACCAACATTAGTGTGTTTTTCCATTTATTTGGCACATGAAAATTGGTTTTACTGCCATTTTTAAAAAATGTTGCAAATTAACCCTGAAAAAAATAAAACCTCGTTCTGGAATACACACTTTTCATTTTTGGGTCGTTTTTCATGCTTTTTGGGTTTTTTTTGGCTAGAGTTCATGTTTTCAGTTTATAGTTTGTGTTTCAAAGTTTACATTGTTTTATCACAGAGTTTAAAAAAGCATAAAAAAATCAATTTCAACATAATTACATATATGTGTACATATATGCAAATATAAAGTATCAATTATCCAATTAAAATATATTTTATATATGTTAAGACAATTATCACAGAGTTTAAATGACCATGTAGTTTGCAACATGGATTTCATACCACAAAAATGATCACATACCACTATGGAGTATACAAGATAATAAAATCATTATAGAGTTTTCACTATAGAGTTTACACCACAAAAATGCTCAAATACTAGTGTAGGGTACACATTATGATCATGCTAGAGTTTACAACACAAATAAGCTTGGATACCATCGTATAAATACCTATCTACTAGTGTAGAATCATTACAGAGTTTAAATTATCAAGGAGTTTACACCACAAAGTTTGACATCGAGTTTAAGCCATAAAAATGCTTTGATTCTATTGTAAAAATGTCTGAGTACCACCATAAAGTATACGCAATAATCAACGTAGACTATACACCCTGAAAGATTTTTTAACCTTTGTGATACTATGAGGGTTGAAGATGAAAAACACTTTCTCTTGGATTGCTCGACACTTACTCACATCCATTCTCATTTCCAAATCCTTTGCCACACTACCAACCTTCTTGACTTGTTAAGTCAACAAAACTATAATGATCTATGAATACTTCTCTCCCTTCTTTTTGATCATAGAAATAAAATATTAACTGGTATAAATTACTTGCTTACTTTCTTAAGGTACGATAGACCATATTGGTCTTAGTGGACATTAATCATCATCATCATCACTATAAATGAATAGATATTATTCCAGAATTCACTCTATACATAAATGTCTAGATATTACCACATAGTATATATAATGATTACCACAAAGCTTACCATAATTTTTTTACCACATAAATGCTTGCACACAAACACACACACAATTAACAATGTTTCTTTATTGTTGAAATTGAAAAGTACATTGCAATTAATGCATTAGAAATTGATATGTACATTGATATCAACAATTATGTGTATATATAATGAATAAAAATAAAAATTGGCATGTACAATGAAATCAATGGGCTAAAAATTAAATAGAAATGCAAATAAAAATAAAAATTAATATACACTAGACCATGAGAGTTGTTCAATTGGTGATGCCTTGATATTGAAGTATTAACTTCTATGAGATTCTAGGTTCAAATCTCCTCACACACACACACACACATATATTATTTATTAAAAATATTGTGGTGATGTGGTGTACTGTTAAGAAACTCCATGGGAAAAAATTGAACCATGTTAAGAACTGGTGTGGCCCTTGCTAGGTGAGATTATTGGGTGATTTTGGCAGCTTAGATGTCGTTGGGTTGTGGTTTATCAAGTCAAAGGTTAAGCGTGCAGTCATCTCAGGACTCACACACACACTAAAATCTATACATTAGACATTAACATGTACACTGAAATAATTGTATTGGAAATTGACATTGAAGTTGAAATTAACATGTACATTGAAACAATATGCCAAATATAGTTATTAAAAATATTATTTACTTCATTTTAGTCGACGAGGCATAGAATATGTGGTGATGTGGTGTACTATTAAGAAACTTCGTGATGTGAATGTCACTAGTTCAAAACTCCATGGGAAAAAACCCAACCATGTTAAGGGATGGTGTGGCCTTAGCCAGCTGCGATTCTTGGGTAATTTTGGCGGCTTAGATGCTGTTGGGTTGTGGTTTCTCAAGTCAAAGGTTAAGCGTGCAGTCATATCGAAACTCACACACACATATAAACACTCACACACACACACACACACACACACACACACACTAAAATCATTGCATTAGACATTGACATGTACACTGAAATTAATGTATTGGAAATTGACATTGAAATTGAAATTAACATGTAAATTGAAACAATATGCCAAAAATTGACATGTACAATGAAATCAACAATTATGTATATTTATACTAAATAAAAATAGAAATTGATATATACATTGAAATCAATGCGTTAGAAATTTACTAGAAATTTAAGTATGGATAGAAAGTGACATTGAATATAAATAAAAATTGACATGTACATTGATATCAACAATTATGTATACTCAATAAAATAAGAAATTGATATGTACATATAAATCAATATGTTACAAATTGAAATAGAAATAGGAATTGACATTGACATTGACATAGAAATTAAAATGGACATTAAAATAAAAATTGAATAGAAATTGAGATTGATGTGTACATTGAAATGAATGCATTAGAAACTGAAATGTACATTAAAATCGACAATTATATATATGTATACTGAATAGAAATAGAAACTAACAGGTACACTAAAATCAATGCGCTAGAAATTGAATAAAAAATGAAAGAGAAATAGAAATTGACATATACACTAAATTAATGCATCTAGGAATGATACATACACTAAAATTAATGCATTAATTTCAGTGTACATGCATTGACTATAATATACATTTTTCATCTTTGAACATTGTTATTTTATTTCCATTCAAATTATTCCTCATCTAACTCTTGAAGTATACTTCTAAATAATATTTCATATATTATAAACAACATTATGAAATTAAGTATTATAATGATCAAATTATTTTTAGACATATACATAATTTTGGTCATTTACAAATTGTATTACTATACTACAAATTGAAGAAGATATATTGATATTGTTTTGTCTTTGATAATACTCTCTGTACTTTCAACCAAATGAGGAAAGTGAGTAAATTTCAAATTATTTAAATTAATATTACTCATATACATATACATAATGTTGATTAGCTATAAATCATGACACTATAATGAAAATTGAAAAAATTAAATTGACATTTAACCTTCTTAATAATACTTTTTATATTTTCAACCATTTGAGAAAAATAAGTAAATCCCATATTGTCATATTAATTTTAAACATTCACATATACATAATGTTCATCATCTTAACAATCTGTGGTTGAAACAACTTATATCTATTTAAATTATGGATCTATCAATGTTGAGATAGATTAAATTATTTGAAGTATAAATATTTTCTCTAGTTTTGTACTTAAAAAAAAAAATTGCATCTCAAGAGATATGATCCCTCTTGATATTTAAGAATTTTGAAGTTAAGATAAATCTAGTGTAAATGCAATTGTAAGTAAACAAATATCAATATAATAATGATATATTTTTATTAATAAATAAATAAATGCTATTAAAAATAATATTATTTTATTTTATCCTCGATGGGGGTGCATTAGAGGCGAATGGAGACAACAAGGGGCATTTACTCCCCTTCCCATGCATTGAGTGTAATGATGAAGCATGTCTTGGAAGTCCCTTGGGATTGGCAACAAGAGATGGTTCCATAAATTGTAGGCACGAGTTAACCACGACCCTTCATAATGATGTTTGTTGTGCATGGTGATGGGAGTTACAGTGGTAGCTGGAATTGTTGCTTTGAGTATGAAGGGTGGCCATTGTCATCCCTATCCCTTCAATCTTTGACGAGAAGAAGAGGGATTACACTTGGATTGGGAGTTAATGATCTTTCCTTCGAGGAGATCTAGAGTAGAAAGACTTGGGACCCATGCCCATGGTCATGTGTGTTGTCTTCGAGCATATTCATAGAAGTTTGATGAAGGAGGCAACGCCTAGGATAGGCAACCAAGGTGCCTTCACTAGAACCATCAAATTTTTCCAATTTCCAGGTAACTTTCCTCATTTTGTTTCACAATTGCTTTGTCAGAGAGTCTGATGGTTTCCTCATCAAGGTAGCAGTGTGGTTCTTGGTTGTTATGTTTGGATTTGTTGAAGGGTACTCGAAAGAAATGGATAAACCCTTCTCATGCAATGTGGCCAAATTTTTTGGGTAAATCTTCTCGATTTTCCAACTTTGGTGATGTCTTTTTCATTGTGTCTCCCCAATTATTTCTAAACTGTTCCCTTCCACCTGGGTGGGGTTCTGTCTGTATGGAGTTCTGGGTGGTCTGGGTTGACATGTATTGTTTTCCTCTTTTCACTTTTGAACACTTCAATTCATTAGGGACCGGCAGGCTTTCCCGGCTCGGTGTGGGTGGTCATCGTTTTAGTGTTGAAAAATCCATTAAGGGAAGGAAAGCACCAAGTAGCCCCTCTCCTCTTATCTTGCAGTTCTATCTTGACTTTGGTCTTGGGCTCGCCAGCTAGTGATGGAACAATTGGAATAACTATAACATAGGGTGTTGGACACCGGTTTAGTATAGTCATAGTGCTACCCTGGACGCCATGCAACGACAACATGGTCACACACACTGAGTTGGCAGACCAAGGAGACCTGTAGCAAAGAACATGGAAAAAATGAGGGATCTAGGAGAGGAATTAGACCAACAAGTTGTACACTCCCCAGGCATAATAGAATTGCCTCATCTAATTCGACGCACTAGAAAACCACCTTCATCAAGTTACTTAGCTCATGGAACAGATTGTTCGAGACCACCATGATGATCATAACGAAATAATTTACTTTATGAATGATCTTCAACACAATAAATGTGATATGATGGACCGCCTATGTACCTTGCGTTGGGGGCAAAAAAGAATTACAGAGAGGATGGACTGCTTGGAAAGAAAATTGGAACATATCGAGGGACATGTTCACAAGGCATTTGATCCTCCTTCACCACGAGATATCAACCCAGATGAAACCCCATAGAGCATAGATGAAAATTAGTTTCTTCTTTGTTCTTGAGACTTTATGGTATTATTGTTCTATCTGTATATGGTTTGCTAGTTTACTTTTGTTGTTGGCTATATTTTTTCTTCTATTATCTTTTGACTAATAAATTCAATAATATTGAAGCCAAAGATTTTTTGTTTGTTTGTTTGTTTTTCATGAATTAATAGAAAAACTTGATTTAAACAAATATTATTTTAAAATATATATATTTTAATTTTTAAATATATTTAATAAATAATTATAAATAATTAACATTGATCTTTAAGTCATAGCTATTGTGTTGCAATTAAAAAAAAATCACATGACACAAACATTCACAACTGAAAGGAAAATATAAACTCCAATTACCTATCGTATTGCTCATAAATGGGCCTTTTAAGTCTTATAAATAAACTAAGGTTGAAAGAGTGTATAAGGCATAATAACTCCATGTTATTTTCCTGTAAAGGTTACATCTATTCATTCATCTATATAGAAATTATGGGTTTTTAAAAGTGAAAAATTCATTTTTAAATATAAATTAAAAAATGATAATTAAAATGAAAGTTGTGCAGCTTGAATATGAAAAAGTACAAAAGCATTATATTTTAATTAAATGAAATTAGTTTATTTAATAAATTTTAATAAATGGAAAAAAAAAAAAATCTCAATGAAAAAATCACAATTTTATTTAAATGAACAAAATTATATTTTGTAGATGCTTAAAAATCATTAAGTTATATTAGCCACACAATTAGATCCACAAATAAAAACAAAATTAAAAAATATCAGGTCTAAGTGTAGAAAAACTAATTAGCCTACCTCTTTCTACGTCTCTTCTTTTCAACTTTTTTCCAGACTCCTTGAAAAGGAATGAGATTTATGATTGTTAACTGATTCACATTTTCCTTCAAAAAGGATCCTTTTTATGAATTCGAATTCACTAAAGTGTAAGATCGCTTCACTCCACCCACATCCAATTGGGGGAGTGCTTCCATCCATTGTTGCACAATAAAATCTACTTTTTCAGAAATCTTTGACCTTGGGTCAATGTTCCAACCTGCTCTTCCCCTATGTTTTTTATGTGCCTTGGTGCTCCCGGACCTCCACATTCATTTGATTCACCACATTTTTCTCTTCCTCTTCTTTTGAAGTCTTCGAATCTGGAATCTGTCATCCCTTTGACTTTTTGGGCTGCTTCTTTATCCCATTTGGAAACTTCTTTGTTTGCAAACAAGAGTTTTATAAGTGACTAGTCTGAAGGAAGATGGGAAAACCAAATTTCATATTCTCAAAGTCTAGATATTGTGTCTAATGAAAGCTATTATGAATTAAGTGGATTCGATCAGGTAGAACTTTACTAAGATCGACCTCTACATAGATTCTAACAAAAGTAAAAATTCCTTTGCCAGCTCTTTCTAAATATGTCTTTATGTATTTTCCCAAAGTGTTTTAAATTACCTCTAATACCTAGTGGTGCCAAAAGGGAAGAGGAAGATTATGCAATTTCACCCAGAATGGCATTTTCTAGACCACCCGAGTATTGTCGTTAAAACCTAGGAACCATTGAGTGATAAAAAGACTTGCACTCCCCCAAAACTATGGTCCTTCATTAAGAACATAATCCAAGTCTTTTGGTGTGTCAAATTGTACGATAAAAAATCCTTTTGAACGCAAATGAATGTTGCAGTTGGGGGTCCAATTAGAGAAAATACACTGATGAAGATCCTCTAATTTGGGCCATAAACCATTAAACCTGGAAATAATGGCTCGTGATTGGAGAATATCAAACAAATCCTTTACTTCTTTAACATTTATTTCCATTGCTGGAGCATGTTTCATTTGATCAACGATGTAAGGGCCTGAAATATTATGGCTTTGCTCCGCTAAATTGGAATTCTTCCCTGCGACTTGAAATGGATCAATGGTTTTTGCTTGATCAGATTGAGCTTGAGACACTCCCTTACTTTTCATTGCATCCCAATACGAATCCATGGGGTTTCTAGTTCCTAAGGAGCCTCCTCATCGCCGCAAATTTAAGATAATGGAGGAATGAATAATGAAATAATATTTCATCTTCATATCATCTTGCATTCATTTTCCCCCATAAACAGGTTTTGAAAGATCATCAGAATTACCAAAATATTTTGGATATTCTGCTTCAACTCATTTACAAGATCACATGCATGAACCCAAAAAAGGATGGATTTTCCACCTAGGGTTTTCACAAATATTTTGAAGGATTGCTCAACAACCATTTCTCTTTTCTAGAAGTCCAAATCAATATTTGAGAAGCATAGAGGGTGCAGGATCCCAATGGGGTTCTGATTGATTGACAAATCACAACCCCTTAGGATTAGATCATATGCAACACATAGATTCTCGACCTCGTCCAACTTTGTTAATACAAAAAATAAACACCACTCGACCAAATATGCATGATAAATACAAAGGGTCGCCACATAACAACCATAACAACATGAATCAATGTGATAAAGACCATATTGACACAATAAGTCTCGCTCGAGAGGAAGGATCTTTGAATCCGACCTTTTGAAAGGTGAATTGGGAATTGGACAAGGTCCTATCAAATGAGTTGTAGAGCTATCACCTTTAAAATTAAAAATATCTACTGTTGTGGTACAAAGAAGCGAGATATATGAAGCGTAAGACATCAAATTGTGAATCAAATCCCAAATATAAGCACAACTTGGCACCATGCACAAACATTGTGAATACCAAGCACATTGAGGGTATGCTGAAACAATATGACGATTGACAAACTGTAGACAAGAACCCTAACCATCTCTTTGAATCTCATTCCTTCAAGTCATGTATAACAAGTGCTCCAATTTATTACTACATATATACATTTTTTTATTTAAATTTAATATTAAAAATAATAAATGTGTCGAGAGGTGCTATACAATTTAGAATGTGGGAGATGTTATCACATAACGTTATATTTAAAAATAATAAAATAGTAGTTACATTAAAAAATTAAAAAAATAACAATAATGAAAGCTATAAATAAAATATTTTGATTTTCATCTTAATTTTACATCAACTATATATAAAAAGATAAATTAAATGAAATTAAAAAAACAAAAAATCTAATTGTCTATAAAAAAAATTTAGTATGAGGGAGATGTGTAATTCATTCATTACTTAATTGAGTTGATATGTGATATCTAAAAATAATATTGATATTATACCTATGTAATTCATTTTATGTTAAATTGACATGTCATATTTAAAAGAATTATATTGATAACATTTTTTTTAGTGTCAATCCTAAATAAAACATTTCGATGACCATATAAAATTATAATGGTTAAAACATTTTATTAGTGTGTTGTTCAAGAATAATGAGATTGTAGAAATTATATAACTAATGCGTTATACATCCAAAATTCTTTTGATCACACACCATTTGACTTCATGCACAATACATAATCTCTTCTACAATTGATCATTACTAGCGGAAATTAAATCAATTACATGCACACATTGAAACCATAAAAATTCACACATATGAACACAGTGTTTTAACGGGAAATCTTGAAGCTAAAAACCCCAACTATCTGTATATAATACATGTCATAGAGATCATGTAACAATCCTCATACAAAGCTGATCATATCAAGCTCTCAGTACAATACAATCGCTACACACTAATCAGGCCCGATCTAGCAAATCCATGCACCGATCTTTGCCACCTGCTAGCCTACCTCTACTGCGCAATCCCTGCTGAATATTGGCTCTGAATGAACTCGAATTGGTCCAGCCTTTCTCACGCAATCATCATTGCAATCTCTACTGAGTTTTGGATGCAATCAATGCATCACTATAGTCACAAATGATTGTCATCTTGCCCTTTCACCTATCTCTCCACTAGTCTCCACTGAAACTGTCCATGCACTATAGTTAACTGATGTATTCTTCAGTTGATTAATGAGTTAATATTTATTAATTAATTCACACCAATCTCACTAGTGTATCAATCAGTTAGACTAGATACAACTAGCTCAATTGTGTCTAACTGAGTTAAACGAAACACAACTCCACCAAATACTTCTACAACTCCACCAAACTCTGTTACATGAGTTCTAACTAAAGTCTCCATGCAATAGCTCCACTTAACCCTTAGGAATAGCATAATTCCTTCTATCAGCTACTGTGCCACATATGTGCACTTAACTGAAGTGCTCCAAGAGAATAAGATAATGTTTATAGTCCAAATATTATTAAGAGCTAATAATATTTGACATATCTATTTTTAGACTGGCGATCTAAAAATAGATTCCGCCCAATATGTCTAAAAATAGAAGTCCATCTATTTTTTCTAACTTGACCAACCATCCACAAATAGCATCTTGCAACTCTTAAGTATGATCGACATACAAATAGACTTGCGCCAAAAAATAGCCTGGGCCCACTTAGTGAAGGCGACTCTTTTCACTAAGCTCATCATCTTGCAATACTGATCTCAACACTCCCTCTCAACAAGATAGGGATTATCTACGCCTTTTAGATCACGCCTCTATGGTATTCCTAATTTGCTCTGGTGAGCGCCTTCGTCAAGATATCAACATCCTGATCCTTCGTAGGAATGTAAGAAAGTAACATGATCTTCCGCTGCACACAATCTCTGATATGATGATACCGGATGTCAATGTGTTTAGATCTATCATGAAATACTAGATTAACCGAGAGTTTGATGCAACTCTAATTATCACAGTAGGATCTAAGTGTGAACCAAACAACCCGTCCAGGATCTTTCTCATCCATATACCCTCGCCCAAAATTGCTGCCATGTACTCGACCTTCGCTGAACTGAGTGCCACAGATCTCTGCTTCCTGCTGTACCAAGAAACTGTTGTCGACCTGATACTGAAAATCCCTCCAGATGTGCTCTTTCTGTCCGTTGGGCTACCTGCCCAATCTACATCCGTGAAGCCATGCAACTTCACCTCATCCGACTGTCTGTACCATAATCCCTATCCCAATGTGCCTTTGAGATATCTCAATACTTGCTTCCCCACCTTCCAAAAGAGCTTGGTAGGATTAACCATAGCTTGTGAAAGCTGGTTAACAGCGTAGCATATGTCAGGTCGTGTATTGACTAGATACATAAGCGACCCCACCAACTGTCGGTAATCAGTGGCATCCACTACCTTTGTCGATGTAGCATCCTCTTTTCTCCAACCACCGGGAAGAGGAGTGTCGATAGGCTTGTAGCCTTGCATGTTGAACTTCTCCAGTATCTCCCAGGCATACTTGCCTTGAGACACAAACAATCCATCACTGCACTACCAAATTTCCAATCCCAGGAAATAATGATGGAGGCCCAAGTCCTTCATCTCAAACTCTTTTGCAAGATCAGCCTTGCATGAGAGTATCAACTGTTCATCACACGTCAAAATCAAATCATCTACATAAATTAAAGTGATCAACAACTTACCCTCCACCACAATCTGGTATAGGTTCGGATCCGCCTCACTCTTGGTGAATCCAAGACCAGTGAAATAACTATCTATCTATGTGTACCAAGCACGAGGTGCTTGTTTCAACCCATACAACGCTCTTTTGAGCCTGCACACATGCGACTCGCTGCTGAAAATCTCGAAACCTTCGGGACGCTCTATGTACACCTCCTCCTCAATGACTCCATTGAGGAACGCAGTCTTCACATCCATTTGATGAATGTGCCATCCCATCTACGCTGAGAGAGCTAGGATGCTCTGTATGGAAGAATACCTTGCGACAGGTGCAAAGGTTTCCTCATAGTCGATCCCCTCAATATGTGAGAAGCCCCGGGCAAAAAATCTTGCCTTGTACTTCTCGACGCTCCCGTCAGCAGCTTGCTTCACTTTGTAGATCCATCTCAAACCTACCACTGATTTCCCTTTCGGCCTTGGAACAATATCCCATGCATTGTTTCTGACAATCAAATCATACTCTTCCACCATGGCATCTACCCATGCAGGGTCCTCCACAGCTTCCTCGAAATAGGATGGCTCTGTCACGATACACTTGCTCATCAGAGCCATGTATCTAGTATATCGGTCAGGCGACTGTCTCTGTCTGCGCTGTGATGTAGGTGCTCCTACAATCTTCTCTACATCAAGATTCAGTCGCTCAACTTCTGTAGTGCGCTTCCTCCCTCTGATGGTTGGCACTGCATGAGTGGTTTCTTCCACTCCATGAACCTCCTCTTGTGGCTGATCCACATCCTGAGGCTCATCCTTAGGAACTAATAGCTCCTCATCTGCATGCAAGTGTGGTTCCCTCTCAAGCGAACACTTCATGGCTTTCTCCTCATGAAATTTGATATCCCGTCGCACAATAGTCTTCTGACTATGTGGAAAATACACACGATAGTTGTGGCGTGTTTCTGTGTACCCCACAAATATCCCAACCTCTGTGGTCGGCTCCAACTTCTTCTTGGCATCCTTCGTCACATGAATGTAAACAGGTGAGCCAAAAATATTCAAATGAGAAATATCAGGCTTCTTACCAGAAAACGCCTCTTCGGGTGTACTCATGCCAAGTACACTGTGAGGACAACGGTTTTGCACATAAACCATAGTATTGCATGCCTAAGCCCACAGATGTATGGGAAGGCCCTGATCATGCAAAATCGCCCGTGTAACACCCACGATCGTTCTGTTCTTTCGCTTCGCTACCCCATTCTGCTGTGGGCTATGAGGCGATATGAGATCTCTTTGAATTCCTTTTGTGCTACAAAAGTCTTTGAATTCGCCAGAGATGAATTCACCACCATTATCGCTCCTAAGAGCCTTCACCTGCTTCCCCGATTCTTTCTCCACCAGTGCCTTAAACTCACAGAACTTAGAAAATGTCTTGCTCTTCTTTTGCATGAAGAAGATCCAACACTTATGAGAAAAATCATCAACAAATATCACATAATACCTTTGCTTTTCTGTTGAAGCTACTGAGAAAGGTCCACACACGTCTGTGTGAATTCTCTTAAGAATCGTCGTGGCACGACTATCCTTCTCATGAAAGGTGGCTTTCACAAATTTTCCCAAAGTACATCCCTTGCACTGATCTGACTGTGCAAGTGTACCTTTGGGAAGCCTGGTAGAAATCTGCTGCAAAATTTTCAAAGCACCATGGTGAAGATGGCCCAATCTCCTGTGCCATAGCTCGCCCTCATCCCGGCTCACCACTCCTTCTGCCTTGCCTGCCATTACTGCGCAACCATCTACCTACAACTGATAAAGGTTCTTAACTCGAATCCCTATCGTCCAGGTTTCACCAGTTGCCTTACTGCGCAGGAAAGCCTTTCCCTCGCTAAAGACAACATCATATCCCTTGTCTTCCAACATCACCACAGAGATCAGATTCTTCTTCAATCCTGGAACATGCATGACATCCTTCAAGATGAAAGGTTTTCCAGACTCCCTCTCAAAGGAAATGGTCCCAATACTAGTCACACTGTATCTACCATCATCGCCCATCTCGATGTGCACTCCAAGATCCTTCTCATCCAGATTAGTAAAAAAATATTTGTCTCCAGTCATATGGAAAGACGCACCACTGTCAAGAAACCACACTGAACCCATCATACTTGAGACCAGGCATGCGATCAGTGAAAAATCCAGCTCAAACTGCCAGGCTAAGGCCTCTCCAGCTGCAGATCCAGCAGCCTACTTATTTTTCTTCTTTTGTGGACAATTAGTGGCATAATGTCTGTGTTGGTGACATTGAAAGCACTTCACCTTGGACATGTCCTGCTTCTTGCCTTTCGCACCGGATTGAGAAGTATTCTTCTTGCTCTTCCCCTTCCTTACTTTGGTAGCCAAAGAACAATTTTCTTCATCTTCTTTCTTCGATGAAGATCCATCCCTGGTACTCCGCCTTATCTCCTCTTGCACAAGATCTGACCAAAGTCGCTCCCATCCCGACAGTTTATCCCGACCATTGACATAGTCCTCATAGGAATGCCAACTCTTCGGAAGCCCAAGGAGAGCCAAGCTCACTAAGTCCTCTTCATCTGCAGTAACCCCCACACTTCCCAGCTCATCCCTGCACTGGACAAACTTCATGAGGTACTTGGGTATACTGTCGCCTTTCTCAATTTTTATTTTCCTGAGCTTATCCTTGAGTGCCAACTTCCTCTGGTCGCTCTTGCTTTGGAACAAGTCTGTCAAAGCTTTCCACGTCAAGAATGGAGAAGCTTTACCATGAAGGCTGGACACTATGTGATCCTTCACACCTTCCAACAAAATTCTTCGACATTTTGCTGTTTTCTTTTGCCATGTGTCAAGTGCAGCAGCATCGCTAGAAGCAGGTTTTGGAATCTCTGCATCTATGGACTCCTTCAACCCATTATCCTCCAACACCACCTCCATCCTGTCCTTCCATGCAATATAGTTCGAGCTGCCCTCAAGGGCATACTCCAATCACAATCCGTTGAAATACATCTCAACTTTGATACCAAGAAAACACTACTGCAAATTCGAATTCCACCAGCACAAAACTCAACTGCTTCAATGCTTTGCAATTGCTCCAATGATCAATATCGCTCTGATACCATGTAGAAATTATATAACTAATGCGTTATATATCCAAGATTCTCCTGATCACACACTATTTAACTTCATGCACAATACAAAATCTCTTCTACTATTGATCATTACTTGCGGAAATTAAATCAATTGCATGCACACATTGAAACTATAAAAATTCACACATATGAACACAATGTTTTAACGGGAAAGTATAAAGCTAAAAACCCCAACTATCTGTATATAATATATGTCATAGAGATCATGTAACAATCCTCATACAAATCTGATCATATCAAGCTCTCAGTACAATACAATCGCTACACACTAATCAGGCCCGATCTAGCAAATCCATGCACCGATCTTTGCCACCTGCTAGCCTGCCTCTACTGCGCAATCCCTGCTGAATATTGGCTCTGAATGAACTCGAATTGGTCCAGCCTTTCTCATGCAATCCTCATTGGCATCTCCAATCACTGTGTGTTGCAAATCATGCAACACTATAGTCACAACTGATAGTCAACCTGCTCTTTCACCTACCTCTCCACTGGTCTCCACTGAAACTGTCCATGCACTGTAGTTAACTGATGTATTATTTAGTTGATTAATGAGTTAATAATTAGTGAATTAATTCACACCACTCTCACTAGTGTATCAATCAGTTAGACTAGATACAACTAGCTCAACTATGTTTAACTAAGTTAAACTGAACACAACTCCACCAACTACCTCAATAACTCCACCAAACTCTGTCACATGAGTTCTAACTGAAGTCTCCATGCAATAGCTCCACTTAACCCTCGGGAATAGTGTAATTCCTTCTGTCAGCTCCTGTGCCACATCTGTGCACTTAACTGAAGTGCTCCAAGAGAATAAGATAATGTTTATAGTCCAAATATTATTAAGAGCTAATAATATTTGACATATCTATTTTTAGACTGGTAATCTAAAAATAGATTCCGCCCAATATGTTTAAAAATAGAAGTCCATTTATTTTTGCAACTTGACCAACCATCCACAAATAGCATCTTGCAACTCATAGAATATGATCGACATGTCTAAAAATAGACATAGTCTAAAAATAGACTTGCGCCAAAAATAGCCTGCGGGCCCACTTAGTGAAGGCGACTCTTTTCACTAAGCTCATCATCTTGTTGCAATCTCAACAGAGATGTATCAATCTTTCCATTAATAGGTGTTTTTTAATAAATTGACATGTAACAATTTGAAAAAATATTAATAACGAAAACATTTTCATGTAAATATAGAGATACATATTATGTCTATATTGTATAAAGAAGGTGAAATTAAAAATCGTAGTTTAGACATTTTATTAGTGTGTTTCTCAAGATGAAGGCTATGTGCAATTCTTTTCATGCTTATGATAGAACTGACAAATGACATATATATAAATAACCAAGTTGGATCCATGTTAATCCAAGATCTATCAAACACCAAGAGGGATCAAATCTCTTAAGGTGCAAATCTTTATTCAAGTTTGCACTTTAAAATAGGTTTGTACCCCAACTCTCACCCTTTGATATAATGGGGGTTAACATGGATCTATGTTGGCATTGTCCTAGTATATTTCATGTTATGTTCAATTGATATGTTTTAAAAAATTATATTGATAACAAAATATATTTTAGCGTCAATCATATTTTATTTCAATGTCCATATTAAATAACAAAATGTTATATCAACTTTGTGTATAAAGAGATATGGAGTAATCTATTTTTTTTTTTTTTTTTAATGTGTAATTAAATTTTTTTATGTGCCATTTATTCAATTTTTAATATGGAGTTGATATATGGTATTTAAATAAATTAATAAAAAATCATTTTAACTATAAATAAAATATTGAGAGAGAGTTCTTAATCTATTAATGTGTGCTTTCTAATTTAACTGATGAGGGAATTAGTAACTACTTCAATGCTTGATATGGAATTCACATCTAATATTTTAAAAGAAGCATTAATAACAAAAAGATTTAATGTAAATGGAGATACAATATGTAAAATAAATAAATAAAACAAAATTGATTATTAGAACATTTTATTAGTGTGTTGTTTAAGATGAATGAGATGTATAGTTATTTTCATTGATAAATGTTTTTTATTGAATTGACATGTAACATTTAAAAAAAAATATATTAGTAACAAAAAATATTTCATGTAAATATTTATCTATTTATAGAGAGAGACTATGTCTATAGTGTATAAAGCAAATGGAAAGAAAAATCATAGTTAAAACATTTTATTAGTGTGTTTCTCAAGATGAACACTAGTAATTCCTTTCATGATCAGCATCGAGTTGATACTTGACTTATATATAAATAACCAACATAGATCCATGTTAATCCATGATCTATCAAATATCAAGAAAGATCAAGTCTTTTTCAAATTTTACACTCTAAAAAGAGTTTGCAACTCAAAAAAATTGATCCCTCTCAAAATTTAATAAAACCTGTGTTATCTTAAATCTTTATAAATATAACTTATATAGTTAATATATTTTAATTAATAAATTAAAAAAAAAATGCAAATCACAAGGTAGAATAAGAGTATCTCGACATTAGAGAAGAGACATGCATATGGAGAAGTTGGAATAATCAAGATATTCCATCCCTTGAGAGCCTTACCATATTTCTAGAAGTCAAAGATAGAAGAGCCAAGCTTACCTCATTTGGACAGGTGAATCAATCTAAATGAACTCGCTATGGTAGAAGCACTTCAAACTTGCTTTGAGTTCTGGAATCAAAACTTAGGCTTATAAACCCTCAACAGGCAATCTGCAGCAAGTAGGGAATCAAATTTCTGCCATATTCATAACATCTGCACAAACCATTTATTCGCAACCTATATATGAGGTGTAGTAAGCATCAAGGGGTTTCAGATTGTATATTTTTTTAATCTTGTCAGCGGTTAATCCTTTAACAGATTTTTGGAAAAGATACTTCGCTTGGATGGTTGCATTGACCACTATTGAAAGATACATCAGAATAGTCCAGTATGCAAACAATATGCTAATACTCGTATCTTCCATACAAATGGAGTAGCTAAATGTATCATCTTGATCTTTCAACACAAGTCCTGTACTTACCAGTACTTACCTTTTCATATTGTCGTTATGTTTTGATTTATCTCTCGGTGAATCAAGACACATGACCTTTAAAGTGTTCTTGGTGAATTGCGGTGGAGCCCCTTTTAATCACTTAGGCTTTCGGATTTCTGCATTCTTTAAATATACAAATTAATGCATATTGCAGCATAGCTTGGAATTTAGGTTTTTACAAATATAAATAATAAAACTATGGCTATTATCCCTTGCCAAGATTTAAGATTTAATTATCCCCTGTTAAGATATAATGAGAAAGAAAGAAAGAAAGAAAGTATTTTAAACGTCCATCAGGTTAAAAATAGCTTATGGGACAGATGGCTTTTCCATCTGGCTCTTGTATTCGGCCATTTTCCTGTGAATTTTTACAATAACCACTCCCAACTTCTCGACAAACTCTTCGCTGAATAGATTATCCCAAGAACTAGATGCCAGAATACCTGCATAATTTCCCCTGTTGTCTTTGAAGGCCTCGCATTCTAACATGAAATGTTTCTCTGTTTCCACTTTTCCAGAAGAGCAAAAAATACAAACTCTTTCCTCCCACATTTCTTTTGGCCTTTTACAGCGCCCTGTTTCACAACGGAGTTGATGAGAATTAGTCCTTAATTGAGCAATAAGAATTTTAGATCTCCAAGAAATATTGGTCCCTATGTACGCCTTTTGCTAATGGTTATGAGTGGGGTTAAACTCTTCGAAGTAGTACTTCTTCTTTCTCCCTAGCTCTTTCTCCCAAGTACGTTTGTGGAACGTATCCATACCAAAAGTTTTTATCTCCTTACTATTTGTAGGACACGTGCTCAAACAAATACCCCATTTACTAAACCATTTGTTATTTTGCCGCATCCAAGTCTTCTTTTTTTTGCACAACCTATCACTAAACACAACCTTAGGCCATCTACCCTCTTCCATTTGCTCAATTTTTTTCAAGTAGCTTATGACTCGCACCATAGCAATTGCTTCAATAGGAGCAGCCCCTCTTTCACTTAACAGGATAGCATAAGGAACTGCACTTTTAATTTTGAATTTGTTTGTAATCAAACGCTTCAGACTTTTCTCAATTTGTTTCCACTGCATCTCGGTTGTGCTGTTGGTCCACAGTTCACAACTGTAGAGAATCACTAGAATCACTAGAAGCCCAAAAAGAGTTAGAGTGGTTTTCCAGTCCCACAACTCTGCCTCTCTACACCTATTTTGAAGAGCATGAAATGCTTTCCAACCCCCTAAAGTTCTTTTCTTTCTACAACCATCCCAACTTAAATTTTTGTTGAAGTCAATTCCGAGGTATTTGTAGTCTGCAACTTCTTCCAGAGTGTTGCCTTCAAAGTAGAACTTATGCTGGTTATGCTTTCTTTTGTTAGAGAAAACCACTAATTTCGTTTTGCTAATATTGACTTGCATCCCCACCCTTCTACAAAAATGCTCAAGGGAATGTAAGTGCTCTTGCAAACCAAGAGCCGATTTAGTAATCAATATAAGGTCATCTGCGTGCAAAAGAAGCCTTATAACGAACTTGCCCAAATGCATACCGTCACCCCCTTGCGAATTTAACCACTTTTCAAGCTTGTCAATATATAACCCAAAAAGGGTAGGAGACAATGGGCAACCTTGCTTGACCCCGATATCGCTTCTAAAATTTTTAGAAATGCCTATTGGAGTTCTAATTTTGACTTTCACGTCTTCATACAGCCTATGCACAGCTGCTCTCAAATGCCTGGGAACCCTGAGTTCCTCCATTCTGCACCGAAGCTTATCCCTAGGAAATGTGTCAAAGGCTTTTCTGAAATAAACAAAGCAACAAAAAACTTCTTCCTTTTTTTCCCAAACTTTTTCAATGATGTGCCTTAAAGTTATACAATGATCAATTGTGGAATGTTTAGGTCTAAAGTCTGCTTTCCCTTTAGCACATTTATCTCTTTCTTCTGCCCACTTGCTGATTTTCTTTTCTAACATGCTTCCAAATAACTTTGCAAACACGAGGTTTATCATTATGGTTCCATATTTGGAGGGATTATTGACGTTGCCACTCTTGAAAAGAGGTATTGCCATACTAGTTGTCCAATATGTGGGGAACCCTTGCTGTATGATGTTGTTGAATTTTTCTGTGATGTGAGGTGTAAGAATTTTTAAGCCCCACTTCAGATACTCTACTTGGAGTTCATCTAAGTCTTTTGCTTTTCCAACGCCCAACTTCTTGATACCCATCTCTACCTCTTGCACCGTGAAGAGTTGTGTCTTTTTCGGTGAAATAATATGATGATGAAAAATATTGATGTAACGTGGGAAACACCTAAAAAACTTTAGAAATATTGATGTATGAACATTGTTTTATTTGTCTTCTTCAATTGGAAAAAAAGACAAACTCTTAAATAAATTAATTATACAACTCTTTAATAAACAAATCATTTCACTCATAAAATGATTTTCCACTGTGACTAGTTGTTAGCACTGAGCAAGCAACTGTAAAAAATGAGTTGTGTTAGGCGAGGTCCCATGATACACAAATTTCTCAGATATAGCTCATGCTTGCATAAATGTTTTTAAGAATGAATGAATGAATGAAATTTTAACGTCCACGAGACTAAAAATATTCTATGGGACCGCCGGCTTCCTTGTTTTTTGCCTTCTGTAATTCAATCATTTTCTTACTCAAATTGATGATGAGCTGACCCAACCTTCTAACAATTCCATCACTGAAAAGACAATGCCACAAAATTAATGCTAGCATACCGCAATAACCGTCTCTGATGTCTTTGAAAGCGTCACATTCCAAAATGAAATGTTTTTATGATTCCACTGACCCAGAGGTGCAAAAAGTACATACCTTCTCTTCCCAAGCTTCTTTAGGTCTCTTCCACTGTCCCGTTTCACACCGAAGTTGATGTGAGTTAGTTCTTAATTGAGCAATAAGAACCTTTGCTCTCCACGGAATGCTAGCTCCAATGTATTATTTTTGTTAGAGATCACAAGTGGGGTTGAATTCCTGAACATAATACTTCTTCTTTCTACCCAACTCTTTTCCCCATATACCCTTACGGAACTTCTCCAGCACAAAATTCTTTAACTCCTTGCTATTTGTGGGACATGCATTCAGGTAAATATTCCATTTTTGCATCCATTTGTTGTTTTGTCTCATCCATGATTTCTTTCTTTCACTCATACCTTCATTGAAGATAACTTTCGGCCATCTATCTCCTCGCATTTGCTCAATTCGTTTTAGATACCTTATAAGTCGCACCATGGCAATTGCTTCGATGGGAGCTGCCCCTGTTTCACTCAACATTATTTCATAGGGAATTGAACCTTTTATTTTGAACTTGCTCATGATCAAGCGTTTTTGAATTTTTTCCATTTGTTCCCATTTTGAAACAGGAATGCTGCTAGCCCACAATTCACACCCATTCAATATCACTGGACAAACTAGGAGTCCAAAAAGTACTTTGATCGTGTTCCAATCCCATAACTCTGCCTCTCTACATCTATTTTGAAGTGCATATAATGCTTTCCACCCTCCTAAAATTCTTTTCTTTCTGCAATTCTCCCAATTAAGCTTGTTGTTGAAATCGATCCCGAGGTACTTGTATTCATTTACTTCTTCAAGAATGTTGCCTTCAAAGAAGAACGTATGCTGGCTTAGCTTCCCTTTTTAGAGAAAATCATTATTTTGGTCTTACTGGTATTGACTTGCATCCCCGCCGCTTTACAAAAATGCTCAAGGGCATATAGGTGCATCCAACTAACAAAAGAACTGCATTTCCAGGTAAACTGAACTTGAATTTGCAAGTAGTGGGAGACAGGGTCAGGCTTTCTTCGAGGAAAAACTCTGATTGGCAAGAAAATACTATTGCTTAATTTAGTTACCTATTTATTTATGATGTTTATGAAAGTAGCTTGAAGATATTGTTTTAGTTAGTCTAACTCACAAAAAGTTGAACTTTGAATCTCATGTTTTACAAGTAATATAACAAGGTAATAGCCTACTAACCTATATCCACAAGCACAGCTTAAAGATATTAAAGAAAATGGAAATTTGAAATACAAACTAATGTCGAAGTGACACAATGATTGAAGTTTTAGTAGTTACATACCTTCTAGCATGGAAATTTGGCGGAGATGCTGTGGGAGTGCCCCATCAATGTAACATTCTGTTGAACCAAGCGTGCAGAACATTCTGGTAGCATGCTTTACTTTAGTCGTTCATTTTCCTGTGTATCAAGGACACAGCGCCTCTAATTGAAGAACCTTGAACCCCACTTGCCGAGATTGCACATGACCCCATGTCCCAATTCGCAGCCGAATTCCTTCGCGGCCCCATGTCTCAATTCCCAGCCGAATTCTCTCGACCAATCAGAATCTATTGTTAGCCAAGGGGAATAATACCCTAACATTTTAAGGACATGGAGAACCCAACATAATTTTCCTATTGAAGGAGGGTGAGAGGTCCATAGCCGAACCTTATATAAACGTAAAACCCTGTTGGGAGCTTTGGCAAAAAGATGACAATGGATGACCTGATTGCCATGCAGTTGAGAATTGAGCACCGGATAAACCCCACTGTGGTTCTGCCGCATTTGACAGAGATGCTGCTAATGGTTTTTTTTTTTTTTGTTTGTTGTAAAAGCTTCTGCATCTTGCTATTCAATGATTCAATGAGAATCAAAGATACATTAGAATTGCAATGACATGGTGCATTAGAGCACATGATATCAACTTGCAGCACATGGGTTACCTGGAAACTAAAATCCTACAGGACTTGATCCAAAAAGACCAATAACAGAAGCATAGATAACCTTTAGTTGCAAAAATGACAGGAAACTGCTGCCTAAAGCAAGAAATCCTGGAGCACAGACATCGCCGAAGATATCTGATGCAAGAAAACCAGAAAAACAGATCTTAATCCTGTAGCACAGATCTCTTTTACAAACTGCCGAGAACACTAATTTTTGAGACTGCTTGAGTAAAGGGACTAAAATATTGATGAAGCACGATTGGGACATTTTAAATTTCATCAAATGGAAATCTCACTGAAAACCAACAAAAAAAAATAGCTTCAGAATAGATTGTATAATCCCAAAATTTGTCCGTTCCTCTAGAAGATTAGAACCAAATGAAGACAACAAGGCTGAGATGACAGCAAAATTGAGATGTCCTGACAGGGCCCAGAAAACAGCAGCCGAGAGAAAACTAGAACAGCTGGTATAGACCAGCATGAATCCTTTCTTCATCCAGCCATTCTTCTAAAAGGACAGAACCTGGTTGGAGCAGAAGGCCTTTTTTGGATAGTGCATTAGTTTGAAAGTTGAATTCTGTGTATATGTGGAAGAAAGAGATGTTGTGGAAACCACCGATCAATTTCTTTATTCTGGACTTCCAGTAAGTCAGATTCAGTACCTGTAAGTCGGTCTTTCAAGAAAGCCAGTCTATGATGATTTTTGAATTGCCACCAACTGTTAAATCAGAAATTTTTAATGAAGCTGCGAAAAGCAAGAGGTCCCAAGCAGCCAACAACTCGGCCTTTGTGTTAGTACCCTGGCCAAAACCCGTACTTATTTTGATAAGGTGTTTTCTGTCTAGCATGATAATATATCCACCTGCACATTTTTCACTTTGGGTTGCACCATCGAAGAAAGCAACTGGGAACTGAAGATTGGAAACTGAACTGGTCGCATTTCTTCTGTGTTCAGCCTTAATCTTGATAGGATACTCCTGCCAAGGCTAACACTTTGGAGGAGGCCTGAATCAAATTGGGTTGTTTGTTTTCAAAGATCACCTTATTCCTCAGGCCCCATAATTTCCAGGCAATAAAATGGGAAGAGAGAAGAATGATCTCCTGTTGTTATTCCAGAACATCATGCATTCACTGACGAATTGTTTAGTTCTGAACTTTTAATCTTTTACTTCCAACCACCTCCCGAACACTAAACCATAAAGATTGGGCTATTCTACACCTGAGAAAAAGATGATCTATGCTTTCTGCTTCACCATTGCATAAGGTACAAATGTTGGGCTCATGAAATCCCCTTTTCTGCAAGTTGTCCCAAGTTAAGATTTTGTTCTTCAATACTAACCATAAAATTGTTTAGTTCTGAACTTTTAATCTTTTACTTCCAACCACCTCCCGAACACTAAACCATAAAGATTGGGCTATTCTACACCTGAGAAAAAGATGATCTATGCTTTCTGCTTCACCATTGCATAAGGTACAAATGTTGGGCTCATGAAATCCCCTTTTCTGCAAGTTGTCCCAAGTTAAGATTTTGTTCTTCAATACTAACCATAAAACAGTTTTGAATTGTCACAAGTTAAGATTTTGTTCTTCAATACTAACTATAAAACAATTTTGAATTTAGCTGGTAGATTCCAAGTGCCACCAAGTGTCACCAATGTCTTCTGCCTGACAAGAAGTAGAGGCCATTGCCACAAACAAGCTTATCCTTTTCATTGGAAAACATTAGACCATTAGAAGCCAGATTGGAAACAAAACGATCCCAGTCCAAAGCTATATTGTTATGAAGAGATAACTCACAGACTGAAAGCCAATAACCTCTGGAGTAATCAAAAGGAAAGGAACTGAAAGCTTGGCAAGCCTTTAAGCTAATACCTTTGAACAATATTTGATTGAAAATCTTGCATTTGCGTACATTGCAATAAGTCCTTATGTCCCATTTCTATTTTATTTGTATTGTTGAGTGTACTTTCTCGGGATCAGTTTTAGAAAACTTGAGAGAGATTTGGCAGGGTTATCATCATTGCTTTTCAGGGTTTGATTCTTGATAGAATTAAGTGGAATATGAAATAGATTATATGTGAAAAACCGTTAATAATAAGCTAGATAGTATAGCTTAGTTAAAATAATTATTATCATCTAATTTTCAGGTTACAATTAAATTGGTGCATGGGAAAAAATAAATTAAAATAATAATGATACAAAATTAATATTATGGATCAAACTAAAAAATAATGATAAATAAAGTTTAAAATATGAAAGAATTTAAAATAACTTCTGTGAATTCTTTAAATAATTCTAATTATTTTTACTTTAAAAAAATTAAAATAATAACAATGCTAATTGATAAATATAATACACTTAATACTTTAATTTAATTTAATCAACATTATAAATAAATTATTTTAATAATCTTTTTACTATGTAAAAATTTAAAGACTTGTTAATTTACATATTAATTAGAAAACTACTTTACAAATTAATTACAAATGTTATATTTAAATTGATTCTCTTACATTGAGATTATTATTTTTAAGTCATTTCATGTTACAAATACATGAAATATCTAGTTTAATGAAAACAAGATACCAAATTAAGAAAATCACCATATGATCCACGTGAAGGACAAACTAACATGAATTTACTCAAATAAATAAATACTTTCCAATAAAGTAAAAAAATAGCTATTTTATATCTTTTATTATAAATACGGAAATAAATATATTAACAAATACTTCCAAATTTTATAATATACTATTTTAAAATGTAATTTTTTTTTTATTATAAATAAATGGTGATCACACCAAAAATAAAATAATGAAAATAATGAACATACATTCAGTGAAACAGCCCCACTACCAACCAAGCAACATTAGGGCATGCAAAAAATCATATTCCAAAAATAAACGAGCTAAATGTTACAAAAAAAATCATGTTACAAGAATTTTTTATTGACATCTAAATTATAAAAGAAAATATTTTAATGAGTTAGATAAAAGTTACTGATCAAACAAGAAAATTACCTAGTATCCATATTTTTGAGGTAGCAAAAAAAACACTTGCTTTTGAAAAGTGGTGATGGAGAATCACCATTTTTTTTGGAGGATAGTTTTAGCACTTTAAATTTTCTAATGATTTTTTTTTTAAATGTCATGATTTTCATGTTGATTTTGAAAAATGGTAATATAGAATCACCCACTTTTTTTTAGAGGATTGATTTGGACACTATACATTTCTAATATCTTCTTCTCCCTAAGATGTTTATTTTTAAGTGTATTTATGTACTTTTTTTTTAATTTAAAAAAAAAATTGTAATGAAATTTTTATTTTTTTCACATAGTTAAAAAAATAAAAAAGTCAATATTTTAAAGTTAATATTTTCTATATGTTTATTTATTGTAATTCAATGCACATCCAATAATTGTTGCTAAAAAACCAATACTTTTAACCATATGACAAAAAATGCACATTTTCAATATAAATGCAATGAAAAAAATACACATTTTGACATTTTTGTGTTAAAAAAACCATGTTAAATAAATAATTTTTTGGGGAAAATCTTAACAAAATAACTTTAAAAAATAACATTTTTTTATGAATTTTATGTCAAAAATTAATAGTAATCAAGGGTTTTCAAAAAAAAAAAGGATTCTTCTCATAAAATATCAAAGTCTAAACATTACAAGTAAAACTGATTAATAACTCTCAAAATTGAGCTTTATTTGCAAGCATAATTTAAAGCTAATCCATAATATCAACTAATACATGTTCAACATCTTCTAGAACATCATTAATGTCTTCTTCCGCAACATTTTCTGCTTCATTTTGGTCATTGTCATCTTTTATTGGATCTTTCATGTCTGAAAATCTTCTAAAGTGTCATTTTCCAATCATTCCATATAACGGTGGTTAAGGTTCCTTTGCCTTTTTTGCCACACGTGATTCATTAAACTCCCTTTCCTCAAACCAACTTCTTGCATTGCATCTCGAAGAAATTGAAGAGCATTAATTCATTGTTGAATAAATTTGAATTGCACCGAGTCTTTCTCAATGGCAATGCGATTTCTTCCTTTTTTTAGGCAACATGCTAGTGTTGTATCTATTCATCAACCATAAAAGAAACAATTAAGGAAATTAGAATAAATACATAAAAACTAAAAACTAAAATATTTAAATTCAATATTATATAATAAGACTTACCTGAATCTAAAAATAAATCCAAAACCCAATCTCTTTCATTTGAACATAGATTTATAAAATACTTAATTAGTGCTTGTGGTTTTTTATAAATGTTTACTATATCTCCTTTTGCATCTTTATCCTCATATGTTAGTTTTCTTACAATAACATCATGAACCAGTACTTGACTATGACTCTTCCCATCTACTTGATTCAGAAGAATAGACTTATAGATATCCTCTTATGTCCAACATTGAACATGGATGAACTCACAATCATTTATAATAGATTGATCTTCGGAAGAAAAAAGATTTGACTTCTGCTTGTAACATAACATAGTAAAATTTCAATTAAATTGTACATAAATATTTTTTTTTTAACATTAATTAAACATACAATTTCAATGTCTTACCATGTAAGCTGCATCCTTGAGTTTTTTTTTTCCATTGAAGCTTGTTAATAACATTGCAAATTGTGTGTTTGAATGAAATGTCACAAATCTCTAAAGTGGTGATCTTGTGACTTCTTGAAAGCCCGTAACCACTTTACTAAAAGCTTGATAAGTATATGGTTCACTATCACATTCAATGTTTGGGAAATTGAAACCATGAGGAATACTCTACAAGGAAAATACCCTCTAGTGGAGGTTATAAAGGAGGTTTTTAGTGTTATAAAATTGGCCAAAATTGTCAAAAAAACATATGCTACCACATCTGTTTCTGGGAACAGAGGTTTTGGCGGAGCTTTTAATGGAAATTCAACACAACTAAAAAAAATGGGCAGTCGGAGGTTATTACGGATGTTTTTTCATCGATGCGCTACTCTGGCTTTAACGCACCAGTGCGTACATTTAGAAGGCGCCCCAGGACGGTCGAAGGAGAATGCACTGGGCTGTTAAGGTATAAAACAACATCGGGCCTAGTGTTGGTGATACAACGCAGGGGGCCATTCTAATTGGTCTTGGGATTTGAGCGGTGCCCATAGGTTGTATCAACGCACTGATGTGTATACCTTTATGATGCACCGGTGCGCCATATCACAGAAAGACACCGAGATTTATAATTGGTATCGGTATTCGTGCGGTGAACATGGATCGTACAAATGCATTGGTGCTTATAGATACATAAACGCCCTGGTACGCAGTATCACACAAACACACTGATATTTATAATTGGTATCGGTATTCGTGCCATAGATGATAAACGCACTGGTACATATAGACATGTAAACGCACCGGTTGATAGTTATTGACACACACCAGTTTTCATTTTGTTCTTTTTAGAAACATTGACTTGTGACAGTCCAATTATTGTGATTGTTTTAAATTCATTATTCATCAAAAGTTGACACATCTTATAACAATATTCATATTAATTACATTTTTATTAATGCATTTGAATGTGTTGTTTGGATTAATTTGTTACATAATATCAGAATTATTGTGGTTTTTTAAAATTCATTATTCCTCAAAAGTCGACACATATATATCTTATACAAATATTCATATGAATTAAATTTTTATTAGTGCATTTGAGAACGACAATGGAGAACGTAATAGCGACAATGGAGAATGCAATAGAATAAATTAAAACATATTATATGATTATATGTATAATATATATGAATAAGACAGTCTTTATCATACAAAATGGGACAGTTAATATTCGTATCCCTTTGTCTTTCAATTGGGACACTATGTATATTACATTAAACAAAATGTCTGATTTTACAGACATATTTCAAAAAATAAAACGTCTTGCTTTGATATCCAAACATAGTGATCATCATTCTTCGCTTGAACTATTGTCACTGCTAGAGCTACTTCCATGACTTGGGTTATTTTCAGGAATGTTGTGTTCACGGTGTTGATTGTTTTCTTCTGTTGAAAATGCAACAAGATGATGGAGCTTAGTGAAATGAAGTTGCCTTCACTAAGTGGGCCCGCAGGCTATTTTTGGTGCAAAGTCTATTTTTAGACATATGGAGCATGGTCTAGGAGTTGCAGTATGCTATTCTTGGATGATTGGTCGAGTTGGTAAAAATAGATGGACCTCTATTTTTAGACATACATGTCGAAGTCTATTTTTAGACTGCCTGTCTAAAAATAGGTCAGTCAAATATTATTAACCCTTAATAATATTTGGAATATAAACTTCAATTTATCCTCTTGCAGCACTTCAGTTGGAGCTACGGATGTGGCCCATGCATCTGACAGAAGGAATTACACTATTCCTAGGGGTTTGGTGAGCTCATGCATGGTTGACTTCAGTTAGAACTCAAGTGGCGGAGTTTGGTGGAGTTGTGTTCGGGTTAACTTAGTTGAACTAGTTGTATTTAGTTTAACTGGCTAATACACTAGAGATGAGTGGGGTGAATTAAATATTATTTAATTCACTAAACATTAACTCATTATTCAACTAAAGAACACATCAGTTGACTACAGTGCATGGACAGTTCAGTGAAGACCAGTGGAAGAGGTAGATGAAAGGGTGAGTTTGCTATTAGTTGCGACATTAGTTGTGCATGATATTTGCACAAGCATTGGAGGATATTTCCAATGAGGATTGCGCAGTTGAAGCCAAGGAGATTCGAACTTGGATCTCTCATTACACCAACTTGGATTGCGCAATAGAGGCAGGCAAATAGTGGATGAGTTTTGAACCTGTGACTTGTTCAAAACTGAGCTAGTTTGTGTGTAACCTTTTGGAGATAGTACTGAGTACTTGTGAGGAGTATTGTGCTATGTATTTTTACATGTTCTCTTCCATTATAATATACAAAATAGCTGGGGGTTTTCAGCTATAAGCTTTCCCCATTACATATTGTGTTTATGTGCGCATGCGATTGTTTCTATTTCCGCATATTGATGATCAATTGTAGAAGAGGTTATGTGTTATGCATGAATTCGAATTAGTGTGTGACCAGGATAATCTCAGTGGATAAATCTTCATTATTCAGCAAATTTCTACATGGTATCGGAGCGAATTGATCATCGAGATCTATTACATTGATTACAATTTTATTTCGGTAGATAGAGTCTGTAACGGGCCAGGTAGCCTCTGGATCCATCCTTTCTCTGAAAGGTGATATATCCAGTAAATGCCCTTACAGTCGATCTCTGTGCTAGAAATAATTTGTTCTCACAGATCCAGAAGCAGTTGAGTTTTTGAGCTTGGAATTCGAATTTTGCAGCAGATTGTTTTCTTGGTGCTAGAGTTGAAATGTCTTTCAACGGTTTGTGACTCGAGTATGCCCTTGAAGGCAGTTCGAATTATGTTGCATGGAAATACCGGATGGAGGCAGTATTAGATGATAACGGGCTGAAGGAGTTCGTAGATATGGATGTCCAAAAGCCTACTGATCCTGCTGAAGTTGAGGCTTGGCAAAAGAAGATGGCGAAATGTCGAAGGATTCTGTTGGAGGGCGTGAAGGATCACATTGTATCCAACCTGCATGGAAAAGCTTCTCCATATTTGATGTGGAAAGCGTTGAAAGATCTATTCCAGAGCAAGAGCGACCAAAGGAAGCTGGCGCTCAAGGATAAACTCAGAAACATTAAGATGGAGAAAGGCGACAATATCGCCAAGTACCTCACGAAGTTCACTCAATGCAGAGATGAGCTGGGAAGTGTGGGGGTGACTGTCGATGAAGAGGACTTGGTGGACCTGGCTCTCCTTGGTCTTCCGAAGAGTTGGAATTCCTATCAGGATTCTGTCAATGGTCGGGAGAAGTTGCCGGGATGGGAGCGACTTTGGGCGGATCTCATGGAGGAGGAGATAAGGCAGACTACTAGGGACGGATCTTCATCAAAGGCATATGATGAAGAAAATTGCGCTTTGGCTTCCAAAGCAAAGAAGGGGAAGAGCAAGAAAGCTTCTCAGTCTGGTGCAAAAGGCAAGAAGCAAGACATGTCCAAGGTGAAGTGTTTTCACTGTCACCAACATGGACACTATGCCACAAATTGTCCGCAGAAGAAGAAAGATAAGAAGGCTGTTGGATCTGCAGCGGGAGAGGCATTGGCCTCCCAGTTTGAACTGGATTTTTCATTGATCGCATGCTTGGTCTCAAGTGTGATGGGATCAGTATGGTTCTTGGACAATGGTGCGTCATTTCACATGACAGGAGATCAAGATCTGTTTTCAGATCTGGAGGAAAAATATCTTGGAGTGCACATCGAGATGGGCGATGATGGTAGATATAGTGCGACCGATATCGGTACCATTTCCTTTGAGAGGGAGTCTGGTAAACCCTTCGTATTGAAGGAAGTATTGCATGTTCCAGGATTGATGAAGAATCTGATCTCTATGGCGATGTTGGAAGACAAGGGGTATGATGTGGTCTTCAGCGAGGGAAAGGCTTTCCTGCGCAGTAAGACAACTGGAGAGACCCGGAAGATAGGGGTTCGAGTCAAGAACCTTTATCAGTTGCAAGTAGATGGCTGCGCAGCAATGGCATGCAAGGTGGAAGCAGTGGTGAGCCGGGATGATGGCGAGCTGTGGCACAGGAGGTTGGGCCACCTTCACCATGGAGCTTTGAAGATACTGCAGCAGATTTCTACTGGGCTTCCTAAGGGCACTCTTGCGCAGTCAGATCAGTGCAAGGGGTGTACCTTTGGGAAGTATGTGAAAGCCACCTTTCACGAGAAGGATAGTCGCGCCACGACGATCCTTGAGAGAGTTCACACAGACGTGTGTGGTCCTTTCTCAGTAGCTTCGACAGAAAAGCACAAGTACTATGTGATCTTTGTTGATGATTTCTCTCGGAAGTGCTGGATCTTCTTCATGCAGAAGAAGAGCGAGACATATTCAAAGTTCTGTGAATTCAAGGCGCTGGTTGAGAAGGAATCGGGGAAGCATGTGAAGGATCTTAGGAGCGACAATGGTGGTGAATTCATCTCTACTGAATTCAAGGACTTTTGCAGCGCAGAAGGGATTCAGAGAGAGCTCATCGCACCCCATAACCCACAGCAGAACGGGGTTGCTGAGCGGAAGAAAAAAACGATCGTGGGTGCTGCACGGGCGATGTTGCATGATCAAGGCCTACCCCTTCACTTGTGGGCTGAGGCATGCAATACTGCAGTGTATGTGCAGAACCGTTGTCCTCACAAGATACTTGGCATGAGTACACCAGAGGAGGCGTTTTCTGGCAAGAGGCCTGACATTTCTCACTTGAGGATTTTTGGCTCACCTGTCTACATGCATGTGACGAAGGATGCCAGAAAGAAGCTGGATCCGACCGCAGAGGTTGGAATATTTGTGGGGTACACTGATACGCCCCATAACTATCGTGTGTATTTTCCAGACAGTCGCAAGACTGTTGTGCGACGGGATATCAAATTTCAGGAGGAGAAAGCCATGCAGTGTTCACTTGAGAGGGAGCCATACTTGCATGCAGATGAGGAGCTATTAGTTCCTAAGGAGGAGCTTCCGGATGTGGATCAGCCACAAGAGGAAGTTCATGGAGTGGAAGAAACCACTCATGCAGCGCCAACCATCAGAGGGCGCAAGCGCACTACAGAAGTTGAGCGACTGGCTCAAGATGCAGAGAGGGTTGTAGGACCACCTACAGCACAGCGCAGACAGAGACAGTCACCGGACCGGTACACTGGATACATGGCTCTTGTGAGCAAATGTGTCATGACAGATCCATCCTCTTTCGAGGAAGCTGTGGAGGACCCCGCATGGGTAGATGCCATGGTGGAAGAGTATGATTCGATTGTCAGAAACAGTGCATGGGAGATTGTCCCAAGACCGGAGGGGAAATTAGTGGTGGGTTCGAGATGGATCTACAAAGTGAAGCAGGCAGCTGACGGGAGTGTGGAGAAGTACAAGGCAAGATTTGTTGCCCAAGGCTTCTCACAGATAGAGGGGATCGACTATGAGGAGACCTTTGCACCTGTCGCAAGGTATTCTTCCATACGGACGATCCTAGCTCTCTCAGCGCAGATGGGGTGGCACATTCATCAGATGGATGTGAAGACTGCGTTCCTCAACGGAGTCATTGAGGAGGAGGTGTACATAGAGCAGCCTGAAGGTTTCGAGATCTTTAGCAGTGAGTCGCATGTGTGCCGACTCAAGAGAGCACTGTACAGGCTGAAGCAAGCACCTCGTGCTTGGTACACTCGCATAGACAGCTACTTCACCGGGCTTGGATTCTCCAAGAGTGAGGCGGATCCAAACCTGTACCAGATTGTGGTGGAGGGGAAGCTGTTGATCATCGTACTGTATGTAGATGATCTGATTTTGACGGGTGATGAGCTGTTGATACTTTCATGCAAGGAGGATCTTGCTAGAGAGTTTGAGATGAAGGACTTGGGCCTCCTTCATTATTTCTTGGGATTGGAAATTTGGCAGCGCAGTGATGGACTGTTTGTTTCTCAGGGTAAGTATGCCCGGGAGATACTGGAGAAGTTCAACATGCATGGCTGCAAGCCTGTTGATACTCCTCTTCTTGGAGGTTGGAGGAAGGAGGATGCTACTTCAGCGGAGGTAGTGGATGCCACTGTCTATCGACAGTTGGTGGGGTCGCTTATGTATCTGGTCAATACACGACCCGATATATGCTATGCTGTTAACCGGCTTTCACAAGCTATGGTTAAGCCTACCAAGCTCTTCTGGAAGGCAGGCAAGCATGTATTGCGTTATCTTAGTGGCACATCGGGATATGGTCTGTGGTACAGACAGGAGGATGGAGCAAAGCTTTGCGGCTTCACTGATGCAGATTGGGCAGGGAGCCCAACGGACCGAAAGAGCACATCTGGAGGAGTCTTCAGTATCGGGTCGACAGCAGTTTCCTGGTACAGCAGGAAGCAGAGATCCGTGGCACTCAGTTCAGTAGAGGCCGAGTACATGGCAGCCAGTTTGGCTGCATGCGAGGCTATTTGGATGAGGAAGATCCTCGTCGGATTGTTTGGGTCGCACTTGGAGCCTACTGTGATTTATTGTGATAACCAGAGTTGCATTAAACTCTCGGCTAATCCAGTATTTCATGATAGATCCAAACACATCGACATCAGGTACCATCATATCAGAGATTGTGTGCGGCGGAGAATCATGTTACTTTCATACATTCCCACGGAGGATCAGGATGCTGATATCTTGACGAAGGCGCTCACCAGGAGAAAATTCGAATACCACAGAGGCAGGATAGGGGTTGCAGATAATCCATATCTTGTTGAGAGGGAGTGTTGAAAATTCAACAAGATGATGGAGCTTAGTGAAATGAAGTCGCCTTCACTAAGTGGGCCCGCAGGCTATTTTTGGCGCAAAGTCTATTTTTAGACTATGTCTATTTTTAGACATATGGAGCATGGTCTAGGAGTTGCAGTATGATATTATTGGATGATTGGTCGAGTTGGTAAAAATAGATGGACCTCTATTTTTAGACATACAGGTCGAAGTCTATTTTTAGACTGCCTGTCTAAAAATAGGTCAGTCAAATATTATTAACCCTTAATAATATTTGGACTATAAACTTCAGTTTATCCTCTTGCAGCACTTCAGTTGGAGCTACGGATGTGGCCCATGCATCTGACAGGAGGAATTACGCTATTCCTAAGGGTTTGGTGAGCTCATGCATGGTTGACTTCAGTTAGAACTCAAGTGGCGGAGTTTGGTGGAGTTGATGAGACAGTTGGTGGAGTTGTGTTCGGGTTAACTTAGTTGAACTAGTTGTATTTAGTTTAACTGGCTAATACACTAGAGATGAGTGGGGTGAATTAATATTATTTAATTCACTAAACATTAACTCATTATTCAACTAAAGAACACATCAGTTGACTGCAGTGCATGGACAGTTCAGTGAAGACCAGTGGAAGAGGTAGATGAAAGGGTGAGTTTGCTATTAGTTGCGACATTAGTTGTGCATGAGATTTGCACAAGCATTGGAGGAGATTGCCAATGAGGATTGCGTAGTTGAAGCCAAGGATATTCGAACTTGGATCTCTCATTACACCAACTTGGATTGCGCAATAGAGGCAGGCAAATAGTGGATGAGTTTTGAACCTGTGACTTGTTCAAAACTGAGCTAGTTTGTGTGTAACTTCTGGAGATAGTACTGAGTACTTGTGAGGAGTATTGTGCTATGTATTGTTACATGTTCTCTTCCATTATAATATACAAAATATCCTGGGGTTTTCAGCTATAATCTTTCCCCATTACATATTGTGTTTATGTGCGCATGAGACTGTTTCTATTTCCGCATATTGATGATCAATTGTAGAAGAGGTTATGTGTTATGCGTGAATTCGAATTAGTGTGTGACCAGGATAATTTCAGTGGATAAATCTTCATTATTCAGCAAATTTCTACATCTTCTTCTTCACCTTCCATCTACAAACATAAAAATAAACTGAAATGAGTTATATACATTGGTGAGAATAATTAAAATTTCAATATTAAATAATATACATCAATGTAAATTGAAAAGAAAAATGGCGTACCATAGCAACAATTGACTCATAAATTATACACATTCTTTCAAAACCATGTACCATGCCATTTTTCAAAATTTCATCTGTTGGTGCAGTTCCATACTTTGTTTCCTGCAATTTTATACCCCATAACAAATCATATATTTAATATAAAATATGTTGTTGTTCTATTAATTATAGACGGAGCTAAGTAAAACAAGATCGATAGATGCTTACAAATTCCACAATTAAATTATGATATACCAACATATACTCACAACCCATATTTAACCCAATTTCAATCAATTCGTTTGATGGTTCTTCTTTGTATGTTAGCAACTATTTGTAGACATTCAATGATGATTTTTGTAAAACAACTTAAAAAATACAAAAATGAAATCTAGTTAAGTTGTTATAAGGAAGTAACAATTACTCACAAACTTAGAGATCAACCATTTTCTTCCTTGTTGTCTTGTTTTATGTGCTGAATGGGTTCCATTTCTTTTCTTTTCTGCAAGAAAATTCTTGAAAATTAATATTTAATGTTAAATTGTTTATTTATTGTACCTAATGATCGAAAAAATCAATGATTACATATTACATTTGAAGCACGTTGTTGTTGGAAAGAACGTCTATACATTCGTTCCACTAGATTCCTCAAACTTTTGTAAAAGTTTTTTCCCCTTTCGTTAACTTCCACCACCACTCTAGATGAGCTAAGGAGCAATTTATTTTCATTTGCATGTTCTATTTATTTTCTTTTCTTAGAACAACATTCCTTTTCTGAGTTGTTGGTCCTTGTAGAACATTAAACAAATGTGAAATAGTAGATTGTTTGACACATGTTATCTAATAATTTTAAGTATATTATTAATGATAATTAGAAATAGAAACTCATATTAGATCGATAGTATTTTTTCATTCACCTGATTCATCCTTTTGCAATTTTTCCATTAAACTTTTACGCTCTTCCGGTCCTAGATCAGAAATAATCATATCGAGCTTCGTCATTTTGTGGCTCTGCATAATACACAATAAACAATACATATTAGTTAAACTTATATATAGTTCAAAAATAATATTTTTTATAAAGAATTTACAAAGAACTTGCCTTTTCTGCTTTTATTGATGTGTTAACAGTGTTTTTGTTCTTGATCTCTTGTCAGAAATTTCTTTATCAATCTGAAACCTGTACCATATCATTCATTAATATATTTATAAATAAATTCTCAACTTTTCAAGTAGAAAATAAATCTAAAGACACCGGTGCACCTTTCATGAGGTTCGCACCGCAGCCGGTGCGTGGGGATATTAACAATGCACTGCGGAACAGTATAATACACCGTACGTTGCGTTGTATATTATAAACGCACTGCAAAAAATAGTGTAATAGACCAAACAATGCGTGGGGTATTATAAATGCACCACAAAAACGGTGCAATACACCGTACGATGCTTGCCTAGTTAAATGGAGCACTGGTGCCCTATTTCAGATTTGGCGCACGAGTTTAGAAAAAATATTTTCATTTTTTTTTACTACAGTACTTGTGCAGTGCGCTGTATAATACAGTGTACTAGTGTAGTAGTGTGCGCAGGGCACACTGATAAAGAAAAATCCATTTTTTCAAAAATTCACACAATGGATTGGGATCCAACTATGCAAGTCGTCCCGTGGGTTGGACGTCAATCTAAAATGAAAAACCCTAATTCTGAAATCTTAGAAACAGGGAGAAGAATGGGCAAAAACAAAAAAGTGAAGGGTTTAGGGTAAAAATGGATAAAACTCCAGAAAAAAGTAAAAAACTGCAGAAAAAAGTAAAAAAAAATAATCAAATTTAATCAGGAGATGGTTTCAAATTCTATGATATAGGGTTTGAATCACCAGGAGTTTGGTTTCTGATTGTCAGAATACTTCTGTTTGAACGTATTTCGCTGCTCCACAGTGCCCTCCTTCTCTCTTGCTCCAGGTCTGTCTCCTGCAAATATCTAATTGAAAAATTTTAGCAAAAAATAGTGAAATAATGAAAAGCGTTTAGTATTTAAAGAATTATTTTATGAAATTAGATTTTCGAAAATATTTTTCCGCCCATTTTTCAAATTGCCGTTTTTATTTTTTCACTTAAAGAAAATAGAGTTGCGTTTTTTTTTTATTTGCGTTTATTCGTTACTGGTGCGAAAGAGTTGTGATGCACCGGTGCGTGTTAGGATGATAAGCGCACCAGACTGTATAAAGTTTTTTTTTTTTTTTTTGTATATAAGATCATAATAAAATAATGATAATTATAAAGTACATGAATTTATTTCATTATTTTCTAAACTTTATTGTATTACAAAAATTTGTATTATTCTAGATTTTTTATTTTACAATTGTTTGCAAATTTACAAATTTAAATATTTTAATAAAATCATTTCACATTAATACAATTTAAATTTTCACATTCATAAAATTAAAATTTTACAAATATTTTCCATATAATTACAATTAAAAGTACAATTACAATTACAATTAAAATTAAAATTACAATTTTACATTAATTTCACATGCATGAATTACGATTAGAATTATGATTAGAATTTTAATTTTACATACAATTACATTTACAATTACAATTACAATTTTACAAATATTTTACATACAATTCAATTAAAATTACAATTACAAATACAATTACAATTTTAGAATTTTACATACTGTTGGTGTCCCGTGTTTTGATAGTTTGGAAAATCAAAAGACAAGGCAACATCAGAACCAATCTTTAGAGTTCCAGGATCTAGTCCTCCTGTTCTCAGAGAGGGATCTCTCAAATGTTTGTTTGCAAAGGTTTATCTTGTGTGCTTTGAGTATTGGTTTTAGACTAGTTATTAAGTGCAGGTGTTTATTTGTTTGTTTGGTTGAATTGATACAACAGAACATGAAAGGTCTAGGAAAGATATATAGAATGGAGAAACATCTGGTTCATTGGGCAATGGAGTCAAAAAGAGGTCATAACATACTCATCAATGGATATGGGATATCAGAGGGAAAATCTAACTTGGCCACAGGATCCTTTGGTTTTTGGAATGAGATGGACATCAATGATTCGGAAAGAGAAGTTTTAATTCTCAAACAAAGGGAATTTGAAAACACAATTTGAACAATAAAGAGCTTTTTGATAGACAGGGCTAACCATAAATTCTACAAATCACACCTTTAAGCAAACAATGATTTCAAAACAACTTTTGAAACGAAATCTAAGATTCGGGGAACACCCTATTTCCTCAAAGATTTTATTTCAAATGACTTAGAAAACATAAAAGATTCACTGATAACTGCAGTCATAGAAGAGGGAACACCTAACACATCTATGATTACAACTATAAAGACCTTTGAGACAACTATTTAAGTAAGGACAAAGGGCAAGATCAGAACAGACCTCCTTGACTCACTGTAAACAGAAAACTACAAAGGGAGACTTCAATAACAGTTTTAAAGTGGCAGCAGACAAGCAGGGAGAACCATAAATCATGCTGAAACCAACTATTCAAACTATTAAGGAAATAAACAAACATGAAGACTAAAGAGAGAGATTAAAGACTCTAAAATACTTCAACAAAAGAAAACATAAAATAGTGAAGGATGAACAGGTCTAAGGTGCTTCCAAGAGTCATTTATTAGCCTAAAAATTTCGACCTACTGTAGTAAGAAATTATGGAACAAAATGAAAACAGGAGAAAACATTGAACAGTTTAGAATACTTCACCAACAACCAAGCTCATGGATCCAATGATAGAGCCTTCTCAGGAACAAGCATGCAACAATATCATCAAGGCTCCCAAGACTTCAATTTGTTTTTCAAATTCAACAGACTATGTATTATTTCAAAAAGTTTCAATATTACAACTAGTGATCAACCAACCCACTCCTCATCTTCTACAGAAGTATTTATAGAAAAATGAGGAGGCGATATCTGATAAAGATCTCCAAAGGTAATTAATACAGTCTTAATGGCTTCTTGGCCTTTGGGGGGCTGAATGAAGAAGCTTACATAGGTGTTCTCTGTATTAAATAGCTTACATTAAGATTTAAGCTCGGTGGGAGCTATTTTTGACCTTTGAGGCTCTGTGCAATGTCAAAGTAACTCTGCTGATACTGTCGTTGAGTTTGTCTGCAGAATCTATCCTTTGGCTGCGTTGTGAAGTAGACATCTGGTCTCGATCAATAATTTCGACCTCTGATATGAATGCTTCTAGGCACAGGTGGCAGCGTGGTAGCTGGGAGAAATCAATTTGCCCCAGCTGTGGCGGTGGAAACTTTCCGTCTGATGAACCTTTATGATTTTACTCTTTAACTATGTTTTAGTCGGGGATTAGGCTTTTGATAAACCATCTTGGATGTAATCCCCAAAGGCCTGTCTTCAGTCTTCTGTTCTGACATATCTCTAGTTTTATGCACTGATACTCTTTGACTGTGATTTGCTGGTGTGCAGGGGTTATGTAGCATCAATGCTTCATGGATGATTGATGAAACATGGATTTAACACCTGCAAGTGTTTTCCTTTGACAAATAGAAGGTGGGAGGATCGTCACCCTCTACCTTCGAATTTTCTTCAGACATAGTGGAAAAACCTCGAAACCCTGCACAATACAAAAAATATTATAAAATCCATGCATATATAGGTTTATTTCCGTGAAGGACGTGTGGGGGAAGCGTGGCCGTTGGATGGCATCATCCAACGGTCGAGAATGAGCGGGAGAAGTCGTAGAGAAGGCGGAAAAATTGTTTAAATCAGAGTCGTCGATTGCGCAGAGATCGACTGTAGGGAGCAGAGAATGGAAAGTCAAAGCGGAACATGTTGACTGGGCGACGAATCAGGGCGATGGAATATGGGCCGTCGATCTGCAGATCAAATCGACGGCGGAGATGCTGTTACCGCTGTGCCGTAGCCTGGTTAACTGTCGGGCATCTCCGGTGAGCAATAGCCGTCCGATGGGCGGCCTCAGATCGGACGGAACACATCGATATCGCGCGGGGTCCACGTTCGAACGTTATCGCGCGATGGAAGGTGGTTTTGTGAACAATGCCCAGGCCACGCGTCAATCGGTGAGTGGGATCGCTGTCGATCAGAAGAAAACCGCCCTCTGCTTGAAGGCAGTGCGATGGATACCGCCGGTTTCTGGAATGGTGAGTGGATGGCGGGGACCACCGGGATGATGGACTCCGCGCCGTCGATCTGCAAATTAGATCGACTGTGGGGATTGACTGGGGCTTTGAACCGGCGGAAAAATAGAAAATAATTACAAACCCAAAGTTTCGAAAATAACATAAGGTTTTTAATATTTTCGGGGCAAGATATATATAATATGGCTAGGCGCCTGTCTGCGGGGCCGCAGGTTACACGGACGATCATAAGACTGGGGGTCTATGCAGGAAGGGGCTAGGACCCATATATGTCCAAAATGTGGATATTTATGGTTTTTAATGGTTTTCAAGACTAGAAATGGGCAACGATAGAGGAAAAAAAAGGGGAACTGAGGGAAGGAAGGGGATCTTGGGAGGATTTAGAGCGTAAAAGGGGAATTTTGACAAGAGGGAAAAAGGGTTAAAAGGATGCTAGTTTTGGAAGAAGGGAAAAAGGGGAAGAAAGGTGTTTGCAACAGTAATCTGTTTTGGAAATCTGCAGGATTTCTGAATGTAAAATAGGCACAGTAGTGAAGATGGGATAGAGGCATGAGGCCTTCAAGAGTCTTCAAGAGCCAACACTTTTTAGCAATAAAATTTGTTCCTTGAAGGCTCAAAAAGTTTTAGCCACTTTTTGCTATAACAAATTTATTGGTGGCTAACAGTGGCTCCACTTGGGGATGGCGCCTTCTTGAAGGCATCAAGAACTTCAGACTTGCATTCTCTAGGAGGCTGACCTGTGCCTGATCCATTGGGATACTCTTCTTTGATTGAACGATCTTCTTTTGAAAACATATTAGTAGCCATAAAAACAATGGTTCTTTCATCAACTAGCTTTCTACCTACCCAATCCTACTGATCTAACATTTTTTCTTCATTAGAGTGCACTTGGATTGGCAAACTCTTTCACAAAATTTTATTCTTTTGAAAGAAGGAAAACTAATCTATTTCTACTCCTTATTTCTCCATGGACTCAGACTAAACAGTTGAGCCCATAAGATTCTCTTCCTAATCTACGGTCTGTTGGGATTGAACTGTCCAATAGACTTTATTCTCTAAATTCTACAATAGAAATTTAAAAACATATAAGTCAGGATTAAACAGTCTAACTTGATGCCGGTCTATGGCATAAAAAACAAGCTGCACATAGATATTATTTTGCAGAAAATTAAATAAAAAATGGAAGGCTTAAGATCTGAAAATTTCTCATCATGGCCTTCTCTTTTCTTTACAGCTCTAGTTTGAATTTGATTGAGCTGTTTTGTCTTTTCTAAATGGTTCAGATTTTGAGCTGATTAGAACCAGATTTCTACATCTTTGACTCAGAATTTGAAACAGATTTGAGTCATTATTTTGCTTGGAAATTTTAAGTTCAGATTTTGAGCATGTTTGAACCTTTAATTTCTATCCTAATCTATCTACTGATAAGCCAAGATTAAACAGTTCGGCAAATCGAATTCACTATCCTATCAACAGAAAATTTAAAACTAATTAGTCAAGATTAGGCTGTTTGACTAATTAGACGTGTGTTTTCAGGAGTGGCATTTAAGCTTGCACACTTTCAGAATTTGTTTCTCTTTTTGGTATGGGGCTATACCTTTCTTGTTTTCACAATCTGCCCTCTTTTCTTTCTTTTATTTGTTTTTGTATTTTTGATTTTCATAACCTTGAATGCAATGTTAAGACTATGATATTTACAATGGTAAAATAAAATGCTTTAAAACTTATGATTCTCGGCAGAAGTAATGCTTGAGCATTCTGCCATTGACAGGACCTCCATACAGATCTTCTCCATTCAATTCCTTCAGGAAAAATGCATTGTGACCCCTCTCAGCATGAATAATATATGGACCCTTCCACAAGTTCTCAAACTTACCATGTTTTCCCTTCTCTTCTCTCCTTGAATCCCATTTAAGAACAACATTTCCAACTTGGAAATTGTTTGCCTTAGTCCTCTTATCAAATAGCTTCTTCATATTTTCTTGGACCAATTGTGTTCTCTCATAAACTTCTTCTCTGGTCTACTGTAAATGGATTGTTTGGTTGATTCTTCTCTGCATACCATTCTCTTCAATCTGCACTTGTTGAAGGAGTTTCATGATTGGAACCCCTAATGAGGTAGGAAAAACTGCATCCATGCCATAAACTATCTGATAAGGGGACATATTTATTGATTTCTTTGTAGTTAACCTATCAGCCCACAAGGCATGAACCAACTTACTGTGCCATGATTTTTGATTCTGTTCTAATAGTTTCTTAATGATATTGATGAGACTTTTGTTAGAAGATTCAGCTAATCCATTTCCTTGGGGATAGTAAGCAGTGGAATGGCCCAAGGTTATGTGGTATTTGTAACAGAAATCAACCATCTTCTTAGATTTAAAAGTAGCAGCATTGTCTGTTATGGATTTTCTGGGACAACCAAATCTGGATAGGATATTTGTTTCAAGGAACTTGATAATGACAGAGTCGTTAACATTTTTGGAAGGTATAGCTTCTATCCACTTGGTAAAGAAGTCAGTGGCTGTGAGGATCCACTTATGTTGAGCTGAGGAGGATGTGTGAATTTCCCCAATGAAGTCTAAACCCCATTGTTGAAAAGGTGCCTCAACTCTGATAAGATGTAAGCTGGGTAAGGGAAGGAGTTTTCTTTTGCCATAAAAAAATTGACACTTATGGCAAGACATGACCAACTTTTGAGTGTATAGGAAAAGGGTAGGCCAATAGTAACCAGATCTAAGAATTTTTTTTGCTGTGGCTTTCCAGTAGAGGTGTCCTCCACATTCTCCATCATGCAATTCATGCATGATTTTTCCTGCATCATCTTCAAGTAAACATTTAATAAAAATTCCAACAACATTTTTCCAATATAATACTCCATCTAAGATACAAAAAATCAAAGTCTTTTGTTTCAAAAATCTAGCTTCAGTTTTGGACAAAGAAGGAGGGGCATTTAAATATAAAAGCACATAAATAATGTCAGCATACCAAGGAGAATTCAGAAATGTTTCTTCAATAAAAGGAGCAGTAGATTCTTCTATTTCTTCCAACACATATACCATATTTATGTCTAGTGCTTGAAAGTTAGACTCAGCCATAAGTTTTGCTAATCCCTGCCCTTTAACTAGTTTGGTAGGCCTGATTTCTAAGTCATATTCAAGAATAGTTGCAATCCATTTTCCCCTTTTACCATCAGGGTCTTGACTTAGAATGTCCTTGACAACAGTATGTGGAACAAAAGCAATTATGTGAGAGTGTAAAATATAGACCCTAAAGTCTTTTAATGCTTTGACCAATGCTAAGGCTTGCTTCTCCATGATGTTATATTTGAGAGGAGCGTCTCTTAAGGCCCTACTAAAAAAAGATATTGGTTGTTCTTGCCCTGAATCATTATTTTGAAGTAAAACTGCAGCTATTGTATGTTCAGATGCAAAAGAAAAGATATAAAAGCCTTTGGTGAAATCTGGACTAATCAGGACTGGTGTTTGGGTAAGAGCTTGTTTGACCAATTCGAATGATTGTTTAGTTGGTAAAGTCCATTTTACACCTACGTCTTTCTTAAGCATTCTTGTAATGTTTTTTAATAGCTCAGCGAGGTTGGGGATGAACCTCCTCAGAAAATCAATCTTTCCAATGAAAGATTGCAACTCTTTGAGGCTTCTTGGATGGTTGATTTGTAACATGCCATCTATCCTTGTAGGGTCTATTTTGATTCCCTCTTTTGAAATAATATGGCCAAGAAGTTTACCTTCTTGGAGACCAAAGAGTGTTTTTTTGGGATTCAATGACAAGCCAAATTTCCTACACTTCTCAAAAACTTTTCTTAGGTGAATCAGATGTTCTTCATTAGTTTTTGAGAAAACGGTTATGCCATCAAGATAAATGATTATGAAATAGCCAATGTATTCAGAAAAGGCTATGTCCATGGCCCTTTGGAAGGTGGCCCCTGCATTCATTAATCCGAAAGGCATTTTGACATACATAAAGGTGCCCCAAGGTGTGGTAAAAGCAATTTTGATTTGATCACTTGGGAGCACTAACACCTGGTTGTAACCCGAGAACCCATCTAAGAGGGAAATCCTTCTTGACCCAACTACCCTTTGAAGTATATGGTCCATTTTAGGTAAGGGGTAGTTTTCTTTTAAAGAGGCTCTGTTTAAATTTCTGAAATCAATACAGAGCCTGATTTCCCCTGTTTTCTTTCTAACATAAACTAAGTTTGAGACGCACTGTGAATACCTAATTGGCACAATGATCCCAGCATCATGCATCTTTTCAATTTCTGCCTTAACTAAAGGTAATAAAACAAGGTTTATTCTCCTTATTTTTTGTTTAAAAGGTTTCTGATTTGCCTTCAAAGGGATTTTATGCTGGATGATGCTGGTATCATATGATTTTAGGTCTTTGTATCCCCAAGAAAAAACATCTTTAAACTCTTTGAACAACTCTATGTACTGCAATTTTATGTGAGCTGGGAGAGTGCTAGACAGCTTGATCATCTTGGGTTCTGCTAGATTGCCTATGTTATTCTCTTCTACATCTGTTTCCACAGGCTCCATTCTTGGTTCTTTGGCTACATCGTTAAAATAAAAAAGGTGTTCTAAAGGTGCTAGACCTCTTGGAATTTTATCATTTTTTCATTGTAAAACTTCCAAGTCTTCTTGGTCTGTGTTGTCAGTTATCTCTGCTTCAAAAGGATTCTCAAAATGAGTTATATCAGCAGTATATGTCATTTTAACTTCTGGGATTTGTTCAATATACAAACAATTTTCCTTATGGATGGTTTCTAATATTGGTATGCTGAAATCATTTTTTGATTTCAAGAAATCATCTATGTGTTTGTCAGAATCAAACACTTTCCAGTGAACTTCGTTATTAGGCACATCAGGCCCGTGTTTTACCTTCACACTAAGTTTTTCATTTATCTCAGGTATTTGGCAATTGCTGGCATTGAAAGCGAGTTCATTTGCTAGATGATTTAGTTCTCTTGGAATGAAGATAAGTTCATACTTTTCAAAGGTTTTCAATAGATCAAGGGCAGCGTTTTGATATTCCCTAAGTTTTGGATTTCTAGCTGAGTATTCTCCTTTGATTTGTCTTATGATAAGTTCAGAATCTCCTAAGATTGATATCTTTTGGCTTCTAACTGTTTAAGCAATTGTAAGCCTAGGAGAAGTGCTTCATACTCAACAATATTATTAGTGCATGGGAAGTCCAATTTATATGAAAAAATCTAATTTGTATTTTGAATCCACACACCTGCTCCTGCACTTGTTTTATTACAGGATCCATCAAATTTTATTGTCCAAAGTATGTCATTCCTATTTTCATTTTCTTGTTGTTGTTGATTGGTAATGTTTTGAATTTGATTGAGGGGAAGATTTGATTGTTCTGGTGAACTGACTAGGTCCATGTTTTCTTTATCTTGTTGAGTAATTTCATCTTCTTTACATAAGATAAAGGAATCTAAACTTGATTGAATAGAATAGATTGGAGAGTTGTTTGGTTTGTCTATGTTTCTCACCATGTACTTCATGTGAGATTCCCTATATAGTCTTATGTTTTGATTAAAAACGGTAATGGTGGCATAAGACATGTCCATTTGAAGGCTTCCCTGAAGTTTGGCTCCCTAGGATCTTGATAAGAGCATGCCATATTTAGGGAGAATGTCAGCTACAACTATGTCCATGACTAAACTCTTAGCAGGGATTTGGGATAAGTTTACACACAAATCTTTGATTAAACCCAAACATTTGACTCTGCTTGAGTCAAAGGAATACAAGTCTTTGTATGGTTTAGTAATTTCTAAGCCTAAACTTTCCATCACTACCTTGGGCATTAGATTGTGTGAAGCTCCTGAGTCTAACATAGCATTCTGTAAAATTTTCTCATGTATGTTCAAGCTAACATAGAAGGGAGGGACAACCCATTCTTGGTATTTTCCTTCAACTTCTGGACCAAACAACAACTCAGGTTTGTCATCTGTCAAGTTTAAGGTGTCAGTATCACTTCCTAAGTTTAAAGCTTTCAAAACTTGGTTTCTGTACACTTCTTGGGTTACTAGTTCAGCTAGGGGAATGGTAATTTTTATCTTGGAAATCTCTCCCTCAAGACTGAAAGGAAAAATAGACTTGTTCATATTTACATCTGTCTTTTCACTTGAATTCCTTTCGGCAATTTTAATTTGCTGAACCTTATTTGGACTGGTAATTGGGACAATTTTATTAGGACCACTAGCTAAAGTGCTAGGGGTACTCTGTTCAACATCTTGCTGGACACCTTTGTCTTTGTTTATGTCTGGTTTCTTGGTCAAAATGTTGGTCTTTTCTGCTGTATTTTTGGGCTGAGTTTCTGTGTTTTTCTTGATAGCAGTGTTAGTGTTTTTATCTTTTGAATTATCTATACTTCCCTTGCTCCTAAGATCATACTATTTGTGTACCTCCATGATTGCATTTTCAAAACCCAATCTATAATCATCAGAATCTTCATAGGTGTTTGTATTTTGATCATAAGAGAAGAAATCTTGTTCTTTCTCAGTGAGGAAAACATCATCCCCGCTGTCTGATCCAATCAAGTTTACATGAGATTATTCCAACCTTTCCAACTCCCTATCTTCCTCATATTGATCTACATAGTTCTGTTGAAAGGGAGGTCTAATCTGTTGGTCACTTTCTTTTTGCTTATCTTGATTGTTGTCTCTTCTATAATTCTAACTTCTATTTTTGTTTTGATTGTTTTGAGGTTGTGTTCTCTCAAGTATGCTCATCCTTTTCATGATCTCTTCCAACATTTGTTCTGTTTTTGAGCTAGATGTGGAGGGTGTAGTGTCATCTTTATAAGTTACCCTCTTCTCTAATCTCAACCTATTTCTTTTCTCAATTATGTTTGCTTCTACGCTCACAACTCCTTTCTGCATGTCTTCTAAGGTTAAGTAATCCCTCTCTCTTAACTGATACATCATGTCCACATCAAGGCTTTCGGGATATATTACTAAGGCCATGCCTTGAGGAGGCTTCATGTGAGGTGGAAGAGCATTATAAACGCTATTGAACCTAGTGGAGTAGTTAGAAACACTCTCTCGTTGATTTCTCTTGAGGCTGCTATATTCTGCTAGTATTTGGAGAGGATTCTTTTTGAGTTCCCATTTGTTGACGAATGTTTTATGCAAGGCGGGGAGATCATTAATGCTGTTAGGATATAAGTTTTTAAACCACTTCTTTACATATCCTCCTAAGCTTTGAGCGAAGATCCTTTTTTTCATAGTTTCTTCTTCTATCTCCATGTAATCAAATGCATCTTCCATCCTATCTACATGTTGTTGAGTTGTTGTAGACTCTTTTCCAGTGAAGTGAGGGATTTTGAATTGGTAATCGTTTGGAAGGGGAAGTAGAGGTTGTGGTAATACTAATGGGGCATACCATGTTGCCATGGCTGGAAATAAGGGTGGATTTACAAAAGTGAGAGTGGGCTGAAATGGAGAGTTTTGAACAGTGGTAGTATGAATTGGAGTGGAAGAAATACTTGAGCCAAAAAACTGATTTTGAGCAGACTTGTTATGGAAAAGACTAAAGTGATGAAGAAGCTGGGAATCAGGAGGAGTGGAAGGTGATGCTTCTCTACTGAGGCTTTGTTGCAAATCTGCAATATCAAGGTCAGTTTGGTTGAAATCACTTGGAGATCTGGTTCTAAAGATGTTCTTTGTATGATGTAAATCAAAATGTGAATCCTCAAGGACAACAAGGTTTTTAGGGACAAAATTTGTTCTTAATAGGCTCCTGTTAGCAGCTAATTTTTCAAAGTTAGAAGTCTGCCACATAATTCTTTCTGGATTGTCAACGATTAAAGGAGGATTTGGGTCTGGATGGGATCTAGTGTTGATCCTATGTGAAGCCAGACTGTTTTTCAAAAATGAGAGAGGTTGATATTTTTAGGGACTGTTTTTGGAAGCTTCATCTCTCAGGATGTTTCGTCTAGAATGAGAGGCTTCTAAAATTCTTCAAGGCTGATTAACACAGTCCTAAAGAGATCTAGGAACCTAGATGAGTAATAGGCCTACTGGGGCTAGTGGAGTCGCCAGGTGGAAAGTTTTTAGCTTTTATGAAGGTAAAATTTTGGATGGTCCCACCACCATGTTTATTATGATGCCAAACTGAAATGTTTTGGTTTTTTCTGAGTTATTTTGGTTTTAGTGGTTATGAGAGTGTCCTAAATCTATTTTAACACTTAGCTAAGGTGTTTAATCATATAGAGTTCACTCTTATGGCTTGGTAACTGATTCCTTCAAGGTTTGATAAGGTTTAATGAGAATCCTAAGGGTTTCTTAGTTTGTCACTGATTCAATTAAGTCCTATCATGATTTCCATTTGTTAGGTAGTGCCTAAAGAAGGTTACTTATGTTATACTAGACAGTGAGTGTTTTAATTTTGAAGATTTTACTCAAGGTCCCACCGTGATCGCCATTATGTTGGTGTCCCGTGTTTTGATAGTTTGGCAAATTAAAAGACAAGGCAACATCAGAACCAATTTTTAGAGTTCCAGGATCTAGTCCTCCTATTCTTAGAGAGGGATCTCTCAAATGTTTGTTTGCAAAGGTTTTTCTTGTATGCTTTGAGTATTGGTTTTAGACTAGTTATTAAGTGCAGGTGTTTATTTGTTTGTTTGGTTGAATTGATACAACAGAACATGAAAGGTCTAGGAAAGATATATAGAATGGAGAAACATCTGGTTCATTGGGCAATGGAGTCAAAAAGAGGTCATAACATACTCATCAATGGATATGGGATATTAGAGGGCAAATCTAACTTGGCCACAAGATCCTTTGGTTTTTGGAATGAGATGGACATCAATGATTCGAAAAGAGAAGTTTAATTCTCAAACAAAGGGAATTTGAAAACACAATTTGAACAATAAAGAGATTTTTGATAGACAGGGCTAACCATAAATTCTACAAATCAAACAATGATTTCAAAAAAAAATTTGAAACGAAATCTAAGATTCGGGGACCACCCTATTTCCTCAAAGATTTTATTTCAAATGACTTAGAAAACATAAAATATTCACTGATAACTGCAGTCATAGAAGAGGGAACACCTAACACATATATGATTACAACTATAAAGACCTTTGAGACAACTGTTTAAGTAAGGACAAAGGGCAAGATCAGAACAGACCTCCTTGACTCACTGTAAACAGAAAACTACAAAGGGATACTTCAATAACAATTTTAAAGTGGCAGTAGACAAGCAGGGAGAACCATAAATCATGTTGAAACCAACTATTCGAACTATTAAGGAAATAAACAAACATGAAGACTAAAGAGAGAGATTAAAGACTCTAAAATACTTCAGCAGAAGAAAACATAAAACAATGAAGGATGAACAGGTCTAAGGTGCTTCCAAGAGTCATTTCTTAGCCTAAAAATTTCGACCTACTGTAGTAAGAAATTATGGAACAGAATGAAAACGGGAGAAAACATTGAACAATTTAGAATAATTCACCAAAAACCAAGCTCATGGATCCAATGATAGAGCATTCTCAGGAACAAGCATGCAACAATATCATCAAGGCTCCCAAGACTTCAATTTGTTTTTCAACTTCAACAGACTATGTATTATTTCAAAAAGTTTCAATATTACAACTAGTGATCAACCAACCCACTCCTCATCTTCTACAGAAGTATTTATAGAAAAATGAGGAGGCGAGATCTGATAAAGATCTCCAAAGGTAATTAATACAGTCTTAATGGCTTCTGGGCCTTTGGGGGGCTCAATGAAGAAGCTTACATAGGTGTTCTCTGTATTAAATAACTTACATTAAGATTTAAGCTCGGTGGGAGCTATTTTTGACCTTTGAGGCTCTGTGCGATGTCAAAGTAACTCTGCTGATACTGTCGTTAAGTTTGTCTGCAGAATTTATCCTTTGGTTGCGTTGTGAAGCAGACGTCTGGTCTCGATCAATAACTTCGGCCTCTGATATGAATGCTTCTAGGCACAGGTGGCAACGTGGTAGCTGGGAGAAATCAATTTGCCCCAGCTGTGGCGGTGGAAACTTTCCGTCTGATGAACCTTTATGATTTTCCTCTTTAACTATGTTTTAGTCGGGGATTAGGCTTTTGATAAACCATCTTGGATGTAATCCCCGAAGGCCTGTCTTCAGTCTTCTGTTCTGACATATCTCTGGTTTTCTGCACTGATACTCTTTGACTGTGCTTTGCTAGTGTGCAGGGGTTATGTAGCATCAATGCTTCATGGATGATTTATGAAACATGGATTTAAAACCTGCAAGTGTTTTCCTTTGACAAATTGAAGGTGGGAGGATCGTCACCCTCTACCTTCGAATTTTCTTCAGACATAGTGGAAAAACCTTGAAACCCTGCACAATACAAAAAATATTATAAAATCCATGCATATATAGGTTTATTGCTGTAGAGGACGTGTGGGGGAAGCATGGCCGTTGGATGGCATCATCCAACGGTCGAGAATGATCGGGATAAGTCGTAGAGAAGGCGGAAGAATTGTTTAAATCAGAGCTGTCGATCGTGCAGAGATCGACGGTCGGGAGCAAAGAAAGGAAAGTCAAAACGGAACATGTTGACTGGGCGACGAATCAGGGTGATGGAATATGGGCTGTCGATTTGCAGATCAGATCGAAGACGGAGATGTTGTTACCGATGTGCCGTAGCCTGGTTAACTGTCGGGCATCTCCGGTGAGCGATAGCCGTCCGATGGGCGGCCTTAGATTGGATGGCACACATCGATATCACGCTGGGTCCACGTTCGAATGTTATCGCGCGATGGACGGCGGATTTGTGAACAGTGCCCAGGCCACACGTCAATCGGTGAGTGGGATTGCTGCTGATCGGAAGAAAACCGCCCTCCACTCGAAGGCGGTGCGATGGATATCGCTGGTTTCTGGAATGGTGAGTGGACGGCGGGGACCACCGGGGTGATGGACTCTACGCCATCGATCTGCAAATCAGATCGATGGTGGGTATTGACTGGGGCTTTGAACCGGAAGAAAAATAGAAAATAATTACAAACCCAAAGTTTCGAAAATAACATAAGGTTTTAATATTTTCGGGGCAGGATATATATAATATGGCTAGGCGCTCGTCTGCGGGGCCGCAGGTTACACGGAGGATCATACGACCGGGGGTCTATGCAGGAAGGGGCTAGGACCCATATATGTCCAAAATGTGGGTTTTTATGGTTTTTAATGGTTTTCAAGGCTAGAAATGGGCAACGATAGAGGAAAAAAAAGGGGAAATGAGGGAAGGAAGGGGATCTTGGGAGGATTTAGAGGGTAAGAGGGGAATTTTGACAAGAGGGAAAAAGGGTTAAAAGGAGGCTAGTTTTGGAAGAAGGGAAAAAGGGGAAGAAAGGTGTTTGCAGCAGTAATCTGTTTTGGAAATCTGCAGGATTTCTGAATGTAAAATAGGCACAGTAGTGAAGATGGGACAGAGGCATGAGGCCTTCAAGAGTCTTCAAGAGCCAACACTTTTTAGCAATAAAATTTGTTCCTTGAAGGCTCAAAAAGTTTTAGCCACCTTTTTGTATAAAAAATTTATTGGTGGCTAACACATACAATTACATTTACAATTTTACATAGAATTACATTTACAATTACAATTACAATTTTACAAATATTTTACATACAATTCAATTAAAATTACAATTACAAATACAATTACAATTTTAGAATTTTACATACAATTACATTTACAATTTTACATAGAATTACATTTACAATTACAATTAAAATTTTATAAATATTTTACATACAATTCAATTAAAATTAAAATTACAAATACAATTACAATTTTAGAATTTTACATACAATTAGAATTAGAATTACAATTTTACAATTTTTCATATATACAATTAAAATCGTTTCAGAATAAATTAAATATTACAATTACAATTAAAATTTTACATTAATAAATATCTTACATACAATTACAGTTAAAATTACAATTAGTACAAATACAAATACAATTTTACAATTTTACATACAATTAAAATTAAAATTACAATTACAATTACGACATAATATTTATTAAATATCATGGTCATTTTAAAATTAATTAATAAACATCATCATGATCATGATAACCATAGTAAAAACATCATATTCGACTAATAAACACATTCAAACATCAAATTAATATTATATATTAACATCATCACAACACGAACATCAAATATACATCTCAATATGTCAAATAACTCATGCTATCACATATACACATCTATCTGCAAGCTAAACCTTAAATGAACATATCTAACATGACCTAACAATATGCGCCACATCATGATGATCACCAACATGAAAATTAAGTACAATTGCAACATGAAAATAAAATACATGAACCATATATATGAAACTGAATAATGATTAAAATATAAAACTGTAATATAAATTTCATGGATTAGGCGCTCGCGGTAGTATAACAACATCAATAGTAGTATAAGTGGATGCCTGCTCAGTAAAGCTGGGTGCAGCCTCGACAGTGGATGGTCGAGCCTGCTCATGATCATGATCACTAGTATTGATGGATGCATCCACTGGTGGTAGTAAAACATTAATATGAACAGTAGTAGTGGAGGCCTTCTCATCCAATAGTGCAGCCTCGACGGTCGATGGTCCAGCCTCATCTCCATGATGAATGGTAGATGCTGCCAGTGGAGCCTCATGCTCATCAGGCGCGCCGCGAGGTGAACGATCATGAGATGCATGTGAGTCGCTGCTCACAGACTGTCCATCACATGCCACAACTCGACTACGCCTATAGCTACGGATATTCCTCCTCAGTCACGTAACAACTGTTGTAACTCCTACGACATGCCGCATCAGGCCGTACATGTCACGCAGCATGCCTCTCCACATCCGTAACAACCTATCATCGGCCTGTATGTCTCTGTAATGAGAGGGCCTGATGCCCACATTAACAATCAATGCACAGATTTGGTTGCCCAACTCCATCCTATATCTAGTCTCAGGTTAACCACGCCTAGCAAAAGGCGGCACCAGTGCACGATGAGCAGGAGCATGTCTCTCTGCTGCATCAACCTCATCCTCGGCATCAGGCATGTCCTGATCGTCATCATCAGGATCCACACCTGGATCATGACCTGGCATCTCCTCGCCATCAAAAGAGCTAATGTATGCAAAATATATACAAGTACACAACAATAATTAGACAATTTTATGACACAATTTAATAAAAACAAGTTAAAGAACATGTTAGAATAAATATAAATAAAACAGTAATATTACCTCTATCATCTGGCGGCTCATCAACTGTGAAGAGGATGTTGGGACACCCTCGCCAATCTAAGCGAGCATAAGGACATGGGACCATAATGAAGGGATGCAGCCCGTTAACACTAGATAGTAAATCCAGTGAATCATGTGATATCCTGGCTGGAAAAAAAGTATCTCCCCTCTTGGGCATCATCTGCCCCCACATATGTATCTGAGCCTCAAAAATTGGCCTACGAGGCTGTCGAAAAAAACTAGGTCTCACCTCTGGAAACCTCTCAAAAAATAAACAAAACAACTCTGAAGCAAAAGGGAAGTTGACCCTCCCTTGTGCATGAGCATGATATCTATCTAAGGCCATACAAAAATGCCACAAAAAAATGGCAAACCACCCGAAAAGTCATGGCTATTGTACTAAAGAATCAACATAATATAAAAGCGAGAAACTAATGCGTTGCCCATCACTGGTGTTGTGCGAAATGGTCGAAATGATAAGGGAGAGGCATTGCACTTCCTGTCTACCAAAAGCACCTATATGTAACTGATCTCCAGGTACCTGAAACTCTAAAAGAGACAATACATATGCTCCAATGTATCTCTAGGAGTAAAATAACTGACTCCCTGCTACACAACCAGCTGGCACGTCTGGGAATGAGGGAAAATCCACCCCTCTCCTCAATAGTCTTGTAATAAAATAAATATATTCCTTAATGGGTGTGTATCATTGGTCAAGACCAACCTGGAAAGCCTGTTGGTGGGAATTCCACCTGCGGATAAGATATATGAAAAAAACACTATGGGCCTTTAGGGAAGTAGCCTCCTCATAGAAATTGAGGAGGCATACCTACCTAAGGATCCCCTGGGTATCTGCAGTAATAGGGTGAGGGTATGCATCTCTCTCCCTCTCTCGGGCCTCCCATTGGAAAATCATGTCATAATGTTCAACCTGTTGTTGCTACTATTCCTCCTCTTCTCTCTGAATCATTTCCATATTAAATAATTATTTTTTTATTAAAACAAACATGTATTTAGGAATATACATATATATATTAAAAAAAAAAAAACAAACAGACAAGTCAGTGCGCCATAAAAACAGTCACGCACCAGTGGCGGTGCGTCTTAAGAATGTAGCACACTGGTGCCGGTGCCCCTAATGAAATACAAAGCACCGATCGCGGTGCAGCTGTCTATTTTTCAAGCATTGTTACCTTTATCAAAGTTCAGAATAGCGATGCGCTGACTGAAATATACGCCCCGACGCGTATAGTCGTGTCAGCGCACCGACTTCTGGATAATTACATAGTCGACGGTGCGGTCTTTTACCTAGCCTCACCGTTGACCCTCTCGAAATCTAGAATGCGGTGCATTGACATACACCGGGGTAGATAATTTCGTCAACGCACCGCACTGCGATTCTCGTGGTCAACGGTGCGCTTGGATAAATGAGCACACCAGCTTTTATTTTATTTTTTTAGTTTAAAATTATTCATGGCGTCTTTCGGTACCGCCCGGAAACGATGCGGATACCGTTAGCACCAGTGGCAGTGCGGCCTGTAAATTTTATATGCAACATCGCTATCTGGTGTGAGCCAAACAGCTCCGGCACACTGCACGACAAATTTTTATTTTTTCTTTTTTAATGGCTATTTTTAAGGTTATTTAAATTTTTAATCCGCTAAAAGGCTTAATTATGGAAAAACTAGAAAAATACCTGTACATTTCACCGTCAAGGAGGCATATTGGCTGTAAAATTTGCAAAAGAAAATTTGCCCACAATTTGTCAAAATGCAAGTTGGAGATTGGTGGCTAATGCAGAGCAGCAGTGCGTGCAATGGGTACAATGAGAGCATCAATGTGATGGCAGTTCAGACAAGGGGAAATGGTACTGGTGCTTGAGAGCTTTGGAGCACTGAGGAAAGTGAAAAATGAGGTTTTTTGGCCGTAATTATTTATTTATTTATTTAACCCTATTGCGGTGCGCGGGGTTTTATAGGCGCACCGGTACACTTACCTACAACCGCACCAGGCTGTGTCAAATTTGGCACATTGTTTATAATGCACTGGGGCGGTTCCCTAACACCGCACTGAGACATTTCAGTTTTGGCGCGAAATTTTGATGATGCACCAGGGCAAAATATCCATAAAGCACCGATGCAGAATATTCATAAAGCACCGATTTTTGGCCTTATTTTTTTTTTTTTGTAACGCTACTCCGGTGCGTGCGGTTTATAGGTGCACCGGTGCTCTTGGATGAGAATGCACTTGCACATTTCTTTTTTGGCACGTTGTTTTATGATGCACCAGCGCAGAAGTGTGGTGAAGAACCAGTGCATTACAGTGATAGGACGCCCTAGAGGTGTGTTTACGTCACGCACGTTGTCCAGTGTGCCAATGTTTCATGCGCACCGATGCGTGCTATGGTAGGGCGTGCACTTGTAATTGAGAGCTCAGAGCACTAGAAAACTGAAAAATCCGTGTTTTTTGCTGTATTTTTTTTTAATTTAACCCTTTACCGGTGCGTGTGGTTTATAGGTGCACCAGTTCTATTTCTTACAAACACACCGATCGGTTTATGTTTTGGCGCGATGTATTATGATGCATCGGTGCGGTTTCTTTCTACCGCATCGGGTGGTTTCGGTTTTGGCACGGTGTTTAATAATGCACCGGCGTGGAAGATTTGTGACACACTGGTGCTATAGAATAATACGACACACCAGGCGTGTGTGTATGGAGTGCAGGTGTCCAGTGTGCCAATGTTTTGGTCCGCATCGGTGCTTTCTCGGTTCCAGAGCACCAGAGCGACGTTTAATGATAAGCGCACCGAGAGGAAAACATCCACAAAAACCCTACGGCCGCCAACCTCCTCTAGTAACCTCCGCTAGAAACGGATGTATGGAGTATTTTTCTGTGGGGTTCCTCAAAAACATCTGCTAGAGGGTCTTTTCCTTGTAGTGATATCTACAATAACTAGGGCATATTCCCTTTTAGGTATGAGTTTTGCAATATATTCACAATCACCTGGTAATATTTGATACATGGTATTATAAGATATTGCTTTCTCATCTTTTCCAACTTAATTTTTTCAATAAATATTTTGAAAGTATTTGGTACTCCATTTGCATTCTTAATCGATATCCTTAATGACATAAAAAATATATATGTACAAGTAATTATATATATATGAATAAAATTAATGTATAAATCAACATACCTTATTGAATGCAATATAAAAATCTTTAAGTGTTGTTGTAGAACTTGATTCTGGGTAGTTGCGCACAACATCATCCCAACTGTCTTCATTCAACATTTTAACCACATGTTCTTGTATATTCATATAAATCTTATAACTGAATAAATAAAGTTGAAACTGTTAATATAGTGATATGTATAACAAATTCTACCAACAATATTATGTTTTATTTAAAATAAAATTATAATCAAAGGAAAAGTACAAATAATTAAACAAACTTACTTTTGAAATTCTGCGCATATTTCCTCCATTGATAATTCACCTGAATTCACACGGGATAGTATTGATTTGACTATTTTATCATCTTTCACTTCTCACATTGTTCTCCAAGGTGTCATAGTCATATCCTGTGCAAGTTGCTTCAGTTTAGGACTTGTTTTACTGTTGATACATATTATGGATCTACATTTTTTAACCTTCTGTTTTTTTATAGAAATATTCTCCCACTGCTCAAAATTTTTATCAATCAATTCCCATATTTCCCCAGTTTTAAATGCTAACTGAAAAAATGTTATCCATATTTCTGAATATATTTGAATGCATTTTTCCATATTTTGATTTGATTTTGTCATCAATTTGATAACCTGTTTCCATTACACATTCCTTCCGAAAGGTTAGAATCACTTTTGCCTTATCCCAACCACATTTTTCTATGAATTCATTATGAATAAATCTAACCCTTTGGATGAAGGTCATTTTCATTTTGTACTTATTATATGCATTATGATCCCATGTCAATAACTTTGATTCTGTTTATGTTAAATCAACATAAATGATGCATTTCACTGTTTGAAAAAGATAGTTATTGGGATATTCCTCAATCAATTGTCTTTTAGCCTCTACCGAATAGTTCTCTCCAATTACATAATATTTATAATCAAAACATTGTGTCTTTTCAAATGCCTCTTTGTTGGGAACCTGGCGTGGATCAACAAGAACCACATAATCCACGACATGCACATATGGATTGAACTTGAACAATTTTTTCAGATTATGTACATGTAGGTGATGTGTCTTTCTAATTTTATATTGAGATTGTCCTTCATTTGGCCTATAGAATTGGTTGACATTAAGCTCAAATGTTTGGCCACCAAAAAATAATTTATTATTCCTCAAATCAGATTGAATGTCATTTTGTTTTGTTTTAATAATGCCATCCTCTAACTCGGCACTTGGTGCTATGATTTCTCTGCTTCCGTTAGAGCTTTCAGTTTGTTCTTCATCGTTGTTCATGAATTTTACAGGTTGAAAAACATTTGATTTCTTCTTCTTACGGGTTAACATATCCTTTTTTTGAACAAGTTGTTCATCATCAGCTAGAAGAGAGACATCTTTGGCCATTTTCTTTTTGGTGTTTCATTTGTTCTCTCCTTTTGCACAACAGTTCTAATCTCCTCCTCACTAATGCTAATATTTTTCAGATTCATCTTCCACATCTTCAAAAGAAACATGTGTTTAGGTTTACTAGATTGACCCCCCTTAGTGAGTCTTGGTTTTTCATCTCTTTGTACTACTGTAGTGTCACGAGCTATTGATCTTTGCTTCATTCTCCTTTCTTCTTCTATCTCTGTGTGGAAAGTCTTGATCATAGAAATAACATTTGGCTTCAGTTAATAAATACCCTCATTCATGTTTGAAAGACTCTCAACAAAATCTTATGAAATAAAATAAAATATGTCAATGATCAATAATTTATAAAAAAATGAATGATCCTTACAATAATGCATAACAAAAATATAAATAAGCATACTTGCAATGTTTTTTGCAATGTTGCTTGCGATTTCTGCACACAACTTTGTACATGTTTCATTTGTGTCACACTTGACCTTTGATAGACGATATCTAACATTTTCACATTTATTATCTATTTTTGCAAGAACATAAATAATGTTTATATTCGACACTAAACATATGTCTCGTACCCTACCCATCACCTCATATGATTCACCTATGTGAATCATACCACAAAATAGATAGATATGTATACCATCATTGGTTTCATTGTCTTCAAGATACCATGAAAATTCTGTCTTATTTATTTCCTCTGAGTTCTTCCATTCAAAAAAAAATCTTGAATGTACTTGATGGGCCACTTGTTTGACTTTTATTACATTTTTCAATTTTTGTGTGTTCAACATTTTTCATAATGTGTCCATCAATATTCTTAGTGCGTCCAACAATATCCATAGTGTGTCCATCAACATCCATAGTGCTTCCAGCTACAACTTTAGATTTGGCAATTGCTGGCCTTGGTCTAGAAACATTCAAATAAATACTTTGATGTCATGTTCCTGATATATATATATATATATATATATATATATATGTATGAAAAAACACATATCTTAATTAATCGATTTTTTTTTTTTTTTTTTTTTTTTTAAAGTTTGCCAATATTAATTTAAAATCAATCAAAATTTAATTTCTAAAATAAATTAAAAAAATACAATTTATTTGTAAAACCATATATTTAAATTAAAAAAAAATAACTATATAACTTTTCCAAATATAACTATATATTTTTAAAAGTATAAAAACATATATATTTTTTTTCATTTAAAAACAAACAATTTTAAAGAATAGACATATAATTTATAAATCTTTCGGGAAATCATATAGAAAATTATCGAAGATTTAGTTGATCCTTTACATAAATATATATAGTGAAGAGATGGAAACAATCAAAACCTTAAGATACTAAGAAATAATAAAATGATTAAAATAGATGTTGAGAAAATAATATAAATACAAATTTTACCAATTCTAACTAACAAATAAAGCAATAATAGTTATAATTTAAATTTAGAAATAAACTAAAAGAATTAAATGAAAATAAGTCAAAAATCAAAATTAAAAATATTAATAAAATATAAATTAAATCATAAAAAATATAATAAAAATACCAAACAAAACAACTAATACGAAAAATCAACCAATTAAAAATTAATACTAAAGAAACAATTGAAATTGTAATATTAATAATACTTTTAAAATTAAAATCAAAATTAAATAAAAATTAATAAAAATATAATAAAAAATAACTAAATTAAGTAACTAAGGCGAAATAAATTAACAAATTAAAAATCAAACCAAAAAATCAAAGCGAGAAAAAGGAAAAATGCTAGAAAAATAAATTATAATTTATAATTTATAGTTTAATTATAAATTATAAATTATTTTAAATAAAAAGTATTAATAAAAATATATAATAAATATAAATAATAATTAAACTAAGGGGAACAATGAACCACAAAATCAAATAAAATTAAAATAGAAAAAATAAAAATAACTAAAAGAGGAAAAGGAAAAATACTAGGAATAGAGAAAAAGGAAAAATGCTAGGAATAGAGAGAAGAGATCTGACAACTACTAATCTTCCACGTGTCACCCTTATTCAACGAACGAGATCTTTTCTCAATTTCAATAGCTTCCTTGAATTTGCGGTGATAGAAATGAGCAACTCTAGCAATGACTCTAGACTTCTCCAAACACACATGGTGCATAGTCTTCACAGCATGTTCCGCCAAAGCAAAGGATTTAGTTCTACAATGTCTAATATTAATTTCATGCTCTTGAATTATCTTATTAATAGAACGGCTAGTTTCTCCAATATAGTGGATACCACAGGAACACGGGATCATATAAACTCCTTTCATGCTCTTGGGGTCCAACGGGTCTTTAACAAAATGAAGAGAACCCTGACTAGTGTTTAAAGGTCTAAAAGAGGAAGAGATATTGGTAGTTCGAAACACATTGGCTCTATAATTTCCTATGTGATTTCTCACAAGATTTTATAAATAATATGATATGGATCACAGAAGTTTACACTCTCAAATATACATATAACATTTTTTTTAATACCTTTAAAATAATAATAATAATAATTTTAATTTTTTTAATATTAAGTTTTTAAAAAAAAATTAAAAAAACAAAATTAATTTTAAACATTTTTTAATATTAAGTTTTTAAAAAAAAAATTAAAAAAACAAAATTAATTTTAAACATTTTTTAATATTAAGTTAGTGTTTTTTTTTTTTTTTTTTTTTTTTTTTTAAAGTTTACTTGATATTAATTTAAAATCAATCAAAATTTAATTTCACAAATAAATTAAAAAAATACAATTTATTTGTAAAACCATATATTTAAATTAAAAAAAAAATAACTATATAACTTTTCCAAATATAACTATATATTTTTAAAAGTATAAAAACATATATATTTTTTTTCATTTAAAAACAAACAATTTTAAAGAATAGACATATAATTTATAAATCTTTCGGGAAATCATATAGAAAATTATCGAAGATTTAGTTGATCCTTTACATAAATATATATAGTGAAGAGATGGAAACAATCAAAACCTTAAGATACTAAGAAATAATAAAATGATTAAAATAGATGTTGAGAAAATAATATAAATACAAATTTTACCAATTCTAACTAACAAATAAAGCAATAATAGTTATAATTTAAATTTAGAAATAAACTAAAAGAATTAAATGAAAATAAGTCAAAAATCAAAATTAAAAATATTAATAAAATATAAATTAAATCATAAAAAATATAATAAAAATACCAAACAAAACAACTAATACGAAAAATCAACCAATTAAAAATTAATACTAAAGAAACAATTGAAATTGTAATATTAATAATACTTTTAAAATTAAAATCAAAATTAAATAAAAATTAATAAAAATATAATAAAAAATAACTAAATTAAGTAACTAAGGCGAAATAAATTAGCAAATTAAAAATCAAACCAAAAAATCAAAGCCAGAAAAAGGAAAAATGCTAGAAAAATAAATTATAATTTATAATTTATAGTTTAATTATAAATTATAAATTATTTTAAATAAAAAGTATTAATAAAAATATATAATAAATATAAATAATAATTAAACTAAGGGGAACAATCAACCACAAAATCAAATAAAATTAAAATAGAAAAAATAAAAATAACTAAAAGAGGAAAAAGGAAAAATACTAGGAATAGAGAAAAAGGAAAAATGCTAGAAATAGAGAGAAGAGATCTGACAACTACTAATCTTCCACGTGTCACCCTTATTCAACGAACGAGATCTTTTCTCAATTTCAATAGCTTCCTTGAATTTGCGGTGATAGAAATGAGCAACTCTAGCAATGACTCTAGACTTCTCCAAACACACATGGTGCATAGTCTTCACAGCATGTTCCGCCAAAGCAAAGGATTTAGTTCTACAATGTCTAATATTAATTTCATGCTCTTGAATTATCTTATTAATAGAACGGCTAGTTTCTCCAATATAGTGGATACCACGGGAACACGGGATCATATAAACTCCTTTCATGCTCTTGGGGTCCAACGGGTCTTTAACAAAATGAAGAGAACACGACTATAAAGGTCTAAAAGGAAGAGATATTAGAGTAAGTTGAAACACATTGGCTCTATAATTTCTATGTGATTTCTCACAATTTTATAAATAATATGATATGGATCACGAAGTTTACACTCTCAAATATACATATAACATTTTTTTTAATACCTTTAAAATAATAATAATAATAATTTTAATTTTTTTAATATTAAGTTTTTAAAAAAAAATTAAAAAAACAAAATTAATTTTAAACATTTTTTAATATTAAGTTTTAAAAAAAAAATTAAAAAAACAAAATTAATTTTAAAAATTTTTTAATATTAATTTAGTGTTTTTTTTTTTTTTTTTTTTTTTTTTTAAAGTTTGCCAATATTAATTTAAAATCAATCAAAATTTAATTTCTAAAATAAATTAAAAAAATACAATTTATTTGTAAAACCATATATTTAAATTAAAAAAAAAACTATATAACTTTTTCCAAATATAACTATATATTTTTAAAAGTATAAAAACATATATATTTTTTTTCATTTAAAAACAAACAATTTTAAAGAATAGACATATAATTTATAAATCTTTCGGGAAATCATATAGAAAATTATCTAGAAGATTTGGCTAATCCTTTACATAAATATATATAGTGCAGAGATGGAAAAGGTAAAAACCCTAAGATACTAAGAAATAATAAAATAGTTAAAATAGACGTTGAGAAAATAATATTAATAATTACATCTTTTAACAATATTAACTAACAAATAAAGCAATAATAGTTATAATTTTAAATTTAGAAATAAACTAAAAAGAATTAAATGAAAATAAGTCAAAAATCAAAATTAAAAATATTAATAAATATAAAATTAAATCATAAAAAATATAATAAAAATACCAAACAAAACAACTAATACGAAAAATCAACCAATTAAAAATTAATACTAAAGAAACAATTGAAATTGTAATATTAATAATACTTTTAAAATTAAAATCAAATTAAATAAAAATTAATAAAAATATAATAAAAAATAACTAAATTAAGTAACTAGTAGAAATAAATTAGCAAATTAAAAATCAAACCAAAAATCAAAGCGAGAGAGAAAAAGGAAAAATGCTAGAAAAATAAATTATAATTTATAATTTATAGTTTAATTATAAATTATAAATTATTTTAAATAAAAAGTATTAATAAAAATATATAATAAATATAAATAATAATTAAACTAAGGGAACAATCAACCACAAAATCAAATAAAATTAAAATAGAAAAATAAAAATAACTAAAAGAGGAAAAGGAAAAATCTTTAGGAATAGAGAAAAAGGAAAAATCTTAGGAATAGAGAGAAGAAGTCAGCAACTACTAATCTTCCACGTGTCACCCTTATTCAACGAACGAGATCTTTTCTCAATTTCAATAGCTTCCTTAGTTTGCGGTGATAGAAATGAAACGCTGTAATGACTCTAGACTTCTCCGAACACACATTCAGAGAAGTCTTCCACGGCATGTTCAACACCAGGATTTAGTTCTACAATGTCTAATATTAATTTCATGCTCTTGAATTATCTTATTAATAGAACGGCTAGTTTCTCCAATATAGTGGATACCACAGGAACACGGGATCATATAAACTCCTTTCATGCTCTTGGGGTCCAACGGGTCTTTAACAAAATGAAGAGAACCCTGACTAGTGTTTAAAGGTCTAAAAGAGGAAGAGATATTGGTAGTTCGAAACACATTGGCTCTATAATTTCCTATGTGATTTCTCACAAGATTTTATAAATAATATGATATGGATCACAGAAGTTTACACTCTCAAATATACATATAACATTTTTTTTAATACCTTTAAAATAATAATAATAATAATTTTAATTTTTTTAATATTAAGTTTTTAAAAAAAAATTAAAAAAACAAAATTAATTTTAAACATTTTTTAATATTAAGTTTTTAAAAAAAAAATTAAAAAAACAAAATTAATTTTAAACATTTTTTAATATTAAGTTAGTGTTTTTTTTTTTTTTTTTTTTTTTTAAATTAAAAAAATAAAATAAAAAAATACAATTTAATTTTAAACATTTTTAAAATTTTTTTTTTAAAACAATTTAAAAAAATGAATTTTAATTTTTTTTTATTATTAAATTTTTTTAAAAATAAATAAAATTTAATTAAAAAAATTTATTATTAAGTTCTACTTTTTTTTTTTCCAAATTTCACGCTCGCAGGGGGCCGGAGGCCGGTCGAGAGATGTTGCCTGACTGGCCTTCGGCCCCCAGTTGGGTGGTGTTGTGGTAGCGTTGCTCGGCTAGCCTCTAACCCTTGGTTGGGCGGAGGTCGATTCTGGGGATCAACCTCCGCCCAGCCGGCCTCCGGCCTTCGCTGAGCAAAAAATAAATAAATAAAATAATAATAATAAAATCTATATTTTGTTTAAATAATATATATATATATATATATATATATATATATATTTAATGCGATTTTAAAAAAAAATTACAAGTTTTTTTTTTTTTTTTTTGCATTTTTAAGAAAAAAATAAAATAAATTTAAATGGTTTTTTTTGTGTGCATGGTTTTTTGGGTTTTTTGTTTCGTGGAGGAACACAACAACCGTAAAAAGGAAAAAAATTATAAAAACCCTACAAATTTGAGTTTTTTTTTTTTTTTCATTTTCTTCGCTATAAAAATACAAAAAAAAGGGTTTTGGAACATAAAAACCATTAAAAAAATAGATTCTCCCCACATTCATCTTTAAATGGTCAAAATAGAAGGAAAACTAACATTTCAAATGTGAAAAATTCCGTTCAAGGTGTTATCAATGTCAACGCAACGCCTCCATGAAATTGCTCCAACAAAACCCAGAAGACTTGATGTGATGTGAGGAATATAAACACATATTGTTATTATATAGCGAAGGTTGTGTGATTTCTTTAGCATTTTGCGAATGTGGGATTAAGATTAAAATTATAAAAAATAATATGTAGTTAATATTATAGGTTTATATTAACTTTTATTCAATGTTGGAGAAAAAATAAACCATAAATTTTAAAAATTAATTTCGATACGTAGTCAATGTTAAATCATTTAAATACAATTTGTATTTTAGTTTAGAAGAAATACGTGAAAGGAGTATTTTCGTGGATATTTTGAATAGAAAGTAGGGTGAAATATTTCAAGACCAACAATTTAGTAAAATGTTTTGAAATACATTTTAAACAAATATTTTGGAGGGAAATATTTCAAAAGAAAAATTTTGGAGGGAAATTTTTTAGCGAAATGTTTTGGGGGGAAACTTTGGAGGGAAAATTTTTAGCAATAATTTTTGGGGATAAATTTTAGAGGGAAATTTTGAGTCTTTAAGCTATATATTTTCATTAGGAGAGAGTGCATTTGTATTATTCAACATCTTCTTGTTGAAAGTCATGTGTTCTTCTAATAGTGAAGTTTTTCTTTCTGCAACATCAACATATTCGTCACGCAACAACTCTATTCAGATTGATGAATATAAATAGGAGTCCATTCACCATGAATAGAGAGTCAAATTTTCGACTTGGTCATAATCCTAAGGACGATGAGAAAAAAATTGATGAAGGGAAACAAAAAGAAATTTCTGTAAATCGAGAGTTAGTTATTCCACTTAGTCTTAATCCTAAGGATTATGAGAGCACCAGTGATGAAGGGCATAATGAAGAATTTCCAAAGTCAAAATTTCCACTTTGTCCTAATTCTAAGGTTTACGAGGGAACCGCTGATGAAGGGGGGATGAAGAATTTCCAGAGTCAAAATATCCACTTCGTCATATTCCTAAGGATTATGCGAGCACCACTGATGAAGGGGGGAATGAATAATTTCTAGAATTAAATAATCCACTTCATCTTAATCCCACAGATTATGCGAGCACCACTGATGAATAGGGGAATGAAGAATTTTCAGAGTCAAAATATCCACTTCGTCCTAATCTTAATGATTATGCGAGCACCAATGATGAAGGGGGGGATGAATTTCCAAGGTCAAAATTTCCACGTCATCTTAATGCTAAGGATTATAAGAGCACCACTAATGAAGGGGGGGATGAAGAATTTCCAGATTCAAATTTTCCACTTCATATTAATTGTTAGGTCCCTATATTACTAGTATAGTCCCTTATTGTTGTTAGTGTGACCCCCTTATTGTTATTGTTGTACCCATGTAACTCCCATATTGTTATTATTGTGCCCTTAAATTATTATTGTTAGGTCGACTAGGATTACATTGTGGCCTCACTAGGATTACATTGTGGCCCCATTGACTCCTATATATAGAAAGGAGGTTTTGTTATTTGTATCATCCAAGAATTGTTCATTTATGAAAAGTATTAGAGGTTTCGTCCTCGAAGTGGATGATTTCTAAGGCGTTGATCTCTCATTTCTTCTATTTTTGGAGTTGGTTTCACAAATGGTTTCAGAGCTTTGGATTCTAGGGTTTCGCTACTCCAAACAAATTATCGTGGAATTTTCGCTATAAGTTTGTTTCTACGAAGGTTCAAAAGACAAAAATTTTAGAGCGCGAAGCCGAAATCTTGAGGAACATCGTCGCAAAATTTTAGAGCTTGGTTCACAATATATTCGGAGATATGGTATGTGGAAGTTAAGGCTTTTTCAGGCTCCCAAATTTCATCTCAAAGAGGTGATCGTGGGAAAATATTCATAACTCTCTCTCTGAGCATCGGATGGGAATGCTGTAAAAAGTGACCGCAAGTACACAGATTGTAGTTTCTGGTATATCAATTTCAAAGCCGAAGGAGGAAACAGTGACATGTGGCAAGTCGTACAAGTGTGCTCTACTGAATTAGTCCATAATTAGGTCAGTGTGAGAGATTGGATATAACTTTGTCTTGAAGAATCCAAATAAGGTCAGACCCATGGCACTTGAAAGAGGATTAAGAGGGCTACTTCAGGGCCAAATTTTAGATATTGAAGATCTGAAATCACATAGATAATTTAGTTTCAATATTGAGCTCCTCAAAAGCAAGAAAAAGGTGTGTATTTGTTTCCGAATTGCATAAGTCTTGTGTAAAAAATCAATTTGAAGTGATTCCAAGGGCCTATTGAGCATATATTTCAGTATTGGGTTTTGAAATTCCTCATAAAAATAATTCAACACCCATTAAGCCCTCAGATTACTCTACTATGACTCATGAAGATGAAGAATTGTAGCATGATCTATCAAAATTACAAGAGCAAGTGCACCAAATTTCACCCTCGCAAAGAGCAGTAAAAAATGAAATGGAAGTTTTGAATAAAGGTGTGGAAGAAAAGATGGATGGTTTGAAGAATAATATGGATGGTTTGAAGAAGGTTGTGGAAGCTAACATGGATGGCGTGGAAGCTAATATGGAGGACATGGAACAAAAAATGAAAGACAACATCGAAAACATGAAGAATGATCTAAAAGAAGACATGGAAGGTTTGACAAAGTTGATAGCAAATACACTAAAGGTCATAAGTGCACTAAGAAGAAATTATTTTACATAGATTGTGAAGAGGAGGAAGAAAATAAAGAAGAAACTTCAAAAGTAGAGGATATACACCAGGAAGAAACCCTAGAAGAAGAAGAAATGAGTCCGACCATATCATGTAATGCATTGGCAGGAGTTTACACTCCTCAAACTATCAAGATAGAAGGACATATAAAGAGGAAAAAGGGTAATAGTGTTGATTGATTCGGGTAGTACACATAATTTTATTCATTGTAAGGTAGCTAAGGAATTGAATTGTTTCCTATAACCAGCACCAGAATGTCAAGTGATCGTTGAAAATGGAGGAACCATAAATTGCTATGGAAAATGTCATAATATCAAGTTAGCCATGAGGGAATATGTATTGAATAGTCCAATTATTTCCATCCCAATGGGAGGTGTTGATGTTGTAATAGGAGTACAATGGTTACAATCTTTAGGGATGGTAGCCTTTAATTTTCAAGAAATTTTCTTGAATTTTTTTTCAGAAGGAAAGGAAATCGAATTACAGGGTATCGCAGGGAAGTCAGGAAAGATAATAAGCTCTAATGTCATGACAAAGCTTATGAAGAAAGAACAACGAAGTGTAATTGCACAATTATGCTCACTAGAAGTTCCAACATCAAAATCATATATTTCTCCAGATCTCCAAAAAGTCCTGGACAATCATTCCAAGGTGTTTGATACTCCCAAAGGACTCCCACCTATTTGTGATCATGATCATGCTATTCATTTGATTCGAGGAAGTGTTCCTCCAAACATCATGCCTTACAGATATCCTTATGTCCAAAAGAGTGAAATTGAACGTATGATTGCAGAAATGTTAGAAGCTGGTATAATTCAACTTAGTCAAAGTTCTTTCTCTGCTCCAGTAGTATTGGTGCACAATAAATATGGATCATGGCGCATGTGTCCGGATTATAGGGATCTCAATAAGCTCACTATTAAAGATAAATTTCCCATTCCTGTGATTGATGAATTACATGGAGCAATTTATTTTACCAAGTTGGATCTTCGTTCAGGATATCATCAAATTAGAATGAAGACCGAAGATATTCCGAAAACAACATTTCAAACTCATGAGGGTCATTATGAATTTTTGGTCATGCCTTTTGGCCTTACCAATGCACCTTCTACATTTCAGGGGTTGATGAATTCCATTTTCAAACCCTTCCTTAGAAAATTTGTGCTAGTATTTTTTGATGATATACTAATCTACATCAGGTCTTGGAAGGATCATGTTCAACATGTTGACACGGTGCTCAAACTATTGGAGGAGAAACAATTATATGCAAAAACATCCAATTATTTCTTTGGAGTACAAGAGGTGGAATATCTGGGTCATATTGTATATCATGAGGGTGTTAAGGTAGACCTTAACAAAATTAAAGGCATTAAGGAATGGGAAGTCCCCACAACCATAAAGCAGTTGCACGAATTTATCGAGTTAAGAGGTTATTATCACAAGTTTGTTAAGAATTATGGGAGAATAGCAGTACCTCTAACAACATTATTGAAGAAAGATGCATTTTCATGGACTCCTGAAGCAACTAAGGCCTTTGAACATCTTAAAGAGGCAATGTGCCTAGCACCAGTATTAGCTATGCCAGACTTCAAAAAAACTTTTATTGTGGAATGTGATGCCTCAAGAAATGGAATTGGTGCTGTTTTAATGCAATAAGGAAGACCCATTTCTTTTGAAAGTCATTCAATCAAATGAAAGTATTTACAAAAGGCTATTTATGAGAAGGAAATGTTGGCAATACTACATGCACTAAAGAAATGGAGACCTTACCTAATGGGAAGACACTTCAAGGTAAAAAATGATCATGATAGTCCTAAACACTTTTTGGAACAAAGACTATCTTCAAAAGAGCAGCAAAAATGGGTCACAAAGATGTTGGGTTATGACTATGAAATCGTCTACAAAAAGTGGAAGCTAAATGTTGTTCCAGATGCACTCTCAAGAAAGGATGAAGAGGTGAAAGAATTTCTTTGTGCCATTTCAATTATCCAACCAGATTGGATAACCAAAGCAAGGGATGAATGGAAGAAGGACGAAGAAGTGTGGACTCTCATTCAAAAGTTGCAGCAAGATCCTAGTACATCTGATACATTTAGTTGGAAAAATGATTCCTTATGGTACAAAGATCGCTTATATATTTGCAAGAATTCCCAACTAAAACAAAAGATTCTTTTGGAATTGCACACTTCTCCTTTAGGAGGACACTCGGGATTTTTTAAAAATTACCACAGGGTGAAGAAATAATTTTTTTGGAATGGACTTAAAACTGATATTTTAAATTTTGTGGCGGAATTTTTGGTTTTCCAGCAAAATAAAGTTGAGATAATTAAGACCCCGGTCTTCTACAACCTTTATCCATTCCAAGTCAACATTGGGAGGAGATTTCAATGGATTTTATCACAGATTTACTTAAGTTCGAAGGAAGGAATGTCATCATGGTAGTAGTTGATAGACTTACCAAGTATGCACACTTTTGTTCATTATCTGATCCATTTAAAGCAAGTACAATTGCTACTGCATTTATGGAAACAATTCAAAAGCTACATGGAAACCCGAAGATTATTGTAAGTGATAGAGATCCCATTTTTATAGGAAATTTTTAGATGGAATTATTTTCTTGTTTGGGTACTCAACTAGTTCATATCTCATCTTATCATCCTCAATCCGATGGTCAAACAGAGATAGTGAATAAATGTTTGGAAGGATATCTTCGTTGTTTTGTATCTGATAATAAAGCATAATGAGTCAAGTGGTTACCTCTTGTTGAATGGTGGTATAACACTTCCTTCCACACTGTAGAAAAAATGACCCCATTTATGGAACTTTATGGATGTCATCCACCATCCATCACATCTTCTTTAAGGGAAAATTCTAGGGTTCAAGCAGTGGAGGATCACATTGAGCATCAACAAGAAGTTCTCCAACTCTTAAAGGATAACCTAAATTTGGCACAAAATCGAATGAAACAATAGGCATATCAACATCGCAGTGAGAGAAGTTTTGATGTGGGAGATTGGGTATTTTTACGGCTACAACCATACAAAAAAATGTCCCTCAAGCACGCTAAGAAGGATAATAAATTATCACCAAAGTAATATGGTCCCTACAAGGTTTTGCAAAATATTGGTACTATGGCATACAAATTGGAGCTTCCTGCTTCTTCGCGAGTGCATCCAATTTTCCATGTTTCATGCTTAAAGAAGGTTATAGGGGACAAACTTCCAGTTAAAACAATATTTCTAGAACTTGATGAGGAAGGAAAAAACATATTGGAACCTGAAGCAGTCACGGAAACAAGAACTCGAAATCTACAAAATTGATCAATTTAAGAGTATCTCATCAAATGGAATAACTTACCCATTAAAGATTCTACATGGGAGGATGAGAATTTTATAGAAAAGCACCCAGAGCTACTCAAGCATTGAGGACAACACTTTTTTGAAGGAGAGGAGCATGTTAGGTCCCTATATTACTAGTATAGTCCCTTATTGTTGTTAGTGTGACCCCCTTATTGTTATTATTGTACCCCTGTAACCCCCATATTGTTATTATTGTGCCCTTAAATTATTATTGTTAGGTCAGATAGGATTACATTATGGCCCCATGGACTCCTATATATAGAAAGGATGTTTTTTCATTTGTATCATCTAAGAATTTTTCATTTATGCAATGTATTGGAGGTTTCCCCCTCGAAGTGGCTGATTTCTAAGGCGTTGATCTCTCTTTTATTCTATTTTTGGAGCTAGTTTCACAACATTAATCCTAAGGATTATGAGAGAAGCATTGATGAAGGGGGGGATGAAGAATTTCCAATAAATAGAGATTCAAAGCATCCAATTATTCCTAATACTAAGGATTATGAGAGCACCAGTGAGGAAGGGGAGGGGCGGGATGAAGAATTTCTAGTGAATAGAGATTCAAAGCTTCTACTTAGGCCTAATCCTAAGGATTATGAGAGCACCACTGAGGAAGGGGAGGATGAAGAGTTTGTTGCAAATGATAATTATAGAGGTACATATTTGAATAATGCATTTTATATAAGTGAGCGTTTCAAATGCACTCATGGTGATGAAGAATTAAATCCTCCAAGGGAAGATTTTGAAAGCATGGATGAAGATGGTGAAGAATTTCATCTGAGATAGGGTTTTAAAAGTGCAGATGATTCTCATGAAAGTTTTTCTTCAAGTGAGGATGGTAATGAATAGTTTCCAAGCAATGATGCTGATGAATTTCTTAACTATGTTCAGAATGATGATAGTGGAGATGACATTCCTCTTAATGGTGATGAAACTAATTCTACAAAGGATAATGGAATGATGAAGCCATTGCAAGAAAATATTGTAACTAGGAGTAAGCGTAGACCTTTTCATATCAATCCAAAATATTCCAGTTATACAAGGGTTAGGACAACATATCTCACAAGAAGAAGTTCTGTCGTTCATCTGATTTCAAGTGAATGTTGTCGAAAGGATTGCTTGAAACATATGGTTTTCAACTTTTCTTTGGAGAAAAGGAAAAGATATTTTTTAATGAATAAAATTCATATTTAGTGGGTTGCATGCAATCTACACTAGCGGGTTATGATTATCATATTGGGAATGTATTTCTCTGCATAAAGGCTTTAAAAATGTTACATTCATTGGTAATTTTCGTTTGTCAAGAATCCAAGATAGACTGGAAAATGATCCCACATGTTATTCAAAAGTATGTTATAAATGAGAGGTTGGGCTGTTAGCAAACAATGCTATGTCATGGATGAAAGAATTCTTTACAAATCATGGAGAGTGTATGCCAAATAACGACACAATACATATTCCAGATAACTTCTCAAGACGGGAAATCTACAACTTATACAAAGAATATACTGAAGGCACTGAAGGAGTTGGTAATTTTATTGCATATTCATATTTTACAAGGGTATGGAAGACGAATTCAACAATGTTCGTATTCTTAAGAAGACAAGGATGGGGGTTTGCAGTACATGTGCTTCTCTTAAATAAAAAGGAGATAAATTTCAGGTGGAAGAAAGAGGTATGCATTCATAAAATTATTTTTAAAAATTGGATAGTCATCAACTATGAAAATATATTTATTCATATGTTTATTTTATTTTATGTGCAGATTCTGTTGTCAAATCACTTCAAGAGCATCACAATCAGAAAACAAGTGAAATACAAAAATTGTATAAACATCGAAAAAAGTTTTATGATAATCAATATAAATATTTGAGTTTTATAATTGAGGTATGGACCAAAAGAAAACATTTTTGCCAAATTTTTTCCACATGCCAAAAATTTACAGGAGGAAAATTTCATTTATTTTCACCTGGTTGGTTGTATGGACTTTAGTGAGAAGTTGTTTCCAAGGGTTTACTTCACAACTCCAAATATTCATAATGATGAAAATCTGACCATAACTATAATCCATGATTTGGTTACTCATTGGTCTAGTATTCTTCCTGAAGTTCTATTTGTACAATTAGACAACACAAGCTGTGAAAACAGAAATCAAGTTCTTTTTGGGTATCTAAATGTGCTCGTTGAATTGAGAATTTTAAAAAATATAAAGGTTGGTTTCCTTCTTGTTGGGCATACTCATGACCATATTGATCAAAATGTTCAATAGTTTTTCAGTAACATTGAGGAGGAAAGGTGTTGGGAGCATGGCATCATTAATTGAATGTATTAAGAAATAATACATTCTAGAGACTATTTTTCATGTGTTGGAAGAAACTATTGACATGCGAAGGTTTATTCTAGGATCGCATGGTGAGGAGAAATGAAGTGTACAACTTAATGACATTAGCTTCCAACATTAATTTTGTATCCAAAAAATTGATGGGATAACACTTATATGGGGCAAGAAGTATTCAACTACTATAGAATGGGGGCCATCATTAGGTTTAACATTTTTGAAGTTCATTCCAGAGCTTCCAATAGTTGCATCAAAGGTATTATTATTACAACGAATTGTTGAACTCCATAATGCACGAAGGCGTAAGAGAGATATAAATTATTCTGAATGTCTAGAGGAAATTAAATTATTTATTAGAGAAACATATGAGTAATTTGATTTTTTTGATTCAGTTTGGTGAGAGTCTTTTTTCAATAATCAAAGTGATATGATTTCAAGATCATTAAATGAGGATATGCTTCTGAAGATTCCATTTTTTTGCCACAAAATATGCCAAATGAAAATGAGGAAACACACATTGTTGAACAATAACAGTCTCAAGGTATTATTAATTCTCCACAGGTAGAGGAAAGAGAAATCTATATTGGTTCTAAAAGATCACGTGCACAACGTGAAGCCATGGAAAACCTTTACAGGGGTTCTGTGCAGGATGTTAAGGAGGGTTGCATATTACTAGTCTTAGCAGATGAAGATCCACTTGGATATCCATTTTGGGTTGGTAAGATATTATGACAGTTGATGTATATTGGTATGCCAAAAGTACCCGCCCATTCAATGGTGTGTACAAGCCAGAGATGGTATTTGAAAAATAATTGGTAGAAAGAGAAAAAGAAAGGGAAAAAATATAAATCGTCGCCACACAAATGTCTTAAAATTGGAGGATGTTGACATACTTGTGTATGACTTCAATTTGAAAAAGAGAGAAACTCTTCACTTGAAGACCATAAATATTTTGAAGAAATTTCTACCAGAACAAATAGTGTTGAGATGTGACTCTGTTGAATGTAGTTGTAGGTCTAGAAGACTTTTGAAATCTGAAATGGTAGGCATGCATATTGACTTATATGGAGCACTAGTTGATGGAAGAGAATAATATGGATCATCTTCATCTACATCCAATAATTCATCTACAAATGTATGTTCTGATGGTGTGCCAGAACCTATGACTAATTTTGAATAAATGTCTAGGACATTTTTATGTAATTGATGTTTGCATGGTAACTTGAAATAAATATTTTGACTTCCATATGATCTTACATGAAGTTATGAGTCATTTCTATGTTTTTTGGACTATATGTTTTAATTATGAAGAATTCATCTCTTTAGAATATCCACAGTGCAACAATGAATTACAAAAATAATTTATGTTATATTCAATAAACCAAAGTTGATATTTCCATTAAAAGTAAAAAATATATTAGAAATTAATGTTGAATTTTAAAATTATGCAGTGATATTTCCATGATATTATTTATTGTTAACATTTGGTAGGGGACACTTCGTTTTGATGGTTGATTTTTAGGTTTTGGTTGAAATTAGATAAGTTTTCTTATGCTAAGATTTGAAAAGAGATATATTTTTATCCTTTAAAATAAAAATTACACTTGGAATAATAAATCTTTCATTTACTTGTTCATTTTTAAAAATTGTTTTAGTCATATAATTTGTCCATAATTTCATGGTTCAAATATGTTAAAAACTTAAGATTTAAAACTTGTCAAAATATTCAGGTCTTTCTGTGCTACGATATTTTATCTTTAATGTTATGGTTGAAAACAATTACAATTTTAGGGTTTTTTAGAGTCAAGATATTTTATCTTTAACAAGATATAAGGCTTTCAGATATAAGGTTTCAAAATTGTTGGAAATTATAAGGCTTTCAGACATTATATTTTTATCTTTAACATCATGTATCAAAATTTTGAGAGTTTTAAGATTTTTCAATGTCCTAATATTTTATCTTTAATTCCATTGTTAGAAAGTGTCAACATTGTGACACGATTTTTTTTTGTTATTCCACCATCAAAACTTTTTGTTTCGAGGGTGTTTTTTCAAAAAAATTTCAAGAAAAAAAATTGGTTTTTAGCATTATTTAAAAAAATGTTGAAATTTGACCCTAAAAAAACAATGCATTCTAGAATACACACTTTTCGTTTTTGGGGTGTTTTTTCATGTTTTTTTAGTTTTTTTTGGGCTATCGTTCTCGTTTTTAGGTAATAGTTATCGTTTGATCGATAAATTTGTTTTAGTGTATCAATATCACCAAGGAAAAAGACAACTGACTTATCTTCCAAAAAATATTGATGCCAACACAAAGAACTTTCATGATGACAATTCATTGTGGAAGTGAAATATTCTGTAAATTATTGAATTAGGATGACTCTTTTTCTGTTTGAAATTTTTTCTCAACACTCAAAGATTCCTAACTTATTATGTTACCAACTATGACAAAGCCAAGAATATAGAATGGTGCAAAGAAATTACAAGTCATGGAAGAATACATTAAGCCTTTTCATAAATATGGTTTAAGTACAAAACATATTTTAAGGGAAATGAAATGTAATAAATATAAATATATAATAACTGTTAATAAGTATAATTAATAAGAATGAAATGATATCTCAAAGTACATGATTCTTAATGAAAGGATACTCTCGCCTAATATTTATAATCATATCATATCATTTTTACTCGTACTTTTATATATTAATTATTTATGTTAATGGATATCTTTACATACCAATATTTTAGATATCTTATTTGTGAACCAAGTTTGGCATTTATAAATTTTGTTATTAAAATTCACCCATTGAAAAGAAGAGATTTTCTCCCTATTTCAAATGATAGAATATTTAACGAAGGAATGTAATTTACTTACTTAACAAATTGACGTGTTTGTATGTCACGTGCTAATACAATACTTTTGTAAGGACCAATAATTTATAAATATTGTTGTAATATCCTTAGAATACAAACTCTTGCAAATTCATATATTTATAAAATAAATATATTATTATTGTAAAATATGACTAACATTTTCATTAAGATTTAGTTAAGGTGGACCTAGTTGTAACTACCAAAGGGAATTACCTAGTCAGTTTCCTAACATTCTTGGTCTTTATGATGGGATGGTTTAAAATACTCGATTCTTCTTGGGAAATATCAAGAATTAGTTACAATCTACTTATAACGATGAATGTAAGGAAGGTTTGAGAAAAGGGGAAGGAAAGTGAATTTTCATTGAGAAAAAACATTATATGGAGGAGAAAACTTGCAAATGAATTTGCAAAGACAGTGCCAACAAAGAATTGGATATGGAGGCAAAAGCTATGAAAACCAAGGAAAGATTCTTCAACAAAAGATAAGTGTTTTGTTCATTGAATTCTTGAAAGATTTGATATGGAAGCGGAAGCTATGAAAACAAAGGAAATATTCTTCAATAAAAGATAAGTGTTCTATGCATTGAATTCTTAAAAGATTGCATGACTATTAATCGTGTGAAATTGCATGATTTATTTGACTAGACGTTAAGTCACCCTGGTTGTTGTCTTGTTTTTCTTGTCTTTTTTTTTTTAATGCATAAATATGGGTTAGAAAACACAAAACCTTGCATATAGAAATATAGAGAACTATGTGTTAGTTCATGAAAGATACTAAATGAGAATCATGTGCATAAAATAGCAAGTAGCGAGGCCTCTAGAAAAGAATGTGTGATTTTTTTTATAATATTTTTCTTTAAAAAAGAATACGTGCTTATTACACAGAGTTAATAATTATTTTACCAAGTTTTCTTGAGAAATAAACACTTATATGCATGAAAATAAAAGTTGTTGTCTTAGATTTTCTCAGAAAAGAAATATGCACTTGCATATACAAAAGGAACAACTTTGGCTTTAGATTTCTTGGAAAGAAAATACACATGAAACTTGCACATAAAAAGATTAAATAAATCATGATATTTTTCATGAAAAGAATGTATGTTAACTTTTCTTGTCAAAAGAGAAAAAATAAATTATTTCATTAAAGAAAAGATTGTCACTAAATTATGAGAGAAAATTAGATTATTAATTTCCTTGGAGATATTAGCATGATTCCTATAGACTCTTAATAGGAATATGTGCAAGATAATACTATCCATTATATTGGAATTATTCAAATAAATTTCTATGTTAATTCTTGAAAAGAAAATATTAAATGCATACATCATTGTATTAGATTTCGAAGTGAAATGTCTTTGCATACATTATCAGATTCTTGGAAAAGAAAAAAGTTAATTAGATTAATTTTCTTGGAAGAGTTTTCATGAATTTATATGCTTATATTACCCATGTTGTTTATTTAAAGATTGCAAGGATTTGAATTCAGAAAGACTTGCATAGGATTTTTATGCATGAACTGATGAAAAACAAAGATTGTTTTCTTAAAATATGCATATGAATCTTGTTCAAGAACGCATGTTTGTTTTTTGAAAAGATTATGTGCATGGAAGTAAGGGTCATTGTGTTTAAAAAAAAAACACATGTTGCATGCACAAAATGGTAGTCATGGTGATATAGAAAATATGTTTTTGGGTGTAGATAAAGAAAATTATTATGTTAATTTCTTGATTTATGTGCATAAAAGGTTAAATTAACCTTGTTATTGTTGTCTCATTTTTATGCATAAAATATGGTTATCTATGGTAATTTCTTGAAAAGGGAAGCATGATAAACTTGCATGTAGAAAGATAGAAAAATGAGATTATATTAATTTCCTTTTGAAAAAGGATTATGTATTTGTTTACATGAAAATAATAGTTAATGATGGTTGAATCCTAGAGAAGGGAATATGTGTTGTGTACATTAAAAAAGGGTTATTATGATAAACTCTTGCATGCACAAAGAATATTCATTTTGTTTTAGAGATATCTTCTTTGCATGGATAGAAGAACTATTGAGCTATTTAAGTTACAAAAAAATATATCTCATTACTTTTATGCTATCATAACTATTATGTTAGTTTCGTTTGGAAGAACATCATGTATATGCATGCAAGATTTGTATTAGCTTTCGTTGGAAAGAATATAAATTTGTATGTGGGAAATGATAGCATGTTGTTTTAGCCTACATTGGAAAATATTCTTTGGGAAAGAAGATGAATTACATGCACAAAAACCATAGTAATGTGTTGGTATCCTTGGACTATATATATGGGTAATGTTGGTATAGTATTTGAAAAAGAATACATGTATCTGTATGCTTTATTGAATTAGTTTTGTGGAAAAGAAAACATGTTTTGCATGCACTATTATGTCAGATTTTATTTTAAAGGAAACATGTGTTGGCATGCTCTATTGTGTTAAGAATTCTTTAGGAAAGTACATGCATTTGCATGTAGCATAGGAACAACATTCGTTGTGTTAGTTTTCTTTATGTATTTGCATGCATCAAAAGTAATAGTTGAAGGGCTAGTTATTTTATAAGGTTTATGTAATTCACATGCACGAAGATCATGATTGATGTGTGAGCTTCCTTTAAAGCAATGTCTAGATAGTTGTAGTGTTTTTAGTTTGAAAGAAAACATGTTTGTGTAAAGGAAATATTAGCTAATGTGGTATTTATTTTATAGAAATGTTTTGATGGTTACATGCTTATAACTAACACATATGCAGTGTTGTTAAAGGAAGCATGTCGTGATAGCTATTTTGCTTGCAATTCATGAATGTACATGAATAAATGGTGAAGCATCATTAATATATATTTATGAATTGGTTAATTAATACTTTATGTAATCATGATATCAACGTATTCTAATGACAACAATGGCATGAAAGGATGGTTACTTGTGAAAATGATAGATTATTTTTAACATGGTATATGTTAAAGAATTAATGATCCATGTAGATGAGTGTCAGCTACAAGATGTTCCACTGAAGGAACAACCAAACCACAAAGATATAAATATTGAATATTTTGGGGTAAACTATATCATGATGATTGTAATAACTTTAAGCTAGATATTTTGTATTTCAATGACATTTCCTTGTAATATTTTATGACAATGGTTAAGGCATGAAATCTCTTATAATCCATTGAGTGAGGGGTGAACACCTTCATGAGTGTTTAATAATAAAATTAAACTTTTGTTAGTTTTCACCCTACGGGGTTTCCAGGGTATATCGATGTCTAATGATGTGGTTGTTTTATGTGCTACTTTTATGTTGTGGATTCCTTGCATGAGTAGATGCTTATAATATCAAGTGTGTGATTATCTAATCTAGTTAAGAGAATCATGAAAATGATGAAATGTTACATCAAATTTTTTATGTCAATATGTGATAATAATGGTTATTAATGGTTATGTAAATTAATATTATTCCTTTGCTAAAGTTACTCTATGTAATGATGAAGATTATATCTAATGATAAATGAGTAATCTGGAATAATAACACTAGTAAAAAATGATGAAATTAATGACCAGGTGACTAAAAAAGTTGGTCACCGCTATTATTTCAATTGAATTACTACTAAATTTGAGCAATTTTAAGTAGCATAACTAAAAATGACCAACTTAAATGACTAATTTAGTCTAAGAATAAAATATATGACTAGATAATAAGTGACTAAACTAAAAATGACTAACTTAAATGACTAATTTAGTCCAAGGATAAAATATATGACTAGATAATAAGTGAATAACTTAAATGACTAATTTAGCCTAGGATTAAAATATATGACTAGATGATAAGTGAAAAAAATTAATAATGATTAATGTAAATGACTATTATAGTCCAAGAATAAAAATATTACTTGTACAACAAGTATATGAATTAGTCATTTATGTCAATAATTTTTATTTGTGTCACGCCATAAATGGAAAATTTAAATTTTGATATCGAAGTGTTATATTTCACTACAAGATTCTCTGAATCCATCTACAATGTTTAAATTATCTCAGTTGTGTCCAATACTCTTTCCATTAGGTTTTTGATAAGTACTGGATGACACTTCTCCAAGAAACATTAATGTTGGATACCTTGCCCCTCCTTTACCTCAGAGTGATCATACCCATGATTCCCCTTTCCACCACGGGTTCCTGATCCGCCTCGACGACTGATCAGCTGCCTACGCCCTGTCTCGCCTAGCTCGCCCAATCACTACACAACGCTCCCATAACACCAAACGCGCTCACCAACACGACTTCACCTAACTCCTTTGACTCGTCCGCCCGCTATGGGGCACATAGTACCCGTTTGACGTTGCCGATCGTCGCGTCTGCCAAAATGCACGACTCTGCCCACCGCTACACGATGCGCCCAAGGTGGGCGTTCACTAATATGGCATCCCTATTGCACATCTCCTTCGCACATACCCGAGTTGGGCGCCCGTTGCGCCCCCCACCACTCGATCATCACGACACTAACTCGAGGGTGTGACACTCCCTCATCCTCGCTCCACTTGTATTTACTCATGTGAGACGCCTTCCACGTGTTGCTCAAACCTCACTCCCATTGGAGAGTGTATGAACCTTTGTTATAATAATAATAATAATCTAATTTTAAGTTCACGTCGACCAAGCCAAACACAAAATTGGTGTATGAGGCCCTCTTGTTTGTGGGACAAGGGACCCACCTCTGCGTAGCGATTTGACTGCTAAGTCTACGAAGACATACATACTCTACCCCATCTGGTTTTGAACCTATGATCTCTTAGGAGGAAACACATGCTCTTAACCATTAAGCCTACTCAAGTTGTAAATACTCACACACATATAGAATTTATTTATAATATGATTAACATAAATATATTGTGCGACACCAATTTAACATTTGATATGAACCTTAATTAATTTATTAAAATAATAAGTATCAATATTTATATTTTATTAAATTTATTAAAATATTAATTATCAATCTTTATATTTTATTAGTTTTAATTATATTATATAAAATCAAATTTTAAATATATTGTGATTTTATATTTAATTAATAATTAAAATAATAAATATTAATATTAAAATTAATATTTTAATTATTTAAAAAAAAAATTGTTTGAAGATTTGTAAAACGTTTGATTGCATGCCACATTGGAAAAATCGAAGTCTGGCAAATATCAAAAGCCGAAGTCGAACATGGGCATGGGTTCATTTCATTAAAAATATATATATATATGAAATTGGAATTTGTCACTAGTATGAAAGCCCAAATTTGAATTTGTCACTGGTATGAAAGCCCAAAAACAGAGGAAAACTAGCTGTTCTTCCCAAGACTAGTTTAGGAAGATGAGGTTTTGAGGGCATACCACATTTGAAGTATGTTAAAAGTTGAAGTCGGGGAAAGACGAGGCTTTGAGGGCATGCCACATTCGAATTCTGCCAAAAGTTGAAGTCAGGGAGAGGGCATGGTTGATTTCATTAAAAATATATATGAAACTCAAACTTGTCACCGGTATGAAAGCCCAAGAACAGAGGAAAACTAGTTGTTCTTACCTGGACTGGTTCAGGAAGATGAGGTTTTGGGTCTTTGGCACAAAATTTTTATAGTTGGTTCTAAAATTTAAATAAAAACTGGATGAAAATAAGATGTGTTGATTATTTGGTACCAAATTTTTGCTGTTGGTGGGAGGGTTTTCAGAGTTTTGATATATTTGAGAAAAATTAATAACGTGATTAAATTTTTAGGGCTGGGATTTTTTTTCTATATAAAGAGGTGAGCAGCAGCAAATTCACAAAATTTGCATACCCAGAGTCACGCGGATCAGACTTTCACGTCTACTTCGACAACCGGGCGAGTTCCGAAGAAATCAGCGGGGGAGGATTTTCCTCCCTGGCCAGGTTCGGGGAACAAACTTCCACCACTTATAGAAATACAGATTGATGTTTATTGGTAGAAGGCCCTGGCCTCACTCACATCATCGCCCCAATGGACAACCATTGAAAGTGGTAAGGTGGGTTGAAACTATATCTTTCTCTTATTGTTCAGTTGGATTTTATATTTTTCTATTTTCTAGATTTGTATTTGCTCTGTTTGTTTTAGGATATTGTTGATTCATACAAACCCATCCGATCATAACAGGGATCTACTCTTTAGTTATTTACAGTGATATCCTCATTGGTCCTTTGAGATTAGGAGTGTGGTGGAAACTGAAGCTTAAATCTAAGCATTGATTGTATTAACTAAATTTCCTGCCTCTAGTCTGTCAGCAATTATTTTTTCTAATTGTCTGAATACAAGATGTTATTTCACAAGTTCTTGAGATCTTGCTTGAGAAAGTAATTCTCTTTATATCATAATGTGCCTTTAGTTCCTCCTCAAAAATATATATTCCTCTACTGTGTTAAGAAAACACTATTAAAAGCAGAATAGAGCTCTCATTCTCTCCTAATAGCTTATGCATCAAGATGGCTAGTGTTTAGTGATCTCTATCAAGCCCTCAGACAACTGTTGATAGGCATTTGGCCGACCAGCTATCAAAGGCCCGGGAATGCATTGAGCATAAGACTGTAAAACCCATGTTAGGAAGTCAAAGATGCTTCTACACGATGATTCCCCATTCTGTAAAGCTTAAAGGGATGACTACAGTAGAGCTTACTGCTGCAAATATTGATAAAGTAATATACTGATTGAGAAGATATTGTTCATTTACTGTAACTATGTGGAAATCTGATCCCAAGTCTATGGCGTATATTTATGGATATATGCAGCCTTCTCTCTGTAATATATGCAACCTTTCTATGGATATCTGCAATGTATCTCTATGCTTATATGAAGCCTTTCTCTATGAATATATATGGCCTTTTCTATATGAATATGGGTGCTTTTTCTTTGAGAGTATATGCAACCTTCTCCTTGTATTTTTTCTGTATTATTTGTGACCTTCTCCTTTTATTATAGGTGGCCTTCTCTCTGTGATTTTTTCTTAATTGTATGCGGCCTATCTCTGAGAAGGTGGGTACTGTTCTAGAGAAGTGAAGTAGCCTCTTGGAGCAACCCAAATAGCCCTAACCCTCTACAGTTAGGGCATTGATTGTGTGACTTTCAAGTCATGTTCTTATGTGGCCTGTTAGGAGATCAATGCAACCTTCTTGAGTAGTCCTATGTCAAGGGTTTATGTGCCCTTGTCTCTAGTCCTTGTGATGTTTGGGAAAAGATTCTAGATCTTGTGATAGTAATGTGACATTGATATGGCATTCCTTATGATAGTGATATATATGGCAGTCCTTATGACAATGATATATATGGAAGTGAGATGACATTGATATGGCAATCCTTATGGAAATGATAGATATGGTAGTGATGTGACGTTGATGTATGGCAGTCCTTATGACAATGTTATATATGGAAGTCACGCGACATTGATTTATTGCAATCCTTATGACAATGATAGATATGGAAATGATATGACATTCATGTATGGGAGTAACATTGGTCCTTATGACAATGATGCAAGACAATGATCCTTATGATTGTGATAACTGTGATATGATCGTGAAAGAGATATATGCTACCTTCAAATGATGTGGAGGCAACCTTATCAGGTGTCTTGTGGAGGGGAGGGCTCCTTGATAGATTTGTCTGCTGCCATCATTTGAGGATCCTGTATGATCCAGGGTTGGCCTTAGGAGGCCTAATGAGTTTGATATTGAAAGACTTATGTCTTATTATTATTGTACTTTGTAATTGTATCTTAGTTGAACATTTGATGAATTCATAAGAAGAAGAAGAAGAATTGATTTTTGGGTTTTTCCCCCTTGTGGGGTTTGGCCCTATTGTCTGACCTAAATCTTAGTGTCCCCATTGTGTATGCTTTTATTCTAATGTTCCTTACTGTTCTAATGCATTTTTGATCTTAATGTTCTCTATATATAATTTCTTATGATGATATGGGGTGAATGTACTGTGAAATTGCTGAAAAAATCTTAAAAATGCACTTATATACAACAAAGAACAATCTAGCCCTACAAATTATAGAGCCAAAATTTCTTTTTTTTACAAATTCAAAACTTTTCTCTTTTGAAGTCGACTTGAAGAACGTGTCTTATATTTATTGTTACATATATTTGAAGGACTAAAACATTAATCATTACGATTGTCCACAACTACAAAATTTAACACTCCCTCTTAGCTAGGGAGTTATTTATAATGACTATCCAGATGTTCTCTTGTTGACAAATTTCTCCAAGAAAAGGTTAAAACAACTCATTATCAACATCAACACTCTCTGATTACCATAATCCTGGTCAAAAAATTTGACCCATGGTAAAATCTACAACATCAACTAGGTACCGTAATTTTGGTTAGCATATCTAACCCATGGTATATCATTAGCATCAACTAGTCACCATAATTTTGGTTGATGCATCTAACTCATGGTATACAAACTAGTCTTGTTTCACCATAATCCTGGTCAATCTCTTTGACCCATGGTGAAAACCTATGGACACATTCAATCCATTTGATTAATTCTTGTCCCAAATCCAAACACCTCACTCTGCATGAGAAATTATAAGCCATGATACTAAATGGGGTCACTCAACCTATCTGGAGAGTAATTCTAAGCCTTACTCTGAAGGGCACCCACTCAAATTTATGGTTGAATAATTTTGGGCATCTAGGACTATTCTTCCTAATATTGGTTAACATACTTGACCTAGGAAGAATGACTATCTTTTGCCGGACCATTATCCCTAATCCTGGTCAACATATTTGACCCAGGGAGAATGACGTCCCTTGATGCTATCACATCAACTCTCCCTCTTGATGAGAGAGGCATATTTAATCACCCTAAGCTTGTCCTTGAAGTATACATACTTCATCCTGGGATAGAGGCTTTGTCAACGATATGCGTGATTTTAGAATAGTGCTGGAGCCACACTGCTCACTTCTGTACCATGTCTCGGTACTAGATCTCACTATGCTTCGACCTGATATCATGGTTGTCGTGCAGACCTGATCAAACAATATTGCAAGTAGCTTCTGAAGCCATATTGCTCCACAAATTTCCAACCAAGCTGCAATATACTTGGCCTCTACAGTGTTGAGTGCAATATATGTCTGCTTCTTGCTCATCCAAGAATTCATAGCGAAGCAACATCTTGATCTACTCTTTCTGTTTCTCGCACTCACTGGCCAATTTAAATATGTGTATCTCTGCAACGGTACTTCATTTCTTCAATATATGTCCAATTGTACCATGTAGGTGCTTCAACACATGCTGAGTTGCATATCTTGGCTCAACCATAGACTAACATGCTTCCTTTGTTGGAGCCATCGTCATAACCATTTTCTAGTCACCCTAATTGGGTGATACTCTAAAATAGATCTTGCTGTGGAAATCCTAGTTGCTCCCTTTGTCACTGTAACTTTCTAGTTACTATAGCATATCAACTATCTAGTTTGACGATCTGAATGACATTTTATCGTCCCAAGAGTCTTTGAGGGATCTCAATAGTATGCTTCTTTCGACCAAGGAGGTAATGCATCAAATCTAGGTCCATCTTGTACTAAGAGATCAACTCCCTCTGAAGCTGAAGGAAGGCTTAATTGCTCCCTCTATCACGTGAGTATTTTTTCCCATGTTAGAAAGAAATCATATGATGACAAGATCAACCTTGATCCATTAATCCATAAATCCTTCTGTTTACAAGCAAGGGACTCCTTCATGTCCCTCAAAATCCTGAGGTGGCTCTATGTACACTTCTTCTTGAATTTCTTTATCAAGGAAAAATAGTCTTTACATTAATCTGATGCAACTTTCAGCAGAAACCATAGTGATAATGATTCTAATAGAAGTGTACCTGACAACTGAAGAATAGTATTCTCCCTCTTACTAGGAGAACCCTCTTGGCACGAGTCTTTATGTTTCCATCTGCTGCATGATAGATCTTGTAGATTCACTTGGAAGTCACCACAAACTTCTCTTCAGATCTTCTACACACTTTCTTTTATCATGAAATCCTTCAAACTTTCTAGCTTGTTCGCTCCCTTTGAACTTGAAGCTCTTTTGGTAATCTGGCATGATTCTAGATGTCTTGATCCAATTCTCCCTCTTGAGCACAAATCACTCAAGCTGAGTTTTTGCTCTATCCTGGGAGAATGCTCTTGCCATATCATTTTCTTCGTTCTTCCTGGTGCTTCCATCTACTGCCGGAGTCTTGGAAGCCTTCACAATGTACGTGCAAACATCATTAGGAATCCATGGAAGAATGATTATAACACAAAAAAAGGAATGAAGAGAAAAGGCTAACTAATAGAAAAATAATAATAATCAAGCAAGAGAGATATAAAGTACTTATCTTTGAGGATTTTGTCAGCTTCCTCTTGATCCTTATATTCTTGCAGAAATCATGAAATTTATCTACAAATTCTTCATCTCCACCAGCCATTAATGCATGTGCTTGCTTTTCCTTTCTTTCATGAGTTAGGGTTTCTTCATCCAGCGGAATCATCATCTTTAAATACTTTGGGTCTATGGTTTTGTCCACAAACCCTAGATTTTTCTTAATCACATCTTTCAAGATCACCTAGGGTTTACAAACCCTATGATTATCATATCTTCCAAGAATGTCTCATAAGAGTTATGACTCTTCTTTTTAGCTCCTTCCAAATCATATTGATCAAGACTTTGTCATATACTAAACAGCTAATGACATTCTGATGTTAGTAACATATCTTAGCAAATATAATCATGATCAGTACAATGCAAGACATCTTCTACATTCTTGATAAAAACCCTTGCTTAGGTATATACACAGTAGTACGATATATGGTATTAGTATTCCAGAAATTTAGATCTTTTCTCTTTCAAATACAACCCATACTTAGAGGTGTCCCTATTGAATTGTAACTTGCATGCTTGTGTCTTCATGATTGAGAAGTGCTGACTTTGCAACATTTTCCCACAATATAAGAGCACTTCAATACATACTTGTCAGGTCATCGAACTTGTCATGTGCTAATGCTGATGGGATAGATCATCCAAAACATAGTAGGATAAGAATGTGTCATGTGGTCCCATGCTGCTGTATGTGTGATGAGGTTGTTACAAGTCAATCAAGAAGTGCTTCATTTGGTTGTAGAATGATGTCAACAAAATCTGTTCTAATGAATTCCTCAGAAGTCTTTCAAGAGAACTTGTTTCATCAACTGAAACAAAAAATCTTCAAAAAGGTCCTTCCCAGACATTGAAGATACTTCAACCTTATGAAATCAATCAAAAAATATTTTCTCTGTATGGACTTCATATTAATAGTCTTTTAAACAGGCTAGAACATGAGCCTTTGTCTAGGTTCTGAATCTTGAATCAATATTGCATATTCCTTAATGATATCTGACCCATGCAACAGAGTTGTTAATAATATTCCTTGAATCAATTTTAACCCTGTTATTAATATCTCCAAGAACTAATAAAAGATAAGGGTGTAACTTCTTGACTTCGTAAGATTCATTTGTCTAATCATAGGAATAAGACATTCTTTACTCCAAAAAACATATCTTGAGATGGCATGCCAAAATATTGTACAACTCTTGGATTCACGTTATAAGATATCAAACCCAGGTCTTGGATACGTCTTTTCTGTGAGGTGCATTAAGAAGCCCTTATAACAATGAATCCCTATTGTTTTCGCAGACCAAAAACACTTATCTCATTTGTCCCTTTTATATGAGATCAGAAAAAAAATTTAAGAGGCAACTTCAGATGGTGATCAACATAAGAGTTATGTCCTTGAAAATAGTCTTGGACAAGGCAACATCAAGGCGTGTTTATAATTGTCATGGAACACTTCATATTTTGCAGATTTAATTTTAATTTGTATTGACACATTTATGGATGCCAAAATGTTTTCATTTATGTTCTTTGATCTGAGACATATATAAGGGTATTAGTCTAATGACTACAAGGTCCTTTATATTTCAAATTTATAATGATTTGAGAAAAACCTTTTGGAATTTTCAACTAGGCCTATATTCTATTGACCAGATCTTAGTGAATGAATATTCTTCTATTCAATGTTCTTTCTTCGTCTGCTACTGCTAATGCAGAATTTGATGTGATGGGTTATGCTTGTCCTGTATATGATCGACAAGATGATCACTCCATTACCATCAGAGCAGCTTCAGATAATTCTGAAGAGAAAGAGATATGGTGGAGCTCAGAATCCCCACAAGGCCTTGCAGAGTGTAGAATATGCCAAGAGGAGGAAGAAATCTTCAACCTTGAAGTCCCCTGTGCTTGCTCTGGAAGTGTCAAGGTTGTTGAATTTTTACAAGTTTTGGGTTTATGACATTTTAAAAAACCACTTACAATAGTATAAATCTTTTCTGTTTAGTCAATTGGGTTTATTTAGGATGGTTGGGAAATGGTTATTCTCTACACAGATTCAAATTTTTATTAATAATCAGAAATGTTAGTAAGATGATATCTCATAATATTTTGATGTTGGAGAATGATTGTTATTTTCTCTACCCAGATTCAAATCCAGATTCAAATTCTTGCTACCTAGATTCAAATCCTTGCTAATAACATGATATAATTAATATATTGAACTTTAAATATAATTATAATAGTTTTATGCTTATAAATATTATTAAATTTGAACCTTGTGAACTCTCTAAATAAGTGTACCTATAAACTGGTATCAGCTGGCCTGGTACCAACTAGCTCACTTTAACCTTGAGACTGAGAGAGAGGCTAATTTCCTTCTCCTTAAAATCTTGTCAGTCTGTATTTTATATTTGACATTGACTTATACTTCAAGTTACGAATTCTCATTGATTTGAATACTGCTATGCAGTTTTCCCATCGCAAGTGCCTGCAACGTTGGTGCAACGAAAAGGGGGACACCACCAGTGAAATTTTCCATCAGGTAAAGTTCAGTTTCCCCTAAATTCTAATTGCCAAAATCTGTTACTGGTGCACCATTTTCTGATTTCAGTTGCACTGAGAAAGAATATTGGGGAAATGATTTCAGACTTATAAGAGTGGATACACAACACTGCTAAGGCCTACTTCAATCAATCCAAGGTAAGTGCCATTAGGTCCTTCTAGCATGGTCTTTAAAATTTTAGATAAAAGTGGGTGGAATTTATGTTGAATGGCTAGTCATAAATTTTGGGGTTTGATATTAAGGTCTGTAAATTCGTTTTCTCCTTGGTTGGGAGAGAAAAGTGAGCCTTAGGTTCTATTTGGGGAGTGATGGAAGTCAGCCCTTTTGGTTTTTTTGGTGATGGAAGGTTACCCTTTTGGTTTTTTGGTGATGGGGAAGGAGACCTCTGGTCTCTGTTTGGTCACAGATCGATCTCAGTTAGTCATATTTTACAGTAAAATTTTTCACATTTAATCATAGGTTTTTTTTAAGAAAATTGTATATATTATTTTTGAACATCCAAGTTTTTTGAAATGGGTTATGAAAATATGAAGATTTTCACGGTTAATCATATAGTCATATTGTTGTGTTTTTTTAGGAGTGAATTGTGTGTATTGCTTTTAAACATCCAACTTTTTGAAATAGACACTCCACTCATGGTCAAATTTTTTTTTGTTTTTGTTTCAGGTATAACGATAATGAAGATGAAGTGGAAGACTCAAGAATAATGGGCCAAAATTTTGTGGATGTTGATTATGATGACTTTTCAGAAATGCATTCCAACACAGCTGCATGTTGCCATTATGTAGCCTTCATTGTAAGGATTAGATTGCACTTAACTACTAGCCTGGAAATTCATGGCGTGCTCGCTCATGGCATCCTTCCTGGAAGCCATTTTTTGTTTTGAAGAGATTCAAAGTTCAAACAAGCCTAGACTAAAGTAATAACTGACATTAGAGCAGTTTTTTCTTTTCAGAGGACTGTACATTGTTTGCCTCGATCCCCAAAAACTCACAGACGGGTAGCAGAGGACTAACGGAGCCTGGACGTCATGGTGACGAGAAAGGTAACGGCTCCCAGGGCCCACTATTTCATCCGCCAGAATAATGCGCTTTTCGGGTGATCGGAAATCTCCAAAAAGTCACATTATAGCTTACTCCTTTATCAAACAGTGAAAAATTGGAGCTGCACAGTTAGGGAATTTTTGTAGACTTATTTTCATTTCTCTGTTTCCAAATATTTTAGATGGAGTTATCCCAATAGAGATTGGAAAACAATCCATGCTTGAAATGCTAGATGTTTTAAGGAACTCCCTCACTCATGAGATTCACAAGGAGCTGGGTAATTTCCATGAGAATTACGTACTTGTGTTCACAAATCCGCTGGACTACACCCCTGGAAAAAATTATATTGATTTTGAGCCTACTAGTGGTTTATCAAACAGTGAAAAATTGGAGCTGCACAGTTGCGGAATTGTTATAGACTTAGTTTCATTTCCCTGTTTCCAAATATTTTAGATGGAGTTATCCCAATAGAGATTGGAAAACAATCCATGCTTGAAATGCTAGATGTTTTAAGGAACTCCCTCACTCATGAGATTCACAAGGCGCTGGGAAATTTCCATGAGCATTATGTACTTGTGTTCACAAATCCGCTGGACTACACCCCTGGAAAAAATTATATTGATTCTTATCCTACTAGTGGTTTATCAAACAGTGAAAAATTGGAGCTCAACTATTTTCAAGGAGATATTCCTGCTGATCTTATCACACTTTCTCGTGTTAATATTATTTGGGCTCTACAGACAACTCAAAATGGAACCTTCCCTAAGGGTTGGGGTGAATGTAGTAGCTTGGAGATCCTTAATTTGTGTCAAAATATTTTATCTAGTCAAATTCTTATAGTTTTGGGTAGATGCAGGAACTTGTAGTTTCTCTGTTGAGAGGCAATCAACTTAGAGGGATGATTCCTGAATTTCCAGTTTCTTTTATGCTTTTATTTAATGTTAGTGGAAACAAATTATCTAGCAACATTTCAACTTGCTCAAATAATAGCTTCACCAAACCACCACTGCTTTCAATAAATGAGTTTTTCGATAGTTCGCAAGCTCAGGTCACCTTTGCTGCTCTTTATTCATCTCTCTTTATGTGTGGTCTTAAGGAAGAAATCCAGATACTTCCATTCTATCTAATATATTTATGTGTGGTCTTTGGGGAAGAAATCCAGTCACTTCCATTCTATCTAAGGGTTTGACGGTTCTTCATGATTTCAAACAGCAACAACTTCACTGGTTTTCTTTCTCCACGACTAATAGATGAAGGGATAATGAAAGAACAACCATATTATGGATTATTATTAAATGAAAACCAATTTTTAGGGAATATTTATAGCTCCCTTTTTGCTTCATAATAGAGATTTCAGAGCTTTTCCTTGAATTCCAGGGCAATCAAATATCAGGGGAAATTCCTGCAGAGGTACTAGGGAATTATAAATCATTGAAGTGCTTAGAGACCTCACATAATCAAATTAAAGGAACAATATCATTCACCCTTGGGAATATAACATCATGAACGCCCTCTGCCATATGCTATGAGTGGTCTAGCATATATTCCACCATTCACATAGCTTCTAACAATTGACATGTGGGAGCTCATACATTTGCTCATTATATAAATCTCAACAAATTTTTAGCTTTGGATTCCTCAAAAGTTATAAATTGTTAACCCACTAGTTGAGTAAAAATGTAAAATTAAAGTGTTACCCAGTTCAGTAACAATGCAAACTATTGACTGTTTTAGAATTTGGAAGTTACATCAATATGTTGTTAATGCTTACATTTTTTTAAGTGATAGCCCTTGAAGAATGGCGGACGAAAAAGCTTGAAGAAGCTAAGAAACATGAAGAAATGAAAGCCAGTGTGAATTCCTCCACAGAAGCCAAAGATACTGGTATGCATTTTTTCTATTCAGCTTATGTGTGACTTCAAATGATGGCTTTTCCGTTAGTTGTGATGGCATAGTATTTTTTTGTGATATCAGGTTCTTTTCCTCCTTGCTTCTTTTGGTCCATAGCTCCCAAATTTGGGCGTGTGTTTATACATTATGTATTGGGGTTCCCATGAACAGAGATGTTGGAAAAAGTATTGGAGACTCACTGGGGCCCTGTGTTGGAGGAAGCTGGATTCTCATTACCTCCCGAAGCTTCAAGCGAGGATAGTGGAAAGATGCTGGAGGATGGAACTGAGATCAGTAATGAATATATGGGAAATCTTAGTTTGGTGTTTTCTCTTTTGATTTCTTGGGATTTTCACTACTAGGTTAGCATCATCAAATTATTTTGTCCTCTTCACTGCATTATGTCTTGAGAGCGTGTTTTACAAAGTATTCATATAGCAGTCTTATCTATTTTAAGTTTATGACTTGAGGATTATGGTTTCCTAACAATTTCTCTAGGTTCCTTTTTTCAGCATATTTAAGGTTATTGTTATGTTGCTAAATTTAACAATTTGATTACTTACATGTGGGAGAATGGAATTTAGCATTTTGCAGTGAAGAACTGTTAAAATTCAAAGTATTTTGTTTTAACATCTATTTTATTTTCCACCTTTTCCCAGGTGTGTTATTTTTGAGTGAGTTATAATGTTTCTTTGTTCAATTTGTCCAAGGGCAGCAAGGGTTTGGAGAATCCTACCTTAAAATGGTGCAATTAAAGCCTAATGCATATTTTGATATTATTTTTGCAGAAGATGGAATCATACCTGGCAGGCCACTTCCTTCTGAATGCCATGCAGAACCACATATAGACTATGACAGAGCGACAATTAAATGGGGTCTGATGCACCATAAAGAAAGTGTTGCAGATTGTTGTCAGGCTTATTTATACCAAGCAAAAGAAGAAAAGAAGTGTAACATTTGGGTTTACTGTCCATTTGAACCTGGTTTCTATTCTCCAGATATATCAGCACAAGCATCAAGAATGCTGGCTAAAGCAGGTAGAATTCTCATGCTTCCTCCAAAACTCTAGCTACAAATTTTAAAATTGTGTATTTATTTTTAAAATTGAAATATGTTAAAACATATTAACATGACTGTTTATTCAATATCTCAATCTTGCAAATGTTTTACTGTTTAGTCAATATCTCAGTCTTCCAATTACTTCAGCAATTACTAACCTTTAGCTGCTTCTGCAGAATACATCCTTCAGTTACCTTGGAAGTTGTATCATTCAGTTCTTCCTTTAGATAGGTCTACAATCAAAACTTTTCTTGTATTTGCTATCTTTCAAACGTTGTCACCTTCAGACTTATACGTAGAAAATCTTGTCCTTAGATCTGATTTGTTATACCTTCAAACTAGTTCTTTCTTTTAGTTGGTTCTTGCAATGTCAACTTCATAGGAAAGAATTCGGATTCTTTCAAACACAATGTAAGCAGCTATTCTGAGATCCTCGAACATAATATTTCACTGTGTATACATATTACTGTTTTGACCTTATTTTGTGCTTCGATTGTAAATAATTCACTGTACATGTCTCTAACTTTTGTTGACCATTTTTGTGAGACCCTATGTGATACCATCAAACTGAAATGGCATACTTCTCATCAAGCTGTGATGGCACCGAACCAGTGAGACCTTTCTCACTGTGGTAGCACGAAACAGTGATAGATTTTTTACTATGGTATTTCCAAATTGTAGTGTCATAATTATCATGTGATTGATTATACCGAGACTGTAGTTGACTTGTGATTATAACACTGAATATCTTCACTGTAATACGGATTATACTAATATCTTTTTGTCACACCGAGCCTTAACTATAAATACACCTTTATAACTCATTCTCCTCACTACTATGGTATCGAAATAATCTTATAAGAGTAGTACTGAATTGAGGCAGATGTAATTTCAACATTGTGATGTCATTAAGATTGAGATGTTATCGAGATCCTTCTTTTCATAGTGACAGAGATTGACCTTTCTTGTGAACTTGCACGTAGCTTAATTATTGGAATGTCTTACTATGATTTGAGCCCTTTAGTCAATATATCAATCTTCAAGTTACTTCAACAATTACTAACCTTTAGCTGCTTCTGTAGAATACGTCCTTCAGTTACCTTGGAAGTTGTATCATTCAATTCTTCCTTTAGATAATTCTGCAATCAAAACTATTCCTGTATTTGCTATCTTTCAAACGCTGTCACCTTTATCAAACAGTGAAAAATTGGAGCTGCACGGTTGGGGAATTGTTCTAGACTTAGTTTCATTTCCCTGTTTCCAAATATTTTACATGGAGTTATCCCAATAGAGATTGGAAAACAATCCATGCTTGAAATGCTAGATGTTTTAAGGAATTCCCTCACTCATGAGATTCACAAGGAGTTGGGAAATTTCCATGAGCATTATGTACTTTTGTTCACAAATCCGCTGGACTACACCCTTGGAAACAATTATATTGATTTTGAGCCTACTAGTGGTTTATCAAACAATGAAAAATTGGAGCTCAACTATTTTCAAGGAGATATTCTTGTCGATCTTATCACACTTCCTCCTGTTAAGATTATTTGGGCTCTACAGAAAACTAAAAATGGAACCTTCCCTGAGGGTTGGGGTGAATGTTTAATTTGTGTCAAAATATTTTGACTAGTCAAATTCTTATAGTTTTAAGTAGATGCAGGAACTTGTATTTATAGCTTGAGAGGCAATCAACTTAGAGGGATGATTCCTTAATTTCCAGTTTCTTTTATGCTTTTATTTAATGTTAGTGGAAACAAATTATCTAGCAACATTTCAATTTGCTCAAATAATAGCTTCACCAAACCACCACTTCTTTCAATAAATGATTTTTTCGATAGTTCGCAAGCTCAGGTCACCTTTGTTGCTCTTTATTCATCTCTCTTTATGTGTCGTCTTGGGGAAGCAATCCAGATACTTCCATTCTATCTAATCTCTTTATGTGTGGTCTTTGTGGAAGCAATCCAGTGACTTCCATTCTATCTAAGGGTCTGATGGTGCTTCAGGATTTCAAACAGTAACAACTTCACTGATTTGCTTTCTCCACCACTAATAGATGAAGGGATAATGAAAGAACAACCATCTTATGGATTATTATTAAACGAAAACCAATTTTTAGGGAATATTTATAGCTCCCTTTTTGCTTCATAATAGATATTTCAGATCTTTGCCTTGAATTCCAGGGCAATCAAATATCAGGGGAAATTCCTACAGAGGTACTAGGGAATTATAAATCATTGAAGTGCTTAGAGACCTCAGATAGTCAAATTAAAGGATCAATATCATTCACCCTTGGGAATATAACATCATGAACGCCCTCTGCCATATGCTATGACTGCTCTAGCATATATTTCACCATTCACATAGCTTCTAACAATTGACATGTGGGAGCTCATACATTTTCTCATTATATAAATCTCAACGACTTTTTAGCTCTGGATTCCTCAAAATTTAGAAATTTTTAACCCACTAGTTGAGTAATAATGTAAAATTAAAGTGTTACCTAGTTCAGTAACAATGCAAAATATTCACTGTTTTAGAATTTGGCAGTTACATCAATATGTTATTAATGCTTACATTTTTTTAAGTGATAGCCCTTGAAGAATGGTGGACGAAAAAGCTTGAAGAAGCTAAGACACGTGAAGCAGTGAAAGCCAGCGTGAATTCCTCCACATAAGCCAAAGATACTGGTATGCATTTTTTCTATTCAGCTTATGTGTGACTTCAACTGATGGCTTGTCTGTTAGTTGTGATGGCATAGTATTTTTTTGTGACATCAGGTTCTTTTCCTCCCTGCTCCTTTTGGTCCACAGCTCCCAAATTTGGGCGTGTGTTTATACATTATGTATTGGGGTTCCCATGAACAAATATGGTGGAAAAAGTATTGGAGACTCACTGGGGCCCTGTGTTGGAGGAAGCTAGATTCTCATTACCTCCTGAAGCTTCAAGTGAGGATAGTGGAAAGATGCCGGAGGATGGAACTAAGATCAGTAATGAATATATGGGCAATCTTAGTTTGGTGTTTGCGCTTTTGATTTCTTGGGATTTTGACTACTAGGTTAGCATCACCAAATTATTTTGTCCTGGTCACTACATTATGTCTTGAGAGCATGTTTTACAAAGTATTCATATAGCAGTCTTATCTATTTTTAAGTTTATGACTTGAGGATTATGGTTTCCTGACAATCTCTCTAGGTTGCTTTTTTCAACATATTTAAGGTTATTGTTATTTTTCTAAATTTAACAATTTGATTACTTACATGTGGGAGAATGGAATTTAGCATTTTGCAGTGAATAACTGTTAAAATTCAAAGTATTTTGTTTTAACATCTGTTTTCTTTTCCACCTTTTCCCAGGTGTGTTATTTTTGAATGAGTTATATTGTTTCTTTGATCAATTTGTCCAAGGGCAACAAGGGTTTGGAGAATCCTAGCTTAAAATGGTGCAATTAAAGCCTGATGCATAGTTTGATATTATTTCTGTAGAAGATGGAATCATACCTGGTAGGCCACTTCCTTCTGAATGCCATGCAGAACCACATATAGACTATGACGGAGCGACAGTTAAATGGGGTCTGATGCACCATAAAGAAAGTGTTGCAGATTGTTGTCAGGCTTGCTTAGACCAATCAAAAGGTGAAAAGAAGTGTAAAATTTGGGTTTACTGTCCATTTGAACCTTGTTTCTATTCTCTAGATATATATCAGCACAAGCATCAAGAATGATGGCTAAAGTAGGTAGAATTCTCATGCTTCCTCCAAAACTCTAGCTATAAATTTTAAAATTGCAATATGTTAAAACATATTAACATGACTGTTTATTTTGTTTAAAATTACGCAAATTCACAACATATATATGTAAAGGGAGAAAAAAAGAAAAGAAAAAGAAGAACCTATGTTTTCATTTAAAACAAAAATCCAATACAAATTCATATTAAGCTTAGATCCAAACAGAAAAGCTCAAAACATCTAGCCCCATTGGAAAATTTTCCACATAAAAAGACACCAAATACTGCCTGAAACGTGGATGTTGAGTGAGCTATTATCAAATGGCTATCATATAAACCACAAAATTGAAATTTTGTGTTTGTTCTTATTCAAGTTCGAGTTTATTTCAAGACTGCTACAGTCTATGGTCATGTGCGATTATGAATTATATATTGAGAATTTAAGGGCTATAGATTAATACAAATTATCTTCTTGATAACTACTTGTGAGATTTCTGAGTTAATCCTTCATCAAGTCAATTATCAAAGTGCTTATACAAATGTAGAGACAAAATTGATCTTTCTTGTAAATGAGTATTTTGCAATATAGTTAGGAAGGTAAATCTTTGATTTACCTTCCTTACTTGAGGTTTCTGACTTTTACAATTCTTTCTTCAGAGATAACTTAATCATATCCTTTAGTAAATATTTCATTCTTTCAGTTACTTTAGCAATTACTAACCTTTAGTTGCTTCTGTAGAATACATCCTTCAGCTACCTTGGAAGTTGTATCATTCAGTTCTTCCTTTAGATAGGTCTGCAATCAAAACTGTTGTTGTATTTACTATCTTTCAAACGCTGTCATCTTCAGACTTATACGTAGGCAATCTTGTCCTTAGATCTGATTTGTTATACCTTCAAACTAGTTCTTTTTTTTAGTTGTTTCTTGCATTGTCAAATTCATAGGAAAGAATTCAGATTCTTTCAAACTCAACGTAAGCAGTTATTCTAAGATCCTCGAATGTACTATTTCACTGTGTATACATATTACTGTTCTGACCTTATTTTGTGCTTCGAATGTAAATACTTCACTGTACATGTCTCTGACTTCTGTTGACCATTTCTGTGAGACCCTAAATCATGATACCATCAAACTGAAATGGCATACTTCTCATCAAGCTGTGATGGCATCGAACCAGTAAAACCTTTCTCACTGTGGTAGCACGAAATAGTGATAGATTTTTTACTGTGGTAGTTCCAAATTGTAGTGTCATACTTATCATGTGATTGATTATACCGAGACTGTAGTTGACCCGTGATTATAACACTGAATATCTTCACTGTAAAACAAATTATACTGATATCTTTTTGTCACACCGAGCCTTAACTGTAAATACACCTTTATAACTCTTTCTCCTCACTGCTGTGGTATCAAAATAATCTTATAAGAGTAGTACTGAATTGAGACAGAGGTAATTTCAACACTATGATGTCATTGAGATTGACCTTTCTTTTGAACTTGCACCTCGTTTAATTATTGGACTATCTTACTATGATTTGAGCCCTTTTGACATAGGTCCTTTTAGAATGTTTCGAGTCCTTTCAAACTGCCTTTGATCATAATCATAGCTCTGATACCATGTTGAGAATTTAAGGGCTATATATTAATACAAATTCTCTTCTTGATAACTACTTGTGAGCTTGTTGAGTTAATCCTTCATCAAGTCAATTATCAAAGTGCTTATACAAATGTAGAGACAAAATTGATCTTTCTTGTAACTTAGTATTTTGCAATAATTTAGGAAGGTAAATCTCTGATTTACCTTCCTTACTTGAGGTTTATAACTTTTACAATTCTTTCCTCAGAGATAACTTAATCATATCCTTTAGTCAATATCTCAATCTTCCAGTTACTTCAGCAATTACTAACGTTTAGCTGCTTCTATAGAATATGTCCTTCATTTACCTTGGAAGGTGTATCATTTAGTTCTTCCTTTAGATAAGTCTGCAATCAAAACTGTTCAAGTGTATTTGCTATCTTTCAAACGTTGTCACCTTCAAACTTATACGTAGAAAATCTTGTCCTTAGATTTGATTTTCTATACCTTCAAACTAATACATAATTCCTGTTCTTTCTTCCACCTTTTGTTAACTTCAAACTTGACTGTAATTGTTACTTAAATATCCACATTACCTCAGAGACAGATCCACAAATCTATTCTTTCTTTTAATGTGTTCTACCCCAGACGTTAACTTAATCTTTGCTCCCTTCTTTATGTTGTATTGCTTCAGTAGAATCCGCAAAACTTTCTTCTTTTGCACGTTGTATAACCTCAGTATCATCCGCAGATATGTTCTCTTAACCACAACATATGTAGGGTATATATAGTAGTTCTAGCCAAGTAATTAAGCCAACCTTATAGCCATTAAGTAGGCCAACTTTAACATTTGTTTGTAGGTCGACTTCATAGGCATATATTCAACGTTTGTAAGACATTCTTCTGCAACGTCCTGGAGGGTATTCTTCACGCCTTTTACATGACTCTTAATTACACTTATGTACCTAATAGACATCAAGAAGAGGTCTATAGACCTATACTAAGAATCTTGCTGATGAAACCCATGAAGCAAGTAAAAAAAAAATTAATTTTATTTTTATTGACTTCATCTTTACATAAGTACATAATTACATAGTCATTATAAGGAAGACCTACCTAGTTACACTCTTCAACATTATAACTATATATAATTTTGATGTTTCTAGGTTGGAGATTGTACTATTTTCATTGGAGGATGCTATTATTGATGCGCACAAGGCTCTTGAGTTACTTGGTAGGATTCTCGCAAAATTGGTTGTTGAAGGGATATTCTTTATTCAAGATATAGCAAGGGAAATAAAGGATGGAGGTACATAGCCAGGAAGCTTATTAGAAACAAGGGGATTTTGTGGTATTTCTCAAGAAGAAAATTTCAAGGTAGTCAGCTCACAATTTTAATGCTTGATCAATTTTGTGGTTTATTTGTGATCTCTCATGTTGAAAAGTTAATGGTTGGTTATTTTTAGCTCGTGCTCACATTTTTTGGTTCCTGAAGCTTGAGCACTTTATAACAAAAATAGGCAAAGTCAAACAACAAAAATGGTCCACTAGCTCTCTTTTCATTTGCTAATATTATAATGAAGTTTTATTAGAGGCACTGTTTGTTTGTTTATTTTGGTTAGAAAAGGGTTTGCTCTTGGTTTTATGTGATTTTCAATTTATCGTTTGTAGCATGTTGAGAAATTGGAAAGAATAACGTGACATTTATTTTGCAGAAATTGATGCTGAAGGAAAATTGCTTTGACATTGTTGATGTTAACGTATATGTTGTATAAACTATTTATAGTCTGATTTATGTTATATTCTAGTGTTTATTGTCTTTCATTTCTTACAGTGCATTGTATTTTCTTTTGTTTTTAGAAAATGAAATCAGTATTGATGGTAAGAAGCATGAATTGAAAAAAGAGAAGAGAAATAACATTGGAGTGACAAATGCAAAAAGAGAGAGAAGAATTGGTCCAATGATACCCTTAGAACCAATATCTCGCATAAGACACACATATAAACACTGATGATCAAGTCTTCAGAGTTGGTGAATTCACCTGTAATGCCTTGACAACACAACGATAATATTTTGAAGTGATGAAACATCATTTCATGTGTAAATTGTAGTCCAACTGATATAAAGTTGGAAACTCATATTGTAATATTTTAACATTTCATATAATATAATTTATGTGGTTGAAATTATTTATAGTTGCACTTGATGTTGTTTAGTATTGTAATTAAAATATGCGACTTTGTGTTTTCATATTAGATGAACATACACATTGTATGACATTTTTTAAATCATACAAATTAATTTATGTTAATTAATAATGAACACAAATAAAATGAATATGCGACTAAATTAGTCATTTATAATGATTATTAATGAAATGAATATAAACTACTAAATTAGTCGTTTATATAATGAATAAATGGCTACTGCAAATGATAAATTTGTCACTACAAATGATGACTAAATTTTGCATATATACGTCTATTAGTAGCTAATTTACAATATCTTATAACACGACTAAAATTTAGTCACATTTCTTCGGTCATTAATTGGTTTCAAACAATGACTAAAATTTGCATATATATGACTATTAGTAGCTAATTTACAGTATCTTATAACACGACCAACATGTTGGTCATAGTTCTTTGGTCATTTATTTGTTTTTCTTGGGTGATCATATAGTAATATATTTTGTTGTATATTTGGTCATTAATTGTGACATTTAATGACCAAATCAATCACTAAATGAATGACTAAATCAGTGACCAAATGAATGACTAAATCAGTGACAAAATGAAAGACCAAATGAATGAATAAATTAGTGACCAAATCAGTGACAAAATCAGTGACCAAATCAATGACCAAATATACAACTACATAACAAAATTGAGATAACCAATTAATGACTAAGCTAAAAATGACCAAAAGTTGGTCGCGTTATAAGATACTGTAAAATAGCTACTATTGGTCACCGACCGAAAAATAGTCGTTTATATGCAAATTTTAGTCGTTTTTTTAGTAAAAAATTAACCATTTTGTACTAGTGTAATTTGGATAGTTACACACAGGTAAATTTTATAAAAAATTTCTAACTACATACATTTTCATGCAAGGTTACCGGAAAATGTTACAAGTGTGTTGAAGGTTGCAACACTGGTGCCTTTCGAAATTTTTAAGCAAAAAATAAATCGAGATATGCTACTAATGGGTATCCGCTTAGGTATGAGTCTAACAATCTACATATTGATATATGTGATAGACTATTTTTGACATGATATGTGTGATTCATGTTTATAATTGCATTGGGAGTAGTAAGTAATAAAGTCTGTTGCAAAAATGTGTTCATGACTTTTGAATCCTGATGGGGATAAAATACAATAAAACCTCAGTTACGCCTAGGAACAATCTTAAACACTCCCTAAGGAAAGTGAGAATCAACTATCAAAGTTTGCATATATGATAATATTACTGATACATTTAATGAGATTGACTAAAGCTACAATTCACTACTTATGGATAGTAAAAGCATGAATGTAAAATACGGGGAATGCCTTTGAAGAGGAAGATAAAGTGTTTTAAAATGAAATTGAATTAAACCTTTTAGATGTAGTCGAGTAGTGAGACTTGACTGTATTGGCTAGTTGTTGATTGAATCATTCATGGCTGCATTAAGATGATTGGTTGCACTTATTAGTTAGTGTTGCATGACTAACTATTAAAAATTATATGCATGGATTTGTTTTAATTTAAGCTTATTGCAAGTTGGAAACAAGTGTTTATGGTAGTTACTTCATGTGTCGGTCTGTTTGTAACCATACATTATGGGGATTCGAAATGTTTGGATTGTTACCCTAACCATTATTGACATATACACATTGATGAATATTTGTATATAATCTTATGCATGACAAAATTTTATGCATAAAACTAAAATTATTATGAAACTGAATACTTGTTTAAACAATGCATATTTATGACTAATGTTGTTGATGAGATTAAGTCGAGGTGACTTAATGGAAACATGAGTACCTTTAAAGGTACAATGTTGCAATTTGAATTTCAACCGTACATGAGAAAGTATAATGTTATAATACGCATGATTGTGTTATTTGGGAAATAATAATGTATATCACCTGTATGTCAGTTATGTTCCCTGTTAATCTAGATATTGTGGACCCATGTTGAGGGCCAAGTATGATGTATGGTGTACATAAAAGTTTCTTATTCTTTATGTATAATGTGCATATGGTTCATTCTGTACATTACCATGGGAAAGAGTGCTAAAGGAGAAATTTAACATGTGAGACAATTGTGGAAAGTTGTGAAATTCCAAAAGGCCTTGGGTTGATGGTGGTTGCCTTCCTAGAGGGGTTGATGGCACTTACTAACCCAGATTTCCACTCCATAGAGATATATGATCTCAATAAGGGAAAATAGTTGGTCATAGTGAAGAGGGAAAAAACCTAAGGAAACTCTGTTAATTTTGGAGCATGTTGGAGGAGGCCCAAAAATTCCTCATAGATGGGACGCTATTAGAGGAATAATCATGGCACCACCAAGAGGAATCCTATATTGGACCATGTGTGGTCATTGGACTTTTTCAACTGGTTGGCCAATGGAATTCTAGACTGAACATTGGACCTAGTATGGTCTCTGTCAAAGAACTGTCTGGATGTGAAAATGACTCGATCTGGTTGTGGAAACTAGTTGCCATTGGTTGGGAAGAGAATTATTTTTCCCATTATGGTTCTACATAATAAATTAACTAATTAGTTATGTGTTGTATTAAAATTATTTTTCGATATGATTGTGTAAATATTTTATATACATCTTGACATGAAAGGAGCCTATTTCTCAGAAAGGAATTACTTGAAGTATAAGTTCCTTTATTGTATTACTAATATTTATTCAATTTCACAGTAATTTTAGTTTTATGCATACAATTCTTTCATGCATAAAATTATATTCAAATATTCTTTAATGTGTATATGTCAATAACAATTAGGGTAGCGATCTAAACATTTTCAATCCCACAGTGTAAACCAACACATGAAATAACTACCATAAGCACTTGTTTACAAATTGCAATAAGCTTAAATTAAAACCAATTCATGCATATAAGTTTTAATAGTTATTCATGAAACACTAACTAATCAGTGCTACCAATCATCTTAATGCAGCCATGACATGACTCTATCAACAACTAGCCAATACAGTCAAGTCTCACTACTCAACTACATCTAAAAGGGTTAATTCAATTTCATTTTAAAGCACTCTATCATCCTATTTAAAGCCATTCCTTGTCATTTACATTCAAGCATTTATTCTCCATAAGTAGTGCATTGTATCTTTATTTAATCTCATTAAATGTATCAGTAATATTTTCATATATGCAAAGGATGATAGTTGATTCACACTTTCCTTAAGTAATATTGTCATATATGCAAAGGTTGATAGTTTATTCTCAATTTCCTTAAGGGGTGTTTAATATTGTTCCAAGGTGTAACAGAGGTTTTATTGTCTTTTATCTTCATCAGGATTCAAAATTCATGAACACGGTTTTGAAATAAAATTTATTACTTACGACTCTCAATGGAATTATAAACATGAATCACACATCTCATGTAAAAAGTAGTCTACTGCATATATCAATATGTAGATTGTTAGACTCATACCTAAGTTGATGCCCACTAGAAGAATAACTCGATTTATTTTCTGCTTAACAATTCCCAAATATCTCATTGCTACAACCTTCAACTCGAACACCACTTGTAACATTCCCTAGTGACCTCGCATGAAAATGTATGGAGTTAGAAATTTTTTACAAAATTTACCTGTGGGTAACTATCCAAATTAATATTCTAGGTTACTCATTAATCATTAGATATAATATTCATCATTACATAGAGTAAATTTAGTAAAGGAATAATAAGTTACATAACCATTAATAGCCACTATTGTCACATATTGAAACAAAATTTGTGATGTAACCTTGCATCATTTTCATAATTCCTTTAACTAGATTAGATAATCACGCACTTGATATTATAAACATCTTCTCAAGCAAGGAATCCACAACATAAAATTAGCACAACATACAACCACATCATTAGACACCAATATACCCTGGAAACCCCGTAGGGTGAAAACCAACAAAAAATTAATTTTATTATTAAACGTTCGTGAGGGTGTTCACCCCTCACTCAATAGATTATAAGGGATTCCATCCCTTAACCATTTTCATAAAATATTATAAGGAAATGTCTTCTAAATACAAAATATATAGCTTAAAGCTATTACAATCCTCATGATATTGTTTACCCACAAATATCCAATATTAATATCTTTGGCGTTTGGTTGTTCCTTCAGTGGACCATCCTATAGCTCACACTCATCTGCAAGGACTAGTAATTCTTTACCTGCCACCATGTTAAAAATAATCTATCCTTTGCACAAGTCACCATCATTTCATGACATTGTTGTCATCAATATACGTTGATATCATGATTACATAAAGTATTAATTAACCAATTCATAAATCCATACTAGTGACGCTTCACCATTTATTTATGTACATTCGTGAATCACAATAAAAATATTGCAACATGCTTCCTTTAAAAACACTACATATGCGTTAGTTATAAGCATGTAACCATCAAAGCATGATTTCTACAAAATAAATACCACACTAACTAATATTTCCTTTACACAATCATATGTTATTACAAGATAAAAATACTACAACTATCCAGAAATAATGTACACAACATATATTCTCTTCTTTATAATTATACCATCATTAACTATTATTTTCATGTAACAAATACATACTTCTTTTTGAAAACTAAGTTAATATAACCTCGTTTTTCTATCTTTCTACATGCAAGTTTATCATGCTTCCCTCTTCAAGAAATTAACATAGATATCCATATTTTATGCATAAAACCTAGGAAACAACCAGGTTAACTTAGCCCTTTTTGCACCTAAATCAATAAATTAACACAATTCAATATTTTTAATAGATTATTACAACTATCGAGAAGCAATTCCTTTAACCTCGCATGAAAATTCATGGAGTTATAATTTTTTTCACACAATTTACCCACGGGTAACTATCCAAATTACTAATCAAGATTCCTCATTAGCCATTAGATAGAATCTTCATCATTACATAGAGTAACTTTAGTAGAGGAATAGTAAGTTGTATAACCATTAATAACCACTATTGTCACATATTGACAAACTTTCAAATGTAACCTTGCATCATTTTCATGATTCCTTGGACTAGATTAGTTAATCACCCACTTGATATTATACACATTTTCTCATGCAAGGAATCCACAACATAAAAGTAGCACAACAGATAACCACATCATTAGACATTGATATACCTTGGAAACCCGGCAGGGTGAAAACCAACAAACATTTAATTTTATTATTAAACGCTCATGAGGGTGTTCACCCCTCACTCAATGGCTTATAAGGGAGTCCATCTCTTAACCATTGTCATAAAATATTACAAGGAAATTTCAGTTAAATACAAAATATCTAGCTTAAATCTATTATAATCATCATGATATCGTTTACCCATAAATATTCAATCTTTAAATTATTGTGGCTTGGTTGTTCCTTCAGTGGACCATCTTGTAGCTTGCACTCATTAGCATGGACCATTAATTCTTTACCTGCTACCATGTTAAACATAATTCTATCATTTTCACAAGTCACCATCCTTTCTTTCCATTATTGTCATCGACATATGTTGATATCATGATTACATAAAATATTAATCAACCAATCCATAAATCTATACTAGTGATGTTTCACCATATATTCATGTACATTCATGAATTGCAAGAAACATATTGTGACATGTTTCCTTTATCAACATTGCATATGTGCTAGTCATAAACATGTAACCATCAAAATATGTCTATAAAATAAATACCACATTAACTAATATTTCCCTCGCATAATCACACATTCTTTCAAGACAAATCGCTACAACTGACGAAACATTCCTTTAAAGGAAACTAATACATCAATGATGATATTCGTGCAGGAAAATAACATAAAATTTATCAAAATAACTAACCCTTTAGCTATTACTTTTGGTGCATGCAAATAAGTAAAGAAATATAACAAAATGGATGATGTTCCTATGCATGCAAATGCATATAGTTTCCAAATTAATCTTCCCAAAAAAATGCTTAACATAATAGAGCATGCAAACGCATGTTTCGCTTTCGAGAAAATATAGCATAATAGGGCATGCAAAAACATGTTTTATTTTCCATAAAAATAAAGCAATAAAACATACAAATAGATGTATTATTTTCCAAATATTATACCAACATTACCCACACGCACGTGCGCGCATGCACACACACATACATATATATATATATATATATATATATATATATATATATATATATATATATATATATATATATATATATATTCCAAGGAAACCAACACATTACTATGGTTTTTGTAGATGTAATTCATCTTCTTTCCCAAAGAATCTTTTCCAATGTAGGCTAATACAACATGCTATCGTTTTCCACATAAAAATCTATATTCTTTCCAAAAAAAGCTAATACAAATATTTCATGCATATACATGATCTTATTCCAAAAGAAACTAACATAATAGTTATGATAACACACAAGTAATAACATATATTTTTTCTAAAGAAATATAGCTCAATAGTTATTCTATCTAGGCAAAGAAAATAACCACTATAACAAAATTACTATTCTTTGTGCATGCAAGAGCTTATCATAATAGTTCTTCTTTAATGTACGCATCACATATTCTCTTCTCTAGAATTATAATGTTCATTAACTATTATTTTCATGTAACAAATACAAACTTATTTTTCAAAAGGAAGTTAATATAACCTTGTGTTTCTATTTTTCTACATGCAAGTTTCTCGTGCTTCCCTCTTCAAGAAATTACCATAGATAACCTTCTTTTATGCATAAAACCTAGGCAACAATAACAAAGTTAAATTAACCATGTTTTCACCTAAATCAAGAAATTAACACAATTCATCTAGTCAGGCAATTTTTTTAAGAGATTATTGTTTTCAAGAAAATTAACATGATAAATTTCTTTATTTACACACAAAAACATATTTTCTATATCACAATGACTTCCCGTTTGTGCATGCAACATGTGTTTTTTCTCTAACAAAATGACCCTTACTTCAATACACATAATCTTTTCAAGAAACAAGCATGCATTCTTGTTCTTGTATGAACAAGGTTCATATGCATATTTTAAGAAAACAATCTTTATTTTTCATCAATGCATGCACAAAATCCCTATGCAAGTCTTTTTGCACTCAAATCCTTGCAATATTTAAATAAGAAATATGGGTAATATATGCATACAAATTCATGAAAACCTTTCCAAGAAAGTTAATCTAATTAACTTTTCTCTTTTCCAAGAATCTGATAATGTATGGCACAAACACATTTCACTTTAATATTTTCTTTTCAAGAATTAACATATAAATTAATTTCAAGAATTCCAATATAATGGGTATTATTATTGTGCACATATTCCTATTAAGAGTTTATAGTATTCATGCTAATATCTCCAAGGAAGTTTAATCATGCTAATATCTCCAAGGAAATTAATAATCTAATTTTCTCCCATAATTTTCTGACATTCTTTTCTTTAATGAAATAACTTATTTTCTTTCGCTTTTCATAAGAAAAGTTAACATACATTTTTTCATGAAAACTATCATGATTTCTTTAAGTTTTTTGTGTGCAGGTTTCACGTGTGTTTTCTTTCCAAGAAATATAAAGCCAAAGTTGTCCGTTATGTACATGCATGTGCATATTTCTTTTATGAGAAAATCTAACACACTAACTTTTTTTTCATACAGATAAGTATTTATTTCTCAAGAAAACTTGGCAAAATAATTATTAAATTTGTACCTTACACATGTATTCATTTTTCAAAAAAATTATTAAAAGAAAAATCACACATTCATTTCAAGAAGCTTGGCTACTTGTCCTTTTACGCACATGATTCTCATTTAATCTTTTTCATGAAATAACACAATTCTCTATGTTTATATATGCAAGGTTTTGTGTGCTTTCTAACCCATATTTATGCATAAAAAAACTTACAAACAAATATTTTAAGACAACAACTAGGTTGACTTAACTTATAGTATAAAAAATCATGCAATTTCACACGATTAATTTAGCCATGCAATATTTTAAGAATTCAATGCACAAAACACTTATCTTTTGTTTGGAGACTCTTTCCTTTGTCTTTTTCTTCCATAGTATTCCCCTTTTCTCATACCTTCTTTACATTCAGTTTTTCAGGTATTAAAATTAGATTGTAACTAATTCTTTATATTGCCCAAGAAGAATCGAGTATTTTAAACCATCCCACCGTAAAGAACAAGAATGTTAGGGAATTGACTAAGTAATTCTTTTTGGTAGTTACAACTAGGTCCGCCTTAATTAAATCTTAATGAAAATGCTAGTCATATATTACAATAATAATATATTTATTTTATAAATATATGAATTTACAAGAGTTTGTATTGTAGGGATATTACATACTCCCCCCCTTAAAGTGAACATCGTCCTCAATGTTCATCTCTCACCGGGACTTTAAATTTTACTAATGATATAACAATCTAAACCACCCAAAAGGGGAACCTTCCCCTTTTAAAATGAAAGATTTTATTCTAAGAGATACTAATAATAAAAAACAATAATTTTATTGCATAAGAAAATTCAATAGTCATAAGAATTTATTGGTGCGAAAATATGCAAATTCATCTTTCCATCACTTGGTCATTATTCAAATTCATAGAAGCAAAACAAAACTGCTATACCAACATACATTTACTTACTTATTAATCTTGGAAGTCATGGTCATTAGTAGAGGCTAAGATAGAATGCACTTGGTGCATTTATTGATCATTTAAGTAATTAGAGAGCATTAAGTTCTCTTTGAGTACTTTTAGCAGTATTGTGTGGATGTATTTAGTGGGAGCTAAGATAATTATGCATGTGGTGCAATGATTTATCATTTTGATGATTAGAGGGTTGGTTCTTTCTAGGTACTTATGGAAGTATTGTTGTTAAAATATCAACTTATGACAAATAAAAATATTTTATTTGATTTAACATGTTGTGACTAATGTTATTATGTTGGAATTTTTTAGTCATACATTACGATGTGATTTCCATGTATTGTTGATGGGTTGTCAAAGAATTGGAGCACTTGTGTAAAAGCGACTATGAATTCCAAGGGTAATTGGTAAGTAACAGTAAGTTGGTATAGAGATTATGTTTTGAGTCTATGAATTTGAATAATGACCAAGTGGTTGAAAGTTGAATTTGCATATTTTCACACCTATAAATGCTTATGACTATTTAATTTTCTTATGCAACAAAATTATTGTTTTTCCTTATTGGTATTTCTTGGAATCAAATCCTTCATTTTAAAAGGGGAAGGATCCCCTTTTGGGTGGTTTATATTGTTATATCATGAATAAAACTTAAAGTCCCAATAAGAGATGAACATCGAGGACAATGTTCACTTTAACGGGGGGAATATGCAATATCCCTACAATAAAAACTCTTGTAAATTCATATATTTATAAAATAAATATATTATCATTGTAAAATATGACTAACATTTTAATTAAGATTTAGTTAAGGTGGACCTAGTTGTAACTACTAAAAGGAATTACCTAGTCAGTTCCCTAACATTTTTGGTCTTTATGGTGGGATGGTTTAAAATACTCGATTTTTCTTGGGAAATATCAATAATTAGTTACAATCTACTTATAACGCTTGTAAAACTGCATGTAAGGATGGTATGATAAAAGGGGAAGGAAAGTGGAGTTTTACGAAGGAACAAACATTACATGGAGGAGAAAACTTGCAAATGAAATTGCAAATACACTGCCAACAAATAATTGGATATGGAGGCAGAAGCTATGAAAACAAAGGAAATATTCTTCAACAGAAGATAAGTGTTTCGTAAATTGAATTCTTAAAATATTGCATGGCTATATTAATCATGTAAAATTGCATGATATATTTGACTAGAAGTTAAGTAAACCTAGTTGTTGTCTTAAAGATGGGTTAGAAAGCACAAAACCTTGCATATAGAAATATAGAGAATTATGTATTAGTTCATGAAAAAGATTAAATGAGAATAGTGTGCTTAAAAGGACAAGTAGCCAAGATTCTTGAAAAGAATGTGTCATTTTTCTTTCAATAGTTTTCTGGAAAAAAAATAATACATGCTTAATACACATTTAATTATTTTACCAAGTTTTCTTCAAAAAGAAACACTTATCTGCATGAAAAGAAAATTTAATATGTTAAATTTTCTCATAAAATAAATATGCACTTGCATGTACAAAAGGAACAACTTTGTCATTAGATTTCTTGGAAAGAAAACACACATGAAACCTGAACCCAAAAAGATTAAAGAAATCATGATATTTTTCATGAAAAAAAATGTATGTTAACTTTTCTTATGAAAAGAGAAAGAAAATAAGTTATTTCAATAAACAAAAGAATGTCAAAAAATTATGGGAGAAAATTAGATTATTAATTTCCTCAGAGATATTAGCATGATTCATCTAGACTCTTAATAGGAATATGTTCATAGTAATAATATCCATTATATTGGAATTTTTGAACTAAATTTATATGTTAATTCTTAAAAAGAAAATATTAATTTCATGCATCATTGTATTAGATTTGGAAGTGAAATGTATTTGCATACATTATCAGATTTTTGGAAAAGACAAAAATTAATTAGAATAATTTTCTTGGAAGGATTTTCATGAATTTGTATGCATATATTACCCATGTTTTTTATTTAAATTTTGCAAGGATTTGAGTTCAGAAAGACTTGCATACGAGTTTTGTGCATGAACAGATGAAAAATAAAGATTGTTTTCTTAAAATATGCATATGTATCTTGATCATATAAGAACATGTTGATGGGAAGAAATGTCTGGCCAACAGTAAGGGATATCCCTGGTATAAAGTCCCAATTAGACTCTAACCATTTGTGATAGGGATCTTGTCCGGGGTGTGGGTCTGGCTACCGCTGAATATTCCTTTTCTCGGACACAAACGAGCCCTACAAACCTATAAACACACTATTACAATCAATACAAGACAAAGGTTGATGAGTCTCAATGGACATAAAACACTACAAATAGCAAAAGAGAGTTAAAACATGTAGCCAAAGGAAATTTCGTTAGCAGCAGATCATTAGGGTCATGCTTGTAAAAGATGTTCAAACCACAGAAGAAATTGTTCTTTATGGTCAAAACCCCCTTCAATTCCTTAAGCATTTGCAAAAGATAAGATAATGTTAGTGACAAAGTTACTAGCAATTTCTTGATTAAATAGCTCTATACCATTAACACATTAAGTAAGCTTAAACGTAAAAATGATATAAGCAGCAAACGTAGATCATAAAAGATATTCTATGCATGAGACAAAATATTCATAATGTTCACACACAAGTCCTCATCAGATCCAATAGTGGAATAAAAACATTTGTTGTATTCATTCCCAGAAATATGTATGCAATGCTATACAATTATTTTTGCTCCTTTGGAGTCCAAAAAAAGATCCTTTACAATTCCTCGGAGGGAGTATTTATAAAACAAAATTGACCCTTGGGTGTCCCTGACTTTTCGTATTCCCGACCATTGACATACTCTGGGACCTGAGAGACATTTTTGACTTGCAACTCATATCCTATTGCGACCTACAACCTCCTGCCTGTTGCGACCTGCGACCTCCTGCCTATTCCTTGGTCAAGGAAGCAACTGTGTGATTGCAAGGTCCGGTACATCTACTTGTTGATCTTTGAGATACTTTTGCCATGCTTGATAATCAGTAGCAACCGGGTGACTTGGGGAGTATCTTCCTTTAGTCTATGGAAGCACTCAAGAGCATCCAGGATCAAGGTGCACCTTTTCACTGCGATCTGATTTGATAGTGAAGCTAACTTGGTGTAGATTTGAACCGGAGTGACGACGAACTAAATAAGGTTTTCTTGTGAGGCCGGGAGATCCTGAGAGGCAGCTGCTTGTCTCATGGGTTGCAGGAATGTTTGAATGTCTTGAGTAACCTCTTCTCTTGTTTTATAAGTGTCCAACATACCCAGAGAAGGGATGTGGTGAGTTATTTCCATTGAATCGATGCCACTGATCAGATTCTCATATGAAGACATTACCTTTTCTAGATCCTTAACCAACTTGTCTTTGGACTGTGTCTTCATTCAAATCTGAACCTTATCATTCTAGGTGTAGACCTAGTCCTTCCTAGGCAAACTGCCAGGAGCCTGTGGGTATATGCTTGACCATTCTAGCATATTATCCAAATTAGTAGAGGCCTCCTTTAGCTGTGCAGTCCTCCTTTTGGTTTCTGCTTGTGCTTTCAGTAATGAAGCGACTGTCTATTTTATTGTGAACATCTTTGTGTATACTTGTTTCATAGTGGCTTCTAGAGTGCCTAACTCCCTTTGAATGGTGAGTGGAAAGTCGTTGGCTTGGGAATTTGTGAACTGAAGCCTCTGAACTTCTTCCTCTAGCCCTTTATTATCATGTTAATCTTGAGTTGCTCTTTACTCAGAAATTTGCAGCCAATTTTGTAAAGAGAGAATCTCTCTGCTCATTCTGCTAAAATTTTCCTCTGTGGCCGCTGCAAAGGTGGTACCAGCCGACACAATAATAATTAGATTGGTCCTGGTATCCAAGACTATATCCTTTTCCATTGTGGCCATGAGAGGTGTGGCAGGGTTCTACGCTAGACATCTTCTCTTTTCTTGCCTGATCTTGTGCGTGAATTGGTCATAGGTTAGCGTTGTCAGATCCAAGACTTCATCTTCCTATTCCTTGGAGGTGCCAAGTTCTGAAAGAGTAAAACACACATTGGTCGTAGGAGTTTTCTGAGGCACCTCGATGTGTGGCAGCTCTATCTGCTACCTTGTTTCTGGAGGAGGTGTCTTGCTACCTTCTGCTTCCTTGGAGGAATATTCCCTTGATTTATGACTTTCTTCCTCCTTTCTTCTTAGCTCAGCTTCTGCTTTATCCCTTTTTCTTTTAACTGGCGCTCAGCTTCTACCTTGTCCTGCTCTTCCTTTACCTTGCGCTCATCTTCTGTGTTGTCCTGGTCTTATTTTATCTTGCACTCAGCCTATGCTTTGTCCTGTTCTTCTTTTAGCTTGTGCTCAGCCTCTTTCTGCTCTTCCTCTTCTTCCTTTTTCTTACGAGCTTCTTCAGCCTATTTATTCTTCTGCTCTTCCCTCATTTGTTTCTTTCACTTATCACCCTCCTTTTTGTTAGAAAATTATATATTATGGAGCAATGCAAAACATAAAATATGCAGAAAAATACAAGCACACAAAACACATAAAACCAGAGAGACACAGATATACGTGGTTCACCCAGTTTGGGCTACGTGCACCCCGAATGTTCTGGGCCCTTCCTTTCTATTATCCAAAGAAAAATGAAGAGACAAACCTACAATGCATTCGCCGTAATATCCTCTCGTTCTCTCTCGTCAGCCTCCTCTGTTTCTCACTCCGAGAATACACACATAATACACAGCCGCAATACAATACCCTCATATATACAAGGGGGTTTCCTTCTAGGGCAAAAAACCCTAAGCTAAACATAACTTCTACCGTCAGATAATTTTCCTAATGAATGGCCCAGATTGACTAGAAATTACTATACTTTTACAAGGCAATTTTACATCTGTTTTTATCTTCGGGGGCGCTGCCTCCGAAAACCCCCGCCAGGGGGGGGCTCCGAAAAGCGCTGCCGCCCCCCCCTGGACCCCCCACGGCAGTGATTAATTACGGGTGGTGTTTCTGCCCCTTTTAAGGTACAGGGGTCCAATGTTGTGATACAAAGTAAACAAGATAATCAGGCTCCACACCCAACACTTTTGTTGTCCTAGGGAATCTTGAGTTCTTTTAAGTTCCTCTTCTTTCGCCTTCTCCTTAGCTTCTTGTTGTGCCTTAGCCTCTTTTTCTCTTCGTTTATGTTGCTATTTGGAAAGAGTATCACCTGCATTAGTCCTTTTTTTCTTGGCTTTGGAGGATGAGGCTCCTCCTAGCGTGTTGATTCTTTCCTCTAAAGTTCTATCATCTTGTTCATGTTGATTAGTTGATTCTTCTAGGGCAACCTCCCTGTCCTTGTTGTACCAGTTCTTGATTCAATCCTTGGCTGGGCACTCTGTGTGATGGAAACTCCATTTGAATTTGGTCCGTTTGCAATGCGTGGGGATGATTCTTTCAGGATCACATGTCCGGTGTGATACCGGTGGCAAATGAAAACCCCTGGTTTCCTTAGCTTCTGCTTCTACTTCTCTGAAATCTCTAACCGTGTAGGCACTGATAGTGAGTGGGAGAGTCAGCCATGGTTTTTTCTTGCCCTTGGTGAGAACTTTGGAAAGCCTGCTCATCATCTGGTAACATAATTCTTGTTGGAGAAACTTATCAGTGATGAACTGGGGTAGCGCGTGGGGCACCTTGTATGACCCGAAAACCCTGATGAAAGTGCTATATGTAATAGGAAACTAGTTGGCCACTTGGGTTATTGTCTCCATGGCTCGCCTGTACATGCACGGGGCATCCTTACCAAACAGCTTTTTGTAGAGTGCGGGGATGAAGTTGTGTGAGATTGACTCGATATCTTGTTTGTACTCGGATGCCCAAAACACCTGTAACTCCTTATGGATAGGTCAATCGTGCTCCAAATCCCAATTGTGTGCCCATCCTTCAAAATGACACCTTGCACATACTGCTTCCAAAAGGTAAGAAGCCATATAAAACTTAGATGCGCATCCTTCATCGGGCACCTGTGCCACATCAATGTTTGACCTGAGGGCTGGTTTTATCAGGCCGACCTAGTTGAAATGGGTACCATATGTAGTGATGACGTACATGAGGGGGATCCAAGCACCATTGAACATAGTGGCATCTGGTTGGCCATACATCCTGCATAACATTGCTACTTCCAGCTTGTAAAATTTCCGTAGACCCTCAATCTTATATTCATGATCTTTCTTAAACCTGAACTTTTCGGGGTCCTCCCACCACCCCTTCAAAGTTTCTGCTATGGGTACTGCATGAGTGGATGCCCAATCAGTGTTGAAGGTTTGTTCTCAAGGGGTAAGTGCATATTATACTTCTGCATCTTGTCCCCTTAGGTTAGCGAATGTTTTCCCCGAGTGATCGCGGATAACCTACATTCTGGAGTCAACCTTTTGGAGGATCCATTCAACAATCTCTGACCATGGAAATATAGGTGGATGGGCACCTATGTAGTGGAGTTTAGACTTCTTGACCTGGATGTACACCTACTGGTCTAGAAGATTTTCTGGGAACTAAGGCTTTGTGAATTCCTGATATATCTGGTAATAACTCATCTTGTCCCCTTTTCCAAGCACACATGATGTGTCTCCATAGATAAGGGGAGGGGAAGGAGGCATTTCTTCCTCCGAGATTTCGATTTCAGGACTCTTGTTTCTATTTCAAACTGTCGGAGGCCCCATATCACTTGAGGCCAAAGAGATGGACACTCACTATAGCTCGGCTTCGATGTTCCTTGGCATATTCATGAAACAGTCCCACAATAAGAGGGATGTCATAATTATAAATATTTAGGTTGCTACTACCTTTGCTAACTATTATCCAAGGAAATGAATAGACCTATGACTTGGCGACCCTGTGACCAGGTTACTGGGTTGATAGGTCGCGCCGGTTCACTCTTTCAAGGGAAACGCGACTCGGCGACTTGGCGACTTGCGACTAGGTCGCTAGGTGTGATTTCTCAGAGAAATGCAACTTGGCGATCTGTGACTATGTCGCTGCGTTGCTAGGTCACGGGGCCACGGGGGAGCTGATGTTAGGTGCTGAGCGACTTGGTGACTTCACAACTCAGCGACGAGGTCAAGGGGTCGCGGTGTCACCTAGTCACAAAGTCAAGGGGTCGCGCTAGGGCCTTCTCAAGGGTTATGCAGTGATTAAGGCTTCAGAGAGGGAAAAGGCGAAATAACATGCACATGAAAAAAATAACTTTTGGGCCTTGATGTTTTCCCTAAGCATTTTAGGAAAGGTGTTTGAGACCGTCATTGGGGAAGAGTGGCTTCAAAGAAAAATAACAAAGGGTATATGTCATGAGGGAGAAAGGTAAATCCTGGATAGGGCTGGAAAGGAGCTTGAATGGGGTCAGGGCAGGGATAAATAAACCAGGGGCAGGGGGAGGACTAGAAACAATTAATAAAAAGGGAAATAACAGGAGGATTAGGAAACTTACCTGGGAAAAATGCACTCCAGTTGGCTTTTCAGAGGCATTTTCTTGCTCTGTCGCACAGGTCGAATGCGACCCATGTGACCCTTTTATTTATAAAGGGGTCGCACGTGCAGTCAATTAATGAGGGTCACTGGGTCGTAAATTAGGTCAGGTTGATGAGACGTGCGACCTTGTGACCTTGCGACCTGGGATTCACAAGGTCGCATGGTTGCATGGTCGCAATTCTTAGGGTTTGGACTTACATGCGATCTTGCAAAATTGCGACTTGGGGGTCGCAAGGTCGCAAGGTCGCAAAAATATGGTTTAATGAGTTCTGTGACTTTGCAAATTGGCATTTTAAAAGAGTGGACCTGGACTAGACTCTGTTTTTACAAAAAGGTTAGGGGCTCAAAATTTTAAAAGGGAAAAAGTTTTGGAGGGTGTTGTAGCGGCTACAACAAATGGCGATTCACTGGTAGGACCCAGGATCTCTGTCATTGTTTCATCTTGGAGGGGGCAGGGGGGCTTACCAAGATTTTCCTTTCACCCCGTGGGTCCCACTACTTTCATCCTCAGACCTTGCATGTTTTCTCCACCTGTTTGCATGCCCTAGGGTGCTGGTTCACCATGTTTTCATTCCTGGAGACCAGACGGAAAGGGTTTCAGTAACTTCAAGGATTTCCAGGATCCGGTATAGTTGCTTGATCCTCATTGTGTTGCTCCGCTACCAGAAAACCTAGTGGTCCCAGTGGAGTCACTGCCTAGGATTCACGGACGTTTCTCTACTGCCAGCGAGCCTGGTCAGTACCCCGGCAGAGTTGTCACATCGCCTCTCTGCGCAAGAATCCTTTCTCAATCCTTTACCCTTTATTAATTTTCTAATCACACTTATTTAAATGTGCTCAAGGCAATTATTTGGCTATGCTCAAGGCACTTATTTGGTTGTGCTCAAGGCACTTATTTGACGACGGCAAGTATTACCTGGGTGGATGAGGGATCCCAACTTATTTTTCTTGCAAGAGATGTTTCTCCTGGTCTATACGAGGACTTTTGGGTTTTCTTGGATATCCTTTCGTAACCTGAGGTTTGCTCTGTTCCCTTTCCGTCTAGCGACCAATTTCACCGAAGCTTTCTTTTATACAGTAGTCCCTTGAGCCAGCATACTAGGTAAGCTACCTGCACTTGGTTCCTGGGAATTTTTCATGTTCTCCCCATTTGGTGCCTATCACAGGCAAGATCATGCTAATTTTGTGTTCTAGGGGTGATTCTTCACTGGCATAGATCTCGGCACACCATGCCATTTGAGTAAATTCTACATCTTTTCTTCAACCTGAGGTGCCGAAGGGAAATATTTACGGAGAGCCCACTCGAAACAAGCCATTTATCGAAAACATGAAACAAATAAAAACAAAATAAAACAAAACAAAACTATGGTGCAGGGTATGGTGACGGCCCCTTGGGGCTGTAAGGTGAAATAGTGTTTAAGGTTGTGCCCGTTTACTGGGAGGACCTCAATCCTCCCCTCAAGGGTCTCTAGCCTGTAAGTGTAGGAGCTGACATTTTCTTTGATTTGGAAGGGACCTGTCCACAGCGCCTGGAATTTGGAGTATTTTCCTTTATCTTCGTGAGCTTTGTCCCATTTGAGGACAAGGTCACCTACTTCAAAAACCTTGTTTCTGGCGGACTTCTTATTGAACCATCATTTTATCCGACTCTAGTGGACGGAAAATTTTTCCCGGGTTTTTAGCCTTACCTCCTCCAGTTTCAACAATGTATCTATTCGAGCCTGTAAGGCAGGGAAAGGAGTGCCATGAGTTTCTTGAGATAATTGAAGGGCTGGGAGAGAAAATTTGGGAGGAAGGATAACCTCTTTGTCTTACACAAGAAAAGATGGGGAGGTGCCCAAAGAGGATTTGGGTGTGACCCAATCAGCCCATAGGGCGTTTTGGAGTGTGTTATGCCAATTTCGTTGTTGGGACAACATAGTCTTTTTGATGATACGGATAAGGTTCTTATTGGTTGACTCGGCTAACCCGTTTCCTTGGGTGTAATAGTTGGCGGAGTGTTTGAGTACTATATCGTTTTTTAGAGAAAACTCATATAATTGGAATGATGAAAAATAAGTTGCATTATCAAAAACAAGGGAGGTTGGAACGCCAAACCTGTTCATGATGTGTTGAGTGAAGAAAGCTATTACGTCCTGATCATTGATTTAACGCAACGGTATTACCTCAACCCACCTTGTGAAGTAGTCCATAGATGTGAGGATGTATCTATGTTACTTGGAAGAGTGTGGAAAGATTTCCCCGATCATGTCAAGTCCCCACTGCTGAAAAGGTTCTTCCACCGCGACAGACTGTAATGGGGCAAATGGCTGTATTTCCCTATTGGAAAAATTTTGACATTGTAGGCATTTTCAAACATAAGCATGTGCATCTTTGAAAAGAGTAGGCCAATAGAAACCAGCACACATGATCTTGTGAGCGGTGGTGTCCCCCGCATAATTCCCAGCAGCCGAACCATCATGAAGCTCTGTCAAGACTTTATGTGCCTCATCATGTTCCAAACAACGTAGCAGAACCCCGTTGTGGTGTTTTCAGAACAAATTTCCCCGCACTAGCTGATAGGATGTAGCTTTCAGTCTTATTGCACATTTTTGTTGGGTGGTTAAAGTGGGGTCCATGATACCACGGTTCAGATATTGATGAAGATCGAGGTACCATGAGGAGGTATTTTTCTGAAGTATATCATCAGTTTGATACATGTCGATTTCGTGGTCCCAACACCCCTCTTCGCTGCTTTGCAGGTCTGCAGTTTTAGCGGCCATTCGGCATAGCCCTTGGCCCTTGACAGTATGTACTGGCTTGAACTCCAGATCATACTCTTGAAGGCACGTCATCCAGTTTCCTTGTCTCTCACCTAGCTCCTGCTACACAAAAAGTGAACAAACCGCTGGGTGATGCAGGAACACTGTCACGTGATTCTTAAATATATATTGCATGATGTGTTTGACTGCTTTGTACACTGCATAGGCCTGCTTATCAATCTTTAGGTAATTCAGCTTGACACCTTGCAAACCTACGCTCATGAATGATATGGGCCGTTCATCATTACTATCATCTTTCTGAGTGAGGACCACTGCAAGAGATGATTCTGAGGCGAAGGTGTACAAGATAAAGCCTTTGCTGAAGTCTAGGCTATGAAGGGGCAAGTGCCTCGGCGATGGAGTGTTTGAGGTTATTGCATGCTTATTTCTCGGGAGAATTCCATTTGAAGCCTGCATTCTTCTTGATCATACCTTGCAAAGGTTTGACTATTTGGGTGAAGTCTGATATAAATTTTCGCACGAAGTTGATTTTCCTGAGGAAAGACTACATGGCCTTCTTGCTACTTGGGGGAGGAATCTGGGTGATGACTTTCACGCGTTCTGGATCCACTACTATACAGTCCCAAGTTATGATGTGTCCTAACAAATTTCCTTCAGAGATGGCGAAAAAACTTTTCTTTGGATTGAGTGAGATCCTGTATTTTCAGCACCTTTCAAAAATCTGCTTAAGGTGGCGTAACTGGTCACTCCTACGCTTTGAAAATATGGTGACGTCGTCAAGGTATACTACCACGCTCTGCCCCATTAGGCCCCGGAAAGTGATGTCCATGGCTCTTTGGAAGGTTTCCCCAGCATTGATCAGGCCAAAGGGCATGCATCTGAACGTGAATGTTCCCCATTTAGTTCTGAATGTGGTTTTCAGCCGGTCAGACTCAGCCACTAGTACTTGGTTGTAACCTGAAAAACCATCTAATAACGAGAGCATTTTTGACCATAATACTGCTTGAAGGATCTGTTCCATAGGGGGCACCAGGTAGTTTTCTTTTTCCGAAGCTCTGTTCAAATTTTGAAATTCCACGCATAAACGAATTTCGCCAGACTTTTTACGCACTGGAACCAAATTTGACACCCAAGTTGAGTGTTGGAATTTGAAGATTATATGCGCGTCCAAGAGTTTCTTCAGTTCCTTTTGGATCATCAGCTCCAAAGTATGGTGTACCTTTCTCAGCTTATGTTGGAATGGTTTCACTCATTCTTTCATGGGTATCACGTGTTGGATGATTCACATGTCATAGGTTCGCAACTCATCATATGTCCAGGCGAAAACATCTCAGTACTTCTTGAATAACTCAGTGAAGGTTTTCCTTTCTTGAGGGGTGCATTCAGTACCAAGGTTGACAAATTTATGTTCTCTCTCCATCCCAAGGTTTAGCTGTTGGTGTGCCAAAGTGGAACACTGCACCTTCATGTTGGGAGGTTCGCAAAAATGGTTATGCAAATCAAACATATTTTCAAGCAACATGATGCCCTTGGGTATGGGATTTCCTTTAAGGTCCTCTTGTTCCTTTTGCAAGGCCTGATCATGATCCTCTTCTTCTATATTTGCGTCCTTGAACACATCTGTATTGATCATGAAATATAGTACCTACTGATAATCATTAAAAACACGTAGATTAGTGACATTGTCTGGTACAGATGGCTTGTAAATAATTTCAATAGAAAATCCATCTCTAAGTGGGGTGAACCTAGCAGCAGCATTCGCAAGTGTATCCACTACTGCATTGTGCATTCTAAGTACATATTTAATACCGAATGCGTCAAACGCAGAAATTAAATGCCATACCTCTTGCTGGTAACCTTTCAAATGTGGAGACAAGCAATGGATGGTGTTACGTACCTGACAGGTGATAATCTCGGAGTCTCCAATTACCTTTAAACAACTGAATTTGAGATATATGGCTTTCTTGAGCCCGAGAATTAATGCTTCATACTCGACTGTATTATTCGTGCACTGGAACTCTAGTTGGCAGGAGATTAGAAACTTGTTCCTCTGAGGGTCCAACAGAATACAACCTGCGTCAGCCCCATCATGGGTTTTAGAACCATCGTAGTATAGGGTCCACATTTCATCTTCTAATTTCACAATTCTATCTAGGCATGTAGGAGACATACTTGGGGCAACGATCTCTTCTATGACCGACAAATGTTCTAACTGGATGTCTTCAGTGACCGGAGATTGAGGGGTTTGGTAGCACCCAAAAATAGATTCTAAGAAACATATACCGTGTCCCTCTTATGAGAAGATGACTGGTTCGTTAGTTGCATCTAGGTCGGTCACCGTGTGTTTCATGTAAGGCTGAATTTCGACCTAGATTTGATTGTTCCTACCCTTGTAACGGAGCCACAGGTGAGACTATTCAGTGGCAAAGTATCCTTGCAGCTTGCTAGACCAATCTCTGCTCAAGAGAAGACCATAGGCTTCAGGGATGTCCACAATCACTATGTATATGAACTGATGCACCCTAGAGTCAAAAAATAAGTGGATGATGACGTTATTCAACTCACCTACAGCGGGAACCTGAGATCTATTGAGTTGAATGATCATGGAATCAGTTTTCTCGGGGCGGATGTTTAACTTCTTGCATATAGACAAGGGCATAACATTTTTGGATGCACTAGAATCGACGAGGTAGTTATGGAAATTGAAGTTGAAGATCTCAAAGGATAGGAGGAAAGGGGGTGTGGATCCCCTAGAGTTTGCATTAACGACATTCACGATATACTGGGGACTCGCATCAGGTTGGGTAGATGTGGTACTCACGGGTTTGGCCGTCGGTGGGTTGGAAAATTCTTTGAGGATAAGATCTTTCTGATTAGAAATGCGATCGAGTTAGTAGAGGGAAATGTTGGCCCATGTATTCTTCATGCCTTCGATAATGTTATACCCAGAATCTGGGTGTGAGGTAGGTTCGGTGGAGGGTTTCGGAGAAACTGATGGTGATCTAGCCTTTTGGTTTACTCGGGCATCGGTTGGGCCAGGTTTTTCTGGAGTTGCGGTTTGGTTCTCTTTGTTGGGTGGCAAGATTTTTTGTAAGAAAGCTTTTCTCTTTTCCTCGAAAGACTGTTCCGGGACTGGGCCTTTGCTCCTCGAGCTATAGTTTCGAGGGGGTTTGGATTTAGGGTGGTCGACCGAGTTTATCTCAGTTGTGGGAGGTGGGCTCTCCCCGTGGACTACCTCGAAGGTGAGGATAGTGGATCCCATGTCCTCATCTCGGGGAGAGGTTTCCTTGTCATATGAAATAGCCTCCTCTTCTAAATCACCCGAGGTATGATCTTCTAAGAGTTTATTTACTATGGCAGTGATGTTGTTGATCCACTAGGGGAAAGTTTTCTCTGAGTGGGAGGCTTGATGGAAGGAGCATAAATTATCTTTGCCTATTTCGTCCATGTTAAGACCAGTGTTCGGGTTTGACGGAGGTCGGCTGGTGGTGGGTTTATTCTTCCTGAAGAAAGGTTTCTGAATTTTGGTACCAGATGTGGAGTCTTTGTTTTTTCTCTTAAGGTCAGAGACTTCGTTTGTTAATAACTTGAGAGACTTGGTGATACTTTTGAAATCGAAGGGGTCCTTATCTTTATCTCTAGGCTTATGAGTTGAAGATTGAGTTCTTATCATGGTTGGATTTGTGTCATCTCGGCTATCATGATCAATGGATCCTATAGATAGCATGTCTTTTTCAACAACGAGGGCAGTGGTGTAATTTGTTGCTAGGGTATCTCTAGCTTCGCGTTTTACGAACACAGCGATATCCCGCAGGAGAGCCCTAGTGTAGTAATCAATAATGATGGAATCATCTAAGGCCATGTTCAGAGGGAATTTTTTCAATATAGTAGCTAAGCGTTGATTAAAGTCTTTGACCTTCTCCTTCTTCTGGCATTTTAAAGTGTGGAGCTTTGTAAGGAGCATGGAAGGAGTCTTTTCTTTCAAAAAATTTTGGAGGAAGGTACAATGAAATTGCTCCCAGGAAGAAATGGAAGCAACAGGGAGCGAACAATACCATGTAGCATCCTTATTTTCTAAGGTATGAGGAAAGAGACGACATGCTACATCATTTGAATGCACTCTCATCATTTGCAAATCCAAGTATAATTTTATTATGTGACCTTTGGCAAACGTGCCCTTTTCCAGGTCAAAATTAGGGAGGTTCTTCTCAGGGTGTCGGGCCAGGTCATGGAGGGGACCATGGAGACCTAGGGGAGATTGTGCCATCCAAGCCAGCGGCTGCACACACCTAGCCTGCTGGTGGCATGGTATGTAGATATTCCCCATTTCACTTTCGGATTCACTTCCCATGCCAGATCCAGAGGCCTTGCCCTCATGGTGAGAGTGCATGTCTTGGTTCCTCCCACGGTTCCCTACATTCCTAATATTTATCCAGTTTATAGGAAGGGGGATCTGTTTTGGTTTCAGTTGTAGTGAGGGTGGCCCATATTTTGACCTTACCCATGGCCTCTGTCTCCGCGGCCCATGTTTCCCCGAACCCTCCCGGTTGCTCCTCCAGGCTGGTTATTTTCTTGAGTGTCATCATTCAAAGGTTGGTCGGGATGCGGGCCGATGTCAGGTTGGGTTTCAGTGATTTCAAGGCCGCCTCCTTTAGTCCCTTGAGGACTATCAGGGGGTTCTACCGAATCACGCTCAAATGCATCTTCATAATCTTCAATCATAAGACCTATCAGCTGAGGTAGGGAATTTAATAGGGCTCCCTAGCGAGTCTGATTAGCTGTGGGAGTTCAAGGGTTGACCAGGGAACCGGTGACCGGGACGTTTTGTAAGCCTCTGATGAGATCACGGGCGATGGACCGTAGGGCCCTCAACTAGTCTGAGGTGATCTCATAGTAAGGGGGTTCATCTCCTAGGGAATTTTCAAGGGGCGGAGGACCAGTATTTTCATACATGATCTCCTGTGTGTTGGGAGCTTGCCATTCAGGCCCTCCTTATAGCGCCAAATCTCTTGACGGGAAGAAATGTCGGGACAACAGTAAGGGATATCCTTAGTATAAAGTCCCAATTAGACTCTAACCGTTTGTGATAGGGATCTCGTTCGAGGTGTGGGTCCAGCTACCGCTGAGTATTCCTTTTCTCGGACAAAAACGAGCCCTACAGACCTATGAACACAAGATTACGATCAATACAAGACAAATGGTTGATGAGTCTAAATGGACATAAAACACTACAAATAGCAAAAGCGAGTTAAAACATGTAGCCAAAGGAAATGTTGTTAGCAACAGATCATTAGGGTAATGCTTGTAAAAAATTTTCAAACCACAGAAGAAATAGTTCTTTATGGTCAAAACACCCTTCAATTCCTTAAGCGTTCGCAAAAGATAAGATAATGTTAGTGACAAAGTTGCTAGCAATTTCTTGATTAAATATCTCTATACCATTAACACATTAAGTAAGATGAAACGTAAAAATGATATAAGTAGCAAACGTAGATCATAAAAGATATTCGATGCATAAGACAAAATATTCATAATGTTAACACATGAGTCCTCTTCAGATCCAATAGTGGAATCAAAATATTTGTTGTATTCATTCCTAGAAGTATGTATCCAATGCTATACAATTATCTTTGCTCCTTTGGAGTCCAAAAAAAGATCCTTTACAATTCCCCAGAGGGAGTATTTATAGAAAAAAATTGACCCTTGGGTGTCCTTGACTTTTCGCATTCCCAACCATTGACATACTCTGCGACTCGAGAGACATTTGCGACTTGCGACTCAGATCCTATTGCAACCTACGACCTCCTGCTTGTTGTGACCTGCGACCTCCTCCCTATTCCTTGGTCAAGGAAGTGATTGTGTGATTGAAAGGTCTGGCACATCTACTTGTTGCTTATCTTTGAGATACTTTTTCCATGCTTGATAATCAACAACAACCGTAGTGACCTGGGGAGTATCTTCCTTCAGTTTATGGAAGCACTCAAGAGCATCCACGATCAAGCTGCGCCTTTTCACTGTAATCTGTTTTGACAGTGAAGCCAACTTGGTGTAGATTCAGACCGGAGTGACGAAGAACTGAATAAGGTTTTCCTGTGAGGCCGGGAGATCCTAAGAGGCAACTGCTTATCTCATGGGTTGTAGGAATGTTTGAATGTCCTGAGCAACCTCTTATCTTGTTTTCACAGTGTCCAATGTACCCAAAGGAGGGATGTGGTGAGTTACTACCATTGAATCGATGCCACTGATCAGATGCTCATATGAAGACATTACCTTTTCTAGATCCTTGACTATCTTATCTTTGGACTATATCTTCATTAAAATCTGAACCTTATCATTCTAGGTGCACACCCAGTACTTCCTAAGCAGAGTGTCAGGAGCCTGTGGGTATATGCTTGACCATTCCAGCATATTATCCAAATCAGTAGAGGCCTCCTTTAGCTATGCAGCCCTCCTTTTGGTTTCTACCTGTGCTTTCAGTAATGGAGCGACTGTCTGTTTTATTGTGAAAATCTCTTCATATACTTGTTTCATAGTGGTTTCTAGAGTGCCTAACTCCCTTTGAATGGTGAGTGGCAAGTCGTTGGCTTGGGAGCTTGTGAACTGAAGCCTCTGAACTTCTTCCTCTAGCCCTTTCTTATCCTGTTAAGCCTGAGCTGCTCTCTGCTCATAAATTTGCAGCCTGTTTTGTAAAGAGAGAATCTCTTTGCAAATTCTGCTAATGTTTTCCTCTGTGGCCACTGAAAAGGCTGTACCAGCTGACGCAATCATAATTGGATTGGTCCTGGTATCCAAGACTATATCATTTTCCATTGTGGCTGCGAGAGGTGCGGTAGGGTGCCGCGCTAAATATCTTCTCTTTTCTTGCTTGATATTTTGTGTGAATTGGTCATAGGTTAGCCTTGTCAGATCCAAGACTTCATCTTCCTGTTCCTTGGAGGTACCAAGTTTCGAAAGAGTAAAACTCACATTGGTCGTAGGAGTTGTCTGAGGCACCTCAATGTGTGGCAGCTTTGTCTGTTTCTCTATTTCTGGAGGAGGTGTCTTGCTACCTTCTGCTTCCTTGGAGGAATCTTCCCTTGATTTCTGACTTTCTTCCTCCTTTCTCCTTAGCTCAGCTTCTGCTTTATCCTGTTTTTCTTTTAACTGGCACTCAGATTTTGCCTTGTCCTCATTATAGGAATTTTGAGGTCTAAAATGGGCCTCCTAAGGAACATGTACAATCAAAATTCACTTTATGAGAACCAATCCATTTTAGGGGATGACATCATCCCTAATGGTTGAGGTGGCATTGCTTGAGTTAAAGGTACTTATTTGTCACATTCTCAATGGTGGATAAAAACTCATGGTTATGGTAGTGCTCTAAGTACTTTTAAAGTCAAATTAAAGTACTCATAATAAATGTCATTTCACACTTTTTGAATAGAAATATATTATTTTCATTTCATATTTCTTGAAAGAAACAATGCATATTCCTACACATTTATTATATTATATTATATTATTTTTATATAGTATATTAATTACATGTTATTGTCAATGCATATTCTTGAAAATTTCATTCTTATTTATAGTAAAATCAATACAATTTTTTTATTAATTTTATTTTGGTACAACTTTTGAATTGAATTTAACTATGGTTACATGGATTGTGGTGCAAAAAGTGAATTGAAAATTCATAAATATTATTTTATTGGTTTAGCTATTATTTTATTATTTCCTTAGGAGGCCCATTTTAGACCTCAAAATTCCCCTAATGGTTCTTCCTTTAGCTTGCGCTCAGCTTCTGCATTGTCTTGCTCTTCTTTTCGCTTGTGCTTAGCCTTTTCTTTGTCCTGTTCTTCTTTTAGCTTGCGCTCAGCCTCTTTCTGCTCTTCCTCTTCTTCCTTTTTCCTGCAGACTTCTTCGACCCGTTTCTTCTTCTGCTCTTCCCCCAATTGTTTCTTTCGCTTATCCCCCTCCTATTGTTGTGCTAGGGAATTTTGAGTTCTTTTAAGTTCCTTTTCTTTCGCCTTCTCCTCGGCTTCTTGTTGTGCCTTAGCCTCTTTGTCTCTTGTATCCTATTGCTATTAGGAAAGAGTATCACCTACATCAGTCCTTTGTTTTTTGGATTTGGAGGATGAGGCTCCTCCTAGCATGTTGATTATTTCCTCTAAAGTTTGATCATCTTGTTCATCTTGATCAGTTGATTCTTTTGGGGTAGCCTCCCTGTACTTGTTGTACCAGTTCTTGATTTGATCCTCGGCTGGGCACTCTGTGTGCTGGAAAATCCATTTGAATTTGGCCCGTTTTCAATGCGTGGGGATGATTATTTCAGGATCATATGTCCAATGTGATAGAGGTGGCAACTGAAAACCCCTAGTTTCCTATGCTTCTGCTTCTACTTCTTTGAAATCTATGACCGTGTAGGTGCCGATAGTGAGTTGGAGAGTCGGCCATGGTCATTTCTTTCCCTTGGTGAGAAATTTGGAAAACCCACTCGTCCTTTGGTAACATACTTCTTGCAGGAGAAACTTATCAGTGATGAACTGGGGTAGCACGTGGGGCGCCTTGTATGACCCGAAAGCCCTGATGAAAGTTCTATCTGTAACGAGAAACTAGTTGGCCACCTAGGTTATGGTCTCCATGGCTCGCCTGGACATGCACAGGGCATCCTCACCAAACAACTTTCTGTAGAGTGCGGGGATGAAGTTGTGTGAGATTGACTCGATATCTTGTTTGTACTTGGATGCCCATAACACCTGTAAATCCTTATGGATAGGTCCAATGTGCTCCACATCCCAATTGTGTGCCCATCCTTCAAAATGACACCTTGCACATACTGCGTCCAAAAGGTTAGAAGCCATATAAAACTCAGATGCACATCCTTTATCGGGCGCCTGTGCCGCATCAATGTTTGACCTGAGGGCTGTTATTATCAGGCTGGCCCAGTTGAAATAGGTACCATATGTAGTGATGACATACATGAGGGGGATCCAAGCACCATTGAACATAGTGGCATCTGGTCGGCCATACATCCTGCATAACATTGTTTCCACAAGCTTGTAAACTTTCCTTAGACCCTCGGTCTTATATTCTTGATCTTTCTTAAACCTGAATTTTCCGGGGTCCTCCCACCACCCCTTCAAAGTTTCTGCTATGGGTACTGCATGAGTGGATGCCCAATCAGTGTTCAAGGTCTGTTTTCAGGGGGGGAAGTGCATAATATACTTCCGCATCTTGTCCCGTTAGGTTAGCGAATGTTTTCCCTGAGTGATCGCAGATAACCCACATCCTGGAGTCAACCTTTTGGAGGATCCATTCAACAATCTCTGCACATGAAAATATAGGTGGATGGGCACCTGCATAGTGGAGTTTAGACCTCTTAACATGGACGTACACCTTCTGGTCTGGAAGCTCTTCTAGGAACACAGGCTTTGTGAATTCCTGATATATCTGGTACCAACTCATCTTGTCCCCTTTTCCAAGTACACAGGAGATGTCTCCATAGATAGGGGGAGGGGAAGGAGGCATTTATTCTTCCGAGATTTCAATTTTAGGACTCTTTTTTCTCTTTCGAACTGTTAGAGGCCACATATCGCTTGAGGCCAAAGAGATTGACACACACTCTAGCTCGGCTTTGATGTTCCTTTGCATATTCATGAAACAGTCCCATGATAAGACGGATGTCATAATTATAAATATTTAGGTTGCTGCTACCTTTGCTAACTATTATCCAAGGAAATGAATAGATCTATGACTTGGCGACCCTATGAACAGGTTGTTGGGTCTCCAGGTCACGCCAGTTCACTCTTTCAAGGGAAACACGACTCAGCGACTTGGCGACTTGCGACTAGGTCATTGGGTCGCTAGGTCGCTAGGTCACGTCGGTGTGATTTCTCAGAGAAACACGACTTGGCGACCTGCGACTAGGTCGTTGGGTCGCTAGGTCGCGGGGTCGCGGGGGGAGATGATGTTAGGTGCTGAGCGAATTAGCGACTTTGCGACTTAGAGATAAGGTCGCGAGGTCGTGGGGTCCCCTAGTCGCAAAGTTGCGGGGTCACGCTAGGGCCTTCTCAAGGGTTATGTGACAATTAAGGCTTTAGAGAGGGAAAAGGCGAAATAACGCACACACGAAAACATCACATCTGGACCTTGATGTTTTCCCTAGGCATGTTAGGAAAGGAATTTGAGATCGTCATTGGGGAAGGGTGTCTTCAAAGAAAAAGAACAGAGGGTATATGTCATGAGGGAGAAAGGTAAATCCTGGATAGGGCTGGAAGGGAGCTTGAATGGGGCCAGGGAAGGGATAGATAAGCTAGGGGAAAGGGGAGGATTGGCAACAATTAATCAAAAGGGAAACAGTAGGAGGATTAGGCAACTTACCCTGGAAAAACGCGCTCCACCTGTCTTGTCAAAGGCGTTTTCTTGCTCCGTCGCGTAGGTCGAATGCGACCCACGTGACCCTTTTATTTATAAAGGGGTCGCACATGCGGTCAATTAATGAGGTTCGCTGGGTCAAAAATTAGGTCAGGTTGATGAGATGTGTGATATTGCGACCTTGCGACCTAGGGACCTGGGGGTCATGAGGTCGCACAGTCGCATGGTCGCAATTCTTAGGTTTTGGACTTACATGTGACCTTACTACTTCGCGACTTGGGGGTCGCAAGGTCGCAAAAATATGGTTTAATTAGTTCTGCAACCTTGTGACTTGGCATTTTAAAAGAGTGCACCTGGACCAGCCTTCGTTTTTACAAAAAGGTTAGGGGCTCAAAAATTTAAAAGGGGAAAAATTTTGGAGGGTATTGCCGCGGCTACAAAAAATGGCGATTCACTAGTAGGACCCAGGATCTCTGTCGGTGCTTCATATTGAGGGGGGCGGGGGGGCTTAGCAGGCTGTTCCTTTCACCCCGTGGGTCCCACTACTTTCATCCTCGAACCTTGCGTGTTTGCTCCACCTGTTTCCATGCCCCAGGGTGCTGGTTCACTGTGTTTTCATTCCTATAGACCGGACGGAAAGGGTTGGAGTAACTTCAAGTATTTCCAGGATCTGGTATAGTTACTTCATCCTCATTGTGTTGCTCTGCTACCAGTGAACCTGGTGGTCCCAGCAGAGTCATTGCCTAGGAGTCACAGACGTTACTCGGTTGCCAGTGAGCTGGGTCAGTACCCCGATGGAGTCGTCGTTTCGCCTCTCTGTGCATGAATCCTTTCTCAATGCTTTACCCTTTATTTATTTTCTAATCGCACTTATTTAAATGTGCTCAAGGCATTTATTTGACTATTATCAAGGCACTTATTTGACTGTGGAAAGTATTGCCTGGGCGGATGAGGGATCCCGACTTATTTTTCTTGCACGAGAGGTTGCTCCTGGTCTATACGAGGAATTTTGGGTTTTCCCAGATATCCTTTTGTCACTTGAGGTTTGCTCTATTCCCTTTCCATCTAGCGACCGATTTCACCGAAACTTTATTTTATATAGCAGTCCCTTGAGCCAGCATACTAGGTAAGATACCTGCGCTTGGTTCTTGGGTCTTGGTCATGTTCTCCCCATTGGGTGCCTATCACAGGAAAGCTCGTGCTACTTTTGCATTCTAGGGGTGATTCTTCACCAGCATAGATCCTAGCACAACATGCCAATTGAGTAACTTCTACATCTCTCCTTCAACTTGAGTTGCCGAAGGGAAAGTTTTACTGAGAGCCCGCTTGAAACAAGCGATTTATTGAAAACATGAAACAATGAAAAACAAAACAAAAATATGGTACAGGGTATGGTGACGGCCCCTTGGGGCTGTTAGGTGAAATAGTGTTTAAGGTCGTGCCTGTTTAACAGGAGGACTTCAATCCTCCCCTCAAGGGTCTGTAGCCTGTAAGTGTGGGAGTCGACCTTTTCTTTGATTTGGAAGGGACCTGTCCACAGAGCCTGGAACTTGGAGTGTTTTAATTTATCTTCGTGAGCTTTGTCCCATTTCAGGAAAAGGTCGCCTACTTCAAAAACCTTGCTTCTAGCGGACTTCTTATCGAGCCATCATTTTATCCAACTCTGGTGGATGGCGAATTTTTCCTGGGTTCTTAGCCTTTCCTCCTCTAGTTTCAATAATGTGTCTTTTCGGGCCTATAAGGAAGGGCAAGGAGTGCCATTAGTTTCTTGAGATAATTGAAGGGCTGGGAGAGACAAGTTGGGAGGAAGGATAACCTCTTTGTCGTACACAAGAAAAAATGGGGAGGTGCCCAAAGAGGATTTGGGTGTGACCCGATCAGCCCATAGGGCGTTGTGGAGTGCATTATGCCAATTTCGTTGGTGGGACAACAGAGTTTTTTTTAATGATACGAATAAGGTTCTTATTGGTTGAATCGGCTAACCCGTTTCCTTGGGGGTAATAGTTGGTGGAGTGTTTGAGCACTATACCATTTTCTAGAGAAAACTCATATAATTGGAATGATGAAAATAAGTTGCGTTATCAAAAACAAGGGAGGTTGGAATGCCAAACCTGGTCATGATGTGTTGAGTGACGAAAGTTATTACCTCTTGATCGTTGATTTGACACAACAGTTTTTCTTAAACCCACATTTCTTGGAAGAGTGTGTGAATATTTCCCCGATCACGTCAAGTCCCTGCTGCTGAAAAGGTTCTTCCATCGCAACAGACTGCAATGGGGCAGATGGACGTATTTCCCTGTTGGAAAAATTTTGACATTGTAGGCATTTCCGAACATAAGCATGTGCATCTTTGAAAAGAGTAGGCCAATAGAAACCAGCACGCATGATCTTGTGAGCGGTGGTGTCCCCCACATAGTGCCCACCGACCGGACCATCATGAAGCTCTGTCAATGCTTTCTATGCCTCATCATGTTCCAAACAGCGTAACAGAACCTCGTTGTGGTGTTTTCAGAACAACTTGCCCTGCACTAGCTGATAGGATGCAGCTTTTAGTCTTATTGCACGTTTATGCTTGGTGGTTAAAGCGGGTTCCATGATACCGCGCTTCAGATATTGATGAAGATTGATGTACCATGAGGAGGTATTCTACCGAGGTATATCATTAGTTTGATATATGTCGATTTCTTGGTCCCAACACCCCTCTTCGCTGCTTTGCAGGTTTGCAGCTTCAGTGGTCATTCGGCATAGCCCTTGGCCCTTGACAGTATGTGCTAGCTTGAATTACAGGTCATACTCTTGAAGGTACATCATCCAGTTTCCTCGTTTCTCACCTAGCTCCTGTTGCACAAAAAGTGAGCAAACCGCTGGGTGAGGCACGAACAATGTCACGTGATTATTCAAGATATATGACTTGAAGTGTTTGACTGCTTTGTACAATGCGTAGGCCTGCTTATCAATCTCTAGGTAATTCAGCTTGGCACCTTAAAAAGCTGCGCTCATGAATGATATGGGCCATTCATCATTACTGACATTTTTCTGAGTGAGGACGGCTGCAAGAGATGAGTCTGAGGTGAAGGTGTACAAGATAAAGCCTCTGCTGAAGTACTGGCTATGAAGGGTAGGTGCCTCAATGATAGTGCACTTGATGTTATTGAATGCTTCTTTCTCGGGAGAATTCCATTTGAAGCCTGTGTTCTTCTTGATCATACCTTGCAAAGGTTTGACTATTTGGGCGAAGTCTGACATAAATTTTCGCACGAAGTTCATTTTATCGAGGAAAGACTGCATGGCCTTTTTGCTACTTGGGGGAGGAATCTAGGCGATGACTTTCGCGCATTCTGGATCCACTACTATACTGTCCCGAGTTATGATGTGTCCTAACAGATTTCCTTTGGAGACGACGAAAATGCTTTTCTTTGGATTGAGTGAGATCCCATATTTTTGGCACCTTTCAAAAATATGCTTGAGGTGGCGTAAATGGTCACTCATATGCTTTCAAAATATGGTGACGTCGTTCAGGTATACTACCACGCTCTGCCCCATTAGGCCTCGAAAAGCGATGTCCATGACTCTTTGTAAGGTTGCCCCAACATTGATCAAGGCAAAGGGAATGCATCTAAACGTGAATGTTCCCCATTTAGTTCTGAATGTGGTTTTTAGCCGGTCGAGCTCAGCCACTATTACTTGGTTGTAACCTGAAGGATCTGTCCCATAGGGGGCACCAGGTAGATGTCTTTGTCTGAAGCTCTATTCAAATTTCGAAAATCCACGCATAAACAAATTTCGCCAAAATTTTTACGCACCGGAGCCAAATTTGACACCCAAGTTGAGTGTCGGACTTTGAAGATTATACGCATGTCCAAGAGTTTCTTCATGCGAGGTTATTGGGGAATGCTACAATTGGTTGATATAATTGAAAGAAAAATGTTACTAAAATGTAAGTTACATAATGGATAAAAAAAATTCAAACATTTATAAAATTAGTCAACTACGGAATATATATATATATATATATATATATATATATATATATAAACTTATTCCAATCTCATAAACATTATATATTTAAAAAATATTTAACTACAATTATAATAATTAATTTTATTTTTCAACCATATTTATATTATAAAATATTTATTTTCTAAATTTAAATATAAAATTAAATTACAATAATTAAATAAATTTAAATAATCAAACTTAAAATTAAAAACATTTTCTACGATATTAATATTCCATTATAATAACGTGAAATAAAATAAAATCGAAACATGATAATTCCATAATCTTAAGTTTCATTTTCAGTGCATTTTTTAAAACTATTATTTTGGTCATATGGGTCATATGCCTATGCCCATGTCTATTTACATTCAAAGCACTGTATGAGGTTCAATATTTCCATCAATATTGATGGTACATCTCACTTTCATGGATCGAAACTTTACAAGACAACCATTTGATTTTAAGCTTAATCAATAAAATTAGAAAGAGAATTTAATGACAATGAGTTTTGACAGGTACACATGGCATAGTTGTGAATGGTAGAGAGGTACCATCCTTGCAACAAATGTAGGTACAAAGTGGAGGTTCACTAAGGAGTGGGCTAACCATTTGACGGAATTCCCTTTAGGTTTTGGGCCTCAGACGACCAACGAAAACCTTCTGACGACCTCGTCCCCTCTGTTGTAAAGGGACGTTAATGTTTGTTAACGCGGGCAGTGAGCTTTCCATTTGGGTGCTCTGTCCCCGTTTTCCAGTCCCTCTTACACAGCCACACGAGCCGCCCAGCTACCTCACGCAACCAGTAGAGGGCCGAAGTGACAGGATTCGGATTTCCATTTCAAATTTGAATCGACCTCCGTAAATGGTATTAATGGCTACCTATCTACCATGGCTCTAGTTTTACTGCCCAAACCCATCCACTCAGAAATTTGAATTATTTGGGTGGACAACTCCTTATTCATTCCATCGACCACTCCTTCATTCTGTCGAGAGCACTTCATTCCTGCATTATGTCAATTCCTCCATTTTTTGTCTTTGTCGTGAGGACCCTCCAGTAGCTGGACAATAAACATTCGAGAAAATATCAATGGTTTAAGTAGCAGAGCCGAGATTTTCCATTTTTATATTTTTTCGGTGTGAGATTAACCTTCGAGAGCTAGAGAAGTTCCTAAACAAGAGTAGAGGTTATTACTGGGCCATTGTATAGCTTAAGAAAACTAGGAAAAATAATGTCCATTCCTCTTTTGATTGGAGGTAAGAAAATTTTTCATATATCAGCAGTAATTGCAATATCTAGTTCTCTGATTTTCATTTTAGTGACCTTAATTTTTTATATACATTTTGCGTTGATTTAATTGGTTTCTTTATTGATTTCCTATTTCCAGTTTTTCTTCCACTCTATAGAGAACTTGCATAGCACTAATTGCAGAGGGTGGAATAATATTTGGAGAGGGTACACAGGGTACATTGTAGCTACTTCCCACCTCTTTGATTTCTTTAAATTAACAAAATTGCAATATGTAAGAACTTCATTTTTTTTACAGGGTAAATTTCATGTTTACTGTGCTTTTCCTTTTTATATAATGCAAATTTAAAGAGATAGAGAGAGAGCGGAAACTCGTTGTTGTAGTAGCGGCAAAAACGAGTTGCCGCATTGCAAATTTTAACTTCGAGCAGTGGCAGAAACTCGTTGTTGCAGTAGTGGAAACAATGAGTTGTCACCACTATAATAGTGTATTGCCGCAACTGCTCAAAATTAAATTAACAAAATTGCAATTTTTAAGCACTTGATTTTTTATTTCTAGTTTTAATGAGCTTCCTTTACTTCTTTGTGCTTCCAATTTCAGGGACCAAAGTACCAAGCATGGACAAGAACTAGTAGGAGCAATACGAAAGGTAAGTAAATTTCTTGTTTACTGTGTTTTTCCTTTTTATATAATGAAAATTTAAAGAGATAGAGAGAGAGTGGCAACTCGCTGTTGCAGTAGCGGCAACATCGAGTTGCCGCCACTGCAAATTTTAATTTTGAGCATCCTCAAGACATAATCTAAAAACCCTTCACTAGCAGGCAAGAACCATTGCAGCACAGTTCCAGTGTTTTGAGATTATTTACAAATTTGATGTCCAAAGGGTTGTTGATTCAATACTCATTGAAGCAGCATCCAATGGATGTGGATGTGTCAGATTTGTGGAGCCAGCATGTGCTTCACCAATTATTATTGATAAGCATCGATATACATGACCTATGAATGAATGGATTGTTGTTGTGATTGGTATTGGGGTTATTATGGGGGGAGTCATATTATCGTGTTCCTATTTATTTAGATAGATTGGAGCAACCCGATGTCCATCATTTTTTATGTATTTATTTATATGAGGTGTATTTTATAGATGGCCTCACTCTATTTTTTGGTGTTATATCTCAACACATGTATGTAGAAAATGTATTTTTCAATAATACTATTAATGGAATTAGATTTTATTACAGTTTACTTCTGTCATTAGATTATGTGATGGATTCTTTATTATGGCTTTTATTATGGAAGTGAGATTCCATTGTCATTCAATTGCGCTGGCACATGTACAAAAGCATTGTCATGTATTTAATATATTTTAAAATTGTTCTCATGTATTTATCAGTGTTTAAATTGTATTTTTACTTCTAATTACTTTGCATGAAATTATATCACCTCACTTGGACAACTAATTAAACATTGTTATTATAATTCAATTCTCTAATTTTTATTACAGTTTAGTTATGTTATAAGATTATTTAATGGATGCTTAATATATATATAATATACATAGTTACTATTTCATTTTACAATTGATATTTTATCAATTAACATCACTTTAAACAGAACCCAAAAATAAACAAAAAAATAAATAGTTTTATCAGCAAATAGAGGATTCCAAATGATGCTACAAAACGAGACTATTTATTCATTATAATGCCTTCAATACACCTTCACAATTCCAACTTCTATGAACATTCATTCATTCATTATCCATGAGCAGCACATGCTCCCATAATTTATACAAGCCTCTAATTTGAGTATAATGAGCTATAATTCTTAAAGAAGTCTCTTCATTGACAAATTATGTGAGATACCCTTGGTTACAGGCCAACCAAGATAGCTTATATATCAATAATTATTTGTTCTTTATATATACATGGTTAAATTCAAAATGAAAATGTGACATCTTGCACTTTTGCAATCCATAGATCGAACCTCATTTAAAGGGCAGAAATGTATGAATATCCAAACAAACAATCCAATTGTTGTGAATTTATCCATCATCAACATCTACAACCACAAGTCCATGTGTTTTGAACTGAAGCACGTTTTGAAATCCGTGACAACAACAATACATTAGCCTGCAAACAGAGAAAATAATATGAACAACTTGAAAATCAATGAAGTTAACTTGACAACCATAAATTGTAACCAACACTAGCCCACGTCAGACTATCCTCAATGTTAACAAATTCTTTCCTAAGGATGAGTGGTACATGGAAGGGATGGTATAGACCCTAATCCCTATTTAAAGCAAGTTATTTAAGGAGTCGGTATAATAAAACCCTAAATTATTATGTGGAAACTCCTGAACAATATTTGATAGTGTAAAACGGTAACGGAAATCTCCCCTGACCACAACAACAATGAACTGTCGTTGTCAAATAAAAGGTAGATGTTGCAGCAACACATGTCTGCATATGGGCACCACCATAAATGACCCATCCCCATTATTAATTTATTACTGTACCCATTACCCCAACTCTTCCATTTCGCCATTGTCCCACATTTGAAATCTTGCAAACAACTAACACAACCATAGCCACTCTAAACTCTGGCTAAAGATGGGAGGTGCAAGAGTACGCAAAGAAAGTTCTGAAGAATTTTTAGATGCATTTCCACCCATTAAACAATTATTTGAATAGGTTGGCTGGATATATTATATTCATATGTTTTAGGGGCATGACAATGACATAGCCCTAGAATTTTCCATGAATTACAGGGAGGGTGGATCATAGGTATCAGGGACAGTGATGCATGCGAAAAAAGAAGTGATTGTGGAAGTGTTAGGGTTACCCTAGATGGGAGAAAAGTGGTTTGCACCCCAAAAAACCCAACCTGATGTTGTGAGGCATTTCCTTGAGGCAGGTGAACAACTAATCAGGAGTGGCTCAGGATATGAGAGGAAGTCATTACCACAACCTTGGTCAGATGTTGCATTCCTTGTCCAAAGATTTTTCACTTATGAAGGAAGGTATGTGGTTATTTATTATGATCACCTCCGCTTGTTATACCACCTGCGTCATGGCAGGTTGCTTAACATGCCTTTATTTCTTACAAAAACCCTAGACCAAATGGCCTGAGGTGTACAAAAATCAAAGCGGTTGCTCGAAATACTTTCCCATCAATGCCTTGTTAAAATTTTGGTGGTTGTTGAGCTGCAAAGGTAAGGGAGAACTTGGGATGAACTAGTTGGAAGGCCATTGAATTTTGAAGCTGCAACTCCACCTCATGACCTCCAAGCTATAACTCCACCCCATGACCTATCAGTTGCAACTCCACCCCATGACCCCCCAACTACAACTCTGCCCCATGACCTCCAAGTTGCAACTTTGCCCCATTTCCTCTCAGTGGCAACTCGACCCCATGACCTCTTAGCGGTAACTCCACCCCATGACCCCCCAGCTGCAAATTCGCCCCATGACCACCCATTTGCAACTCCGCCCGATGACCTCACACCTGCAATTCTGCCCCATGACCTCCCACCTACATAAATTCCCACAAAACCTTTCCAGATGGAAACTGAGTCGCCCAATGTTCAAACTAGGATGGATTCTAGGGTTTATGCTGCTAAATATGCACATAAATGAGATGGCCAAGATGATTACGATGAAGTAAAAATATTGGGGAGTAAACCTGCAACCAGAATATTGAGAAGATACAGGAAACGCCCGACAGCAGTGCCAAAAGCCAACCAAAACAAGAGAAAGAGAGGTCATTATGCTCCAGTTCCTGAAACCCTCCCCGTTGTTACAGAAGAACTCCCAAAAGAGATAGTAGTAGAAAAAGAGAAAGAGTATCCATAGGATGTATTAATTGAAGGAGTCATGGACCAAGGATGCATGCAACAAGGATTCATGGAAGAAGGATTAGGCTAGCTTGTTGACAAAGAAGAACAAGTTGATAAGCTTCCCTCTCCTAATTCTAACTATGAATACATTACGGGACTAGCCGAATGGTATGACTCAGATGGCCTTGTCTCAATTCAAATGTTGTATGCGGATGAAGAGGAGTACCATAAATTGTATAGGGAAAAAGTGTTGGGCCAACCAACTGCACAACCAGAATTGTATGGGGATGATCAAGAGGACCAACCAACTGCACAACCAGAATTGTATGTAGATGATCTGGAGGACCAACCAACTGCACAACCAGAATTATATGGGGATGATCAGGAGGACCAACCAACTACACAACCATAGTTGTATGGGGATGATCAGGAGGACAAACCAACTGAACCACCAGAATTGATAAAGAAGCACATTGCAAAAGTAAGTACCTGTAAACATCTTCCTCTATTTATTTAATTGTTAAGGAAGAATAGGATTCTCCAGATGAAAAACAGAAAACTACAGATCAAATTTAAAACCCTAACAGATGAGCTCAGACAAAAAGAAACTTTTGATAGATTAGATTTCTTGGCCTAAGTTGCAGAGTGCATACCCTTTGATGACATAGGTATTTATTCTCTAGGGGTCCAACAAGATATACCCCTTAGAAAAAAATATATGGATGACATTGAAGTTGCAGAGTACGTACCCATTGATGACATAGGTATTCCTTCTCCAGGGGTCCAACAAGATATACCCCTTGGAAAAAACAACCTGATGACATTGAATTTGCAGAGTCCATACCCATTTATGACATAGGTTTTCCTTCTCCAAGGGTCCAACAAGATATACCCCTTGGAAAAAAATAGACTGATAACATTGTTGTGAAAACAGAGGACCATAACAAAATCACATTTTTCCATACAGAGGAACATGAATTACATATCAAAATAACAAAATAAATGGGTATAGACACAGAGGAACAACAACCATATATGAAACTAACATAGGATGAGAAACCAGAGATCAAATTGACCAAATACATTGGTGAGAAAAAAGATGATGAGGAACGAAAGGATAAATTACAGTTGTCTAAATACCCATATCTGGGACACCTAATACCTTACAGTGTGCACAAAAAATCACTTCATGACCTTTGCAAGATATGCAAAGAATATAAAAACAAAGTTTTACGAAGACATAAAAAAAAATTGGATGAGATGGAAAGGAAAGTGACCAAGATGGATAAGGATAAGCAAGAACTCAGACAGATAATGGATGGTGTGCTCAGCTACAGGGCTCCTTCAACCAATTACAATGTGTACTTGACCGAAAAAATCCTGATATTTAAAAAGAATGCTATCATCGAAAATATCTCTCTCAAGGTTGAAAGCAGTGATGGTTTCAAGGAGGCATATATGACAATTTGTGATCAAGATAGAGTCTTTCTCTGTGAACTGTACCAACATAATTTTTTGGTACCTTATAATACATAATGGAATCCCAACCATGTTACAAGGGATGTCCAATTGAGAGCCTTTGTATCGTATTTGAGAAATCAGGCCAGTTGGTTGGATGATGTGAACATTTATTTGCATAATTCCGAGAGCCTACTGTGGGTTAGAGGAGAAAATCCAAAACCTGTAGAGGTGATAGAAGAACATCAAAAATCCATCAACTCTCCAGAAGTAGCAGAGGTTATCTCCAATAACAAGGAGATGAACATTGCATATTGTGCATGTCGGATGCAATTATTGGAAACTAAGGCAAAGGCAGGATGTAAAGCAAGGTGGGATAGCTCGGGAAAATAACTCGAAATAAAGATCCATTTAGCTACCTCAACTTAAAGACAACCTTAACAAGTGTTTCTCGATATATTATTGCTATGGGACAATGTGGGAATTAATGGATAGGTCTTAGATTTCAGTATTCAATGATCTGGCTTCCAACAAGGGTATATAAAAAGAAATATACGCTAACAAAAAAAGAAGAATTTGATTGTTGGAATGTAATTATGGAGACAGGAGGGTATCTTCATCCTGATGAACCAGGACATAGTGATTATTGTATCAACAATATTCATGAATGTCCCCCTTCATCCACAGTTTCAAATTGACAGACTGGGCCACCGTTGCTGACACATTGCCTCATTGTTGCTGACACACTGGATCACAGTTGCTGACGCATTGGCTCACAGTTGCTTACACACTGGCTCACAATTGATGCAACACTGGCTAACTATTGCTGCAACACTGTCTCACTGTTGTTGCAACTCTGGCTCACCATTGCTGACACACTGGCTCACCGTTGCAGTAACTCATAGAAATATAACGCATTGTATTTGATGTTGTAATATATATTACTCTCTAGTTTCCTTTGTTAGTTACAAAAAACTGGTAAAATTGTGTTTGACATGTTTAGTTACAATTTCATTGCAGTTCCTCTAATAATTTTGTTACATTTCCATTTTTTTTATTCGAATTTATATATCAGATTATTGTTTGGACACCAATATATGAAACTATATAAGTATGCAAAACCACTTGAAAGCTATCTTCCATGACTTACAAAACAATCAATGTATTAAAATACTGAGTGTAAATGCATGGAGTTATTTAATCACCTTAAATGACAACTCCATCAAATTTGAGAAATCTCCAAACATATCCTCACCACCTATCAAACATACATGGACATAGTCAAAAAAACATGAATACATCAAATAAATCTAATACAGGAATAAATAATAAAATCAAATTGAAAACAAAATCATGCACAAGAAACCTAGAAAAGCATTCATTGTTGGAGTGAGGGCCACCTTGCTTGTTGAATTGTTCAAATTGAAACGGTTCATCTTCATTTGCCGAGATATTCAAGTCAATTTCCAATATTGCATTTTGTTGCCTTGTTTTTCTTCTCTTTTTTGGGCTTAGGAAACTCTTCTTCCTCTTCAAAGACAACTCAAAAGCACCCAATCCACACGTGAATTCATAATACGTAATATGAATATTGTTGGCGTCATCCAACAATTTTTTAACTAAAGCAATCAATTGTTCAATCTTGGTCAAAGTAGCAGGATGACTATTTCAAACAAGGTCTAAGTAGCCAAATAACTCCTCCTTGGCCATCTCAATTTGTTCAACATCTACATCAACATTGTTACTATCCATGGCAGTTGTGTTTGCATCTTCAGGAAGATTGAATATTGCCTCTATATTTATCTGAGGAGGTTCATTGTATGACTCAGTTGTGCTTTGATGATTTTGTAATTGGTTTGAATCCATTGAATTGGAACAAAACCAACCCACATTAATGGCATGCTTGCATATGTTTCCATGAATAGACCATGGGAAATCACAAGTTATGAAATGTGTACGATGACAAGTGAAAAGATATTGCTTATTAACTTTAGATTGACTTGTCACCCAAAAAGCATGAGACATTTTCTCATGAGGGCTGCAATCACTATCTGGAATTAATTTTTCTTTTTCCATTGATGATTCCAATTGTTTCTCTTTCTTATAATTATTTAAAAATCCTTCCTTTTTTAGAATTTCCTTAAACCAATAACAGGTTCAACATTTGTTAGAAAAACATATGTCAACCAATCCATCCTACGAGAAAATTTCTTTCTTCTATCAAATATAAATTTTGTCTTTAGGTAACAGTGATATGATTCCACAACATTGTTTGTCTCCTGATTTGCATGGGGAAAACCCCGAAAACCTTTGACCCACATCCTAATTGCATAAAATTTGGGTTAATGAAGATATTTCATCCATATTTCAAACCAAAAAGAGAAATGTAACTTAAGAGTTTTTCAACTTACAAATATTTTCACCAACAACCCATTTCTTGTGGAAATAGTCTAGGAACTTTTACTTATTATCAAATTTGTTGAAGAAAGCATTAATTGCATTGCTCACTTCAACATTGGAACAAAAATTCACAATTAAACCCAAATCACTAAACATTTCTTTTTCTATTTATGGATTACTGGTCAATTGATTCACATTTTTAGCCATGCTCGACGTATGTGCAAAACACACAAGATAACATTGCACCTTGTGATTCTCCTGCCACATTCAATTTATTTAAAGCATGTTATTTTTGTAATAAATACAAGTTGTACTGTAAAATAAGAATATTGAAGTTACCTTAGAGCACCAATTTCAGCCAATGCATCATCAACCATGAAAGCATTAACTTTCCAACTATGATCAACTTGGTGACACCTATGCATGAGCTGCTTCAACCATAGGGTAATGTGTTGTGATGTATTACGTGATGCCACAACCCATGCAACTGGCACCCCACTTTGTTGATGATAAAACACAACGAGTGTGTACAATTGATACTATCACATTCAAAATACATAGATCATCAAATTCATATCATTAATCATTATTAATTAAGTTATTGTACTAGATCAATCATTCTTAATACACTCACCCCATACTTATTCACGCTGAATGTCGAATCCATGCCTATTAGGCTATTATTCAATAGCTTCATCATGGTCTCCAACATCCACTTCATCTGAATTCCAACTATAAAAGGGACATCTCCACCATTGGGATCTTGATAAAAGAAAAAATCATTTGGGTGTTTCCTATACCAAAGGTTCACACTCATTTCATCCTTCTTATGCAACTGATAATTTCCTTTCATTAGATGATTATATATGCTAACAACATCTTTCCTACACAAAAATAAATCCCTATCTCGAGCTGCAACATCCACATCAATATATTTTTTAACATGCATTTTGCAAACAGAGTCAACTAGCACATCCAAGAAGAAACAACTCTCTACATAGGAAACCATGTCCCTTGATAACTTTGGTTGATGCAGCACCCTAGTAGGACCCGAGGTGTCCTGTTGGCCATGACAAGGTGATCCTTAGCTATCTACATGCTCATACATGTTATATGTTATTATCGCAGCCTTAGGGATTTGAACCATAATTTTTACAATGAAATGGCATTGGCATCCCATCTTTTTCACAAATGAGTATTTTCGCTTCATTTCATATTGTCTCCTTCTGTCATTGGGGCTGTATGAACAAGCATAACTGCATAAAATTTTTTGAAAACTCAATACATATGATTCCATGAAAACTGATGGAGCACTATTAATACCAAATATATATGTAGGATTTCTAGAAAAACTTACACTTCATATAGCAAGGAAGGAGTAGGCCTTGAGCCTGGGCGTTTGTTTTTTACCTGGGTGAAAGAACATGGAGCATCTGGGTTCATTTCCACTCCTTTAATAAAGTCTCCAATTCTAGTTGAAGGGATTTTTGCAATCCGATCTAAGGAGTACATGTGTTTTCCTTGTACAAGAGGCCAATCTAAATACGACCTAGAGAAGATGAGATTTTATTTAGGTTTTTTCATTGTAAGGGTAGTTATTGACTCCCATTTCACTTGCTTCACCATTTTTAAGCGAGTATCTGTTTAAGCGAGTTGCCACAATGGTTGACCAGGGAGTTGGCACAATGGTTGTCCAGATGGTGAACCTGTGCTCCCTTAGAAAATGGTCTGAATAAATTGGGTTGTGGTAAAAAAATTAAATGGGTTGTAGTAAACAAATTAAATGGGTTGTGGTAAAAAAATTGATTGGAGATTCTCACTTAAAAATACATAGACATCCAGTTAAAAAATAGACATTCACTAAACAAAACAGACCGATTTTTCGTCAACTGAATAAATCCTTCAGTACTGGTCCAATGAGGGCTTTCATTCCGTCGAGCTTTGTAACAGAAAGGACAATGTTTATTTATTTTGGAATTCCCATTTAAATCAAACAGATACATACTCTCTTAAAAAAACAGACATCACAGACCCGGTCTCTGTCAAGTGAGTAACTCCTTTAATTTTTTGTCATTGAATCAGACTAGTGTGTAATAGGGGATGACATGAGTATTCGATTACAGGAGCTATACATGGGAGGCTTGATTGATCATGGCACCGCAGCTCTGGCGTCTTCTCGTCGACTGGTTTGCAAGTCCTTGTTTGGATCTGGCTTAAGGAACGTGGGAAAATATTTTCATTTGCATTCATGGTTTCCCCCATGCGTAGGTGAGGGGAAATAGAAATGGTGACTGGATCCTAAACTGGCTCCTTCAAATGGTAATGTCGTGGGACAGAGACGAGGAGGGGCGTGGGGCCCACGTTCGCTGAAGAGATTCGCCGGTCACCTGGGGCGCAAAACCCAAAGGGAATTCCATGAATGGTTAGCTTAATCTGTTCATTAGTGGATGGTACAATAGAAATTAATATTGTAGTACATTGAAGTGAGTAGTAATTAATATTGTATTACATTGAAGTCAGCTTGGTTATCATTACAAAATAAGAGGTTAAATATTTGAACAAGTAATATTTCAGATAAATGAATTTAAATTTTATTTAAAAATAATAAATTTTATTTCATAATGTTAAACTTTAGATCAAATTTAAATTTTTTTAGTCAAATGGAACTAATAGCAGGTCAACTAAAAACTCAACACAATATAGGTATAATAAGTAGTGCATTGACAAAATGATGGAAGAGTAAGGACATGATTTATTAGCACCCTAGGTAAATGATGTATTAAAAAAAAAAATTAAACATTTTCCGATTTCATTGAAGTCATATATGTTATAGTTCAAAAATTGTGTGCAACCACAATAAAACTCTATGTGATTTACAATAAATCAATTGCTAAAGACATTGCCACAATTTTGTCATTGATTATTCACTTAATGAAATATAACACAGTATATTATTAGTGAGATTCCAATTTGTTAAAGTAAAAGTATAATAAAAATTTTAAAAATAGAATTAAAAGGAATTACTCCTTATCATATTTGTTTGATTGAAGTCTTTTCCCCATAAAAAATATGGCTATGACGAATTATCTTATGTACAAGAAAAATTTATACATATGGATACCAAGAGGTTTCCTAAAATTGCTTCTAACTCTAGCCAAAACCCCCACCTTTGGCTTAATAAGGGTGGCATAAGGATGCTCAGTATTGGCTGGACCATTAGGGAATTGAGGAGCTCGTCTTGTGGAATTCAAATAATATTAAAATATTATTACTTCCAAAATTTAAGGAAAATTGTGGGACAATAAAGAGCTACAGGGAAAAAGAAAACTAAGATATTATAAAGAGGTGATCTACCCTAATCTGGAAACAAACTTATATTTTTGTCTTTTCTAGTGGTAAGAAGAAAATGAAAATGTCCAAGATAAGAACTAGTTCTCATGAGCTTCAAAGTGAAACTAGGTATTGGTCAATTCCCAAAATGCCATGGCATGAAATATTTTGTCACCTCTACAATCCTAAGAGGGTTGAAGATGAAAATCACTTTGTCTTAGATTGTCGATATTAGTACTCACATTCGATTTTATTTTCAAAATATTTATCACACTACTAATGCATTTGATCTTGCTTAATCAATTTATTCAACTTAGATGAAATCATGGATCGAACTCTTTGATCCTTCATTTTAAGAGGTTGGATATCTCTTCTGTAGTTGGAGTGTGGTTATAGTGGCTAAAGATTCCTTTGATAGAATCTAGTACTAAATGCGCTCCTTTTGAAAAACACCACAATTGATTAATCAATTTAGCGAAACCTAGAGTCTTGAGCCCTAGGAACTTACCTTAGTTTCGATATGCACAAGACCAAAGTGATGACCAATATTGCAAGTGAAAGGTGTTATATCAAATTGGCATAAAAATTTCGGAGATTCCTTTATGTTTCAATTCAAACCCAAACAATCCCAATGATGGGAATCTCAGATTAGGATGAATCTATCGGAGTTTTATTGTATATCGGAACTTGTCGTAGGATATCGAAATCCAATGAAAATGAATTGAATGATATGTTATCAGATTGTCTTTGATTCAAACATTAACACATAGGTCTAATAAACTATCAGATCATAATGACATTTTAAGGTCAGAATGATATCGATTCGCAACAAGTAATACATGCTTGGTGACCGATGAGCCATTAAATGATAATGTTCTAATGGAGAATCCAACATTATAATATACTAACGAAAGCTTAGAAATTACTTGAATTTTATATGTTTCTTGCATTATAATGTTTCACTTCATAAAGGAAAAACCTCGAAATTTAATACTGTTAATAAAGAAGCTCGATATAAAACCCAAGGACTAATAATATCCCATAGCTAAATAAAACCATTCGGGTTGCTTCAATATGAAATCCACATCACGTGGAAACAATAACACAAAGAGGATTCAACACTATTCTCGATTAAAAATAGGAAGATAATAGAACTACACATTTTTTCACAGTCTTCCATTTACATAAAAAAAAAACTCGAATCTCTCACTCCTCTACCTATTTTCTCTCTCTCCTCTCTAATCTAATATGTTTAGTTACATATATAAACTCGTTCCATAAATCTCTCGTACAAAAGCTAAAAAACTCAATTTATGTCATATATTGTCTAACAAAATACCAAATTTAGCTAGATTATCCCAAAAGTCTTGTTGATGGCTCTTAAATAAGTGCACATCCCATCCACCATCCTTCTTTGGACTAGGTATTGTAGGGATAACACATGGAATAAAACATTTATTGATGAGACCATTTTCAAATAACTCCTACACTTGTCTCTTCACTTCTTCATTTTCTCTTGGAATGATTATGTATGATACTTTATTCAAAAAAATTGATCTAAGGAATATGTCTATATGATGATGTTGTCACTGCGACAAACACCCTAAAAAATTTCGCCTATACTTCAATTTTGGAGCCTCCTTGTCATCTTACGATGTATCGTTCCAAGTTGATCATAGTTGTTTCATGGTTAGTTGATGGTTTGCTAAGTGTTCAAGTTTTCTTCTAATATTCTAACAATTGAAGTCACTTGATTACACATGCTTAGATTTTGATGCATTCATAAGTGACCATTTCCTAGAAATCCTAGCAATTCATGTCTATCCTTTGAGAACAGACATTGCATAGTCATGGAAAAAAAATACTTATGTAGTCCTTGGTAACACTAATTGCACAATATTTAATGGTAGGCATTGCACAACTCTCATAATTGTGTAGTACCTAATGACAGTGCTTGTGTGTTCGATAGGGACAGTGCACTGCGCAAATCGTATGGACAGTCAGTGCATAATTCCAATTGATGGTTTCTCTCACTCTTATTTGCAAGTGTACCATCATCCCACTGAGTTTTCTTAATTGTCCCTTTTGCACACTTTTTCTTTTATAATTGTCGTTTTCACTTTTGTGATTTTCATTTTTACTTGCTTTCACTTTCGCAAGTGTCTCTTTTTCTTTCTTTACCTTTCACATGTGTTTCTTTCACTTTCTTTAACTTTTGCAAGTGTTGTTTTCACTTATTCTTACTATAGGAAGTGTTGCTTTGTTAGGTCCCTATTTTACTAGTATAGTCCCTTATTGTTGTTAGTGTAACCCCCTTATTTTTATTGTTGTACCCTGTAACCCCAATATTATTATTATTGTGCCCTTACATTATTATTGCTAGGTCGGCTAGGATTATATTGTGACCCCATGGACTCCTATATATAGAAGGAGTTTTTGTCATTTGTATTATCCAAGAATTGTTCATTTATGTATTTTAAAGGAGGTTTCCCCCTCAAAGTGGCTTATCTCTAAGGCGTTGATCTCTCTTTTCTTCTATTTTTGGAGCTGGTTTCATAACATTTGGTATCAGAGCTTTGGATTTTAGGGTTTCGCTGCTCCAAATAGGTCATCGTGGTATTTTCACTATAACTCTTTTTCTACGAAGGTTCAGAAGCTTAAAGTTTTATAGAGTGAAGAAGGAATCCTGCACAACGTTATGTAAAAATTTCGAATCTTGGTTCGCAATATTTTTGGAGATATTATCTGTGGAATAGGGTTTTTTCAAGCTCCCGAATTTCACCTAAAACATGTCATCGCGGCATTTGCGCTATAAATTTTTTCCTACCAAGGTTCAAAAGCTTAAATTTTTACAGATCAAAGAATAAATCCTAAGGAACTTCCTATAAAAATTCCAGATCTTATTTCGCAATATTTTTGGAGATATGATCTGTGGAAGTTGGGGTTTTTTTAGGCTCTTGAATTTCATCTCAAAGAGGTGACTACAGGAAAATCGTCGTAACTCTCTCTCTAAGCATCGGATTGGAATTATGTAAAATGTGGCCAAAATTACATAGACTATAGTTTCCTATGTATCAATTTCAGATCCGAAGGAGGAAACAGTGACACGTGGCACGTCGTACAAGTTCGCTCTACTGAACTAGTCCATAATTAGGTCATTGTGGGAGATTGGGCATAAATTTTCCTTAAAGAATCCAAATCAGGTCAGAAATATGGAATTCAAAAGAACATTCAGAGGGCTGCTACAGGGCCGAATTTCAGATATTGAAGATCCGAAATCACAGAGATAATTCAATTTCAATATCAAGATCCTCAAAATAAAGAAAAAGGTGTGTATTTTTTAATTTTAATTTTAATTAATTAATTTATTTGTTTTTATTTTTTATTTATTTGTTTTTTGAATTGCATAATTCTTGTGTGAAAAATCAGTTTGAAGTGATTCCAAGGGCATATTGAAGCATATATATCAGTATTGGGTTCTAAAATGCCACTTAAAAAGAATTAAACACCCATTAAGCCTTCAAAAGGCTCTACTATGACTCATGAAGAGGAAGAAGCGCAACATGACATATCAAAATTACAAGAGCAAGTGCTCCAAATTTCACTCTCGCAAAGAGCAACAAAAAAATGAAATGGAAGTTTTGAAGAAAGAAATGGAAGCTAAGATGGATGGTTTGAAGAAAGGCATGTAAGCTAAGATGTATGGTTTGAAGAATGGAATGGAAGCTAGGATGGATGGCATGGAAGCTGGCATGGAAGTTAAGATGGATGACATGGAAGCTAAGATTGATGAAAAAATGAAAGACAACATGGAAGACATGAATAATGATCTAAAAGAAGACATGGAAGGTTTGATGACAAGGTTAATATAAGAAATGATTCCTAATGGTGGAAATATAGTAGAGGAAACTCATGATGAGAACAAAATATATGTTAATCGTGATTTCATAAATTCTAATGCTGGATTTAAGAACCACCATATTCCAAATATGGATATGACGAAGTTTGATGGAAAGGATCCCGTAACATGGATACTACAGATGGAGAATTATTTTGATCTCAATAATGCGCAAAACACACAAAAGGTACGCATTGCAAATTTACATTTAGAACAAAATACATTTGTATGGTATCGATGGCTTTTCTCCTATAAAAAAATTGTCACTAGGTCCATTTTTACAGAGGAAATGATTGCACATTATGAAGATACAAAGAGAAACACCTTCTTTAGCCAATTGATAAATCTCAAACAAAAGGGTTCAGTGGTGGAGCACATTGAGGACTTCCAAAAATTGAATATAAGGGTAGTTGATATTCCAGAGGAACACAAGATTGATGTCTTCTTAGAGACTTTAAAGGATAACATTCAACATGAAGTTTTTGTTTGGGAACCTAATTCATTGGAGAAGGCATTCAGGTTGGAAAGAAAAATTGAATGTAAAATTATGGCGACAAGGAAGCCTACCACTCACATCTATAAATATGGAAGTGTTGCTACTCCTAGACTTCCACAACCTATAGGGTTGACACCACAACAATTGGAAGAAAAAAGAGAAAAAAGGGCTTTGCTACAGTTGTGATAGAAAATACACTAAAGGTCATAAGTGTGCTGAGAAGAAATTATTTTACATAGATTTTGAAGAGGAGGAAGAAAATGTACAAGAAACTTCAAAAGAAGAGGATATATACCAGGAACCAACCCTAGAATAAGAAGAAATGAGTCTGACCATATCGTGTAATGCATTGGAAAGAATTACCACTCCTCAAACTCTCAAGATAAAATGACATATCAAGAAGAAAACGGTAATAGTGTTGATTGACTCAGGTAGTATCCATAATTTTATTCATTGTAAGGTAGCCAAGGAATTTGATTGTTTCCTATACCCAGCACCAGAATGTCAAGTGATGGTTGGAAATGGAGGAACTATAAATTGCTCTAGAAAAATCCATAATATCAAGCTAACCATGGGGGGATATGTATTGAATAGTCCAATGCTTTCCAATCCAATGGGAGGTGTTGATGTTGTACTACGAGTACAATGGTTACAATCTTTGGGGACGATAGCTTTTAATTTTCAAGAACTTTTCTTGAATTTTTTTCGGAAGGAAAGGAAATCGAATTACGGGGTATCCGAGGGAATCCAAGAAATATAATAAACTCTAATGTCATGACAAAGCTTATGAAGAAATAACAACGAGGTGTAATTGCAAAATTATGCTCACTAGAAGTTCCAACATCAAAATCATCTATTTATCTAAATCTCCAAAATTTCTTGGACAATCATTCCAAGGTGTTTGAAACTCCCAAAGGAGTCCCACCTATTCATGATCATGATCATGCTATTCATTTGATTCCAGGAAGTGTTCCTCCAAAAATCAGGCATTATATATATCCTTATGTCCAAAAGAGTGAAATTGAATGTATGATTGTAGAAATGTTAGAGGTTGGTATAATTCAACCTAGTCAAAGTTCTTTGTCTGCTCCAGTAGTACTGGTGCACAAGATGGAAGGATCATGGCACATGTGTTCGGATTATAGGGAGCTCAATAATCTGATTATTAAAGATAATTTTTTCATTCCTGTGATTGATGAGTTATTGAATGAATTACATGGAGAAAATTATTTTACCAATTTGGATCTTCATTCGGGATATCATCAAATTAGAATGAAGACTGAAGATATTATGAAAACAACATTTCAAACTCATGAGGGTCATTATGAATTTTTGGTCGTGCCTTTTGGCCTTACCAATGCACCTTTTACATTTCAAGGGTTGATGAATTCCATTTTCAAACCCTTCCTTAGAATATTTGTGCTAGTATTTTTTGATGACATACTAATATACAATAGGTCTTGGAAGGATCATGTTCAACATATTGACAGGGTGCTCAAACTATTGGAGGAGAAAAAATTATATGCAAAAACATCCAAATTTTTTTTTGGAGTACAAGAGGTGGAATATCTGGGTCATATTGTATCTCATGAGGGTATTAAGGTAGACCCTAACAAAATTAAAGCCATTAAGGAATGGAAATTCTGCAAAAAAATAAAGCAGTTGCGAGGATTTCTCGGGTTAACAGGGCATTATCGCAAGTTTGTTAATAATTATGGGAGAATAGTAGCACCTGTAACAACATTATTGAAGAAAGATGCATTTTCATGGACTCCTGAAGAAAATAAGGCCTTTTAACATCTTAAAGAGGAAATGTGCCTAACACCAGTCTTAGCTACGACAGACTTCACATAAACCTTTATTGTGGAATGTGATGCCTCAGGAAATGGAAATGGTGATGTTTTAATGCAAGAAGGAAGATCAATTGATTTTGAAAGTCATCCAATCAAAGGAAAGTATTTACAGAAAGCTATTTATGAGAAGGAAATGTTGGAAATACTACATGCACTAAAGAAATGGTGACCTTACCTAATGGGAAGACACTTCAAGGTAAAAAATAATCATGATAGTCTTAAACACTTTTTGGAACAAAGACTATCTTCAGAAGAGCAGCAAAGATGGGTCACAAAGATGTTGGGTTATAACTTTGAAATCATCTACAAAAAAGGGAAGCTAAATGTTGTTGCAGATGCACTCTCAAGAAAGGATGAAGAGGTGGAAGCATTGCTTTGTGCCATTTCTATTATCCAAACATATTGGATAACCAAAGCAAGGGATGAATGGAAGAAGGACAAAGAAGTGTGGACACTCATTCAAAAGTTGCAGTAAGATCCTAGTACATCTAATACATTTAGTTGGAAATGATTCCTTATGGTACACAGATCGCTTATATATATGCAATAATTCCCAACTAAAACAAAATATTCTTTTGGAATTGCACACTTCTCCTTTAGGAGGACACTCGGGATTTTTAAAAACTTACCACAGGGTGAAGAACGCTTTTTTTTTGGATGGTTTTATATTTGATATTCAAAAGTTTGTGGCGAAATGTTTGGTTTGCCAGCAAAATAAAGTTGATACAATTAAGACCTTGGGTCTTCTACAACCTTTATCCATTCCAAACCAATTTTGGGAGGAGATTTCAATGGATTTTATCACAAGTTTACCTAAGTCCAAAGGAAACAGTGTCATCAAGGTGGTAGTTGATAGACTTACCAAGTATGCAAAATTTTGTGCATTATCTTGTCCATTTAAAGCAAGAAAAATTGCTATTGAATTTATGGAAAGAATTCAAAAGCTACATGGAAACCCAAGGATTATTTTAAGTGACAGAGATTCCATTTTTACTAGAAATTTTTGGACAAAATTATTTTCTTGTTTGGGTACTCAACTAGCTCATAGCTCATCTTATCATCCTCAATCCGATGGTCAAACTGAGATATTGAATAAATGTTTGGAAGGATATCTTCGTTGTTTTGTATATGATGAGAAAACACAATGGGTCAAGTGGTTACCTCTCACTGAATGGTGGTATAACCCTTACTTCTATATTGCAGCAAAAAAAACCCCATTTATGGAACTTTATGGATATCATCCACTGTCAATCACATTTTCTTTAAGAGAAAATTCTAAGGTTCAAGAAATGGAATATCACATCAAGTATCAACAATAAGTTCTCCAACTCTTAAAGGATAACCTAAATTTGGCAAAAAATCAATTGAAACAACAAGCAGATCAGCATCGCAGCGAGAGAAGTTTTGATGTAGGAGACTGGGTATTTTTACGACTACAACCATACAAACAATTGTCCCTCAAGCAAGCTAAGGAGGATAATAAATTATCGCCAAAGTACTATGGTCCTTACAATGTGTTGCAAAATATTATTACTATGGCATACAAATTGGAGCTTCCTGCTTCTTCACGAGTGCATGCAATTTTCAATGTTTCATGCTTAAAGAAGGTTATAGGGGAAAAGGTTCCATTTCAAACAATATTTCCAGAACTTGATGAGGAATGAAAAACCATATTGGAACCTGAATCAATCATGGAAAAAAGAACTCGACAGCTATGAAATCGATCAATTTCAGAGTATATCATCAAATGGAAGAACTTAACCACTGAAGATTCTACATGGGAGGATGAGAATTTTATACAGATGCATCCGGAGCTACTCAAGCGTTGAGGACAACACTTTTTTGAAGGATAGGGGCATGTTAGGTCCCCATATTACTAGTATATTCCCTTATTTTTGTTAGTGTAACCCCCTTATTGTTATTGTTGTACCCCTATAACCCCAATATTGTTATTATTGTTCCCTTTCATTATTATTGTTAGGTCGGATAGGATTATATTGTGACCTCATGGAATCCTATATATAAAAGGAGTTTTTTTCATTTATATCATCCAATAATTGTTCATTTATGTAATTTAAAGGAGTTTTCCCCCTTGAAGTGGCTTATTTCTAAGGCATTGATATCTCTTTTCTTCTATTTTTAGAGCTGGTTTCATAACATGATTTTGATAATTTTCACTCTTTCTTGTGTTGCACTTTGGCACACCACTAGAGGTATCTCTAGTGCACTCTTCTGCATTATCTTATGTGATATATCATAAGAATTTTCACTATACACCTTCCCACAACTTAGCACACTTTCTAGTTGCAGTCGACACTTGTGTCATAACTTGTATTCTATGTGTCACAAAGCTACATTTCATTTGTCGCACTTATAAATAAGTGTCTCTTTATTATTGTTTCATGGTATGCATGTGGATATTAAGTATTGTGCAATCTATTGGCTTGTGTTTGATGGTATACATGTGTTTGAATATGTTTTTGAATGTGTTTATATCATGTATTCTCTCTTTTTCCATTGATCCAACACTATAATGGAGTTCATCGATGTCCTCACATCTTGTGCAAATCAAGAGCATAATTAATCTATAGGAAAGTGATGAGTACTTTGCACACTCTTAAATCTTAGTAATGAAATCCTTATCTCGCATACATGTGCACTGTGACCATCTTAAAAACAATATCCTCCAACTGCACATTGAGAAACCTTGGAGTCTGAGATCATCAATCCAGTTGCTTAGCCTTTCCAACTACGTAGTTCATGATCCCTCCTCCCCTATTTTAACATTACACAGTTGAAGTGGAAAATGGGGCCATCCCTGTGTCATTTTCATTCCCAACTAGGAGGTCCCCAAAGACTCCTCTTTAACTACTGCACATTATGCAGTTACAGTTCCCTAACGTACCTCCCTGTCTCCCTAACTTGCTCAACTGTGCAATCTCATTATTATTCCTTGCCTCAACTACACATTGCATAGTTCTAGTGGAAAATGGAGCCTCTGGATCAATGTTAAAGAGAATTTCATAGTACCTTGAGCTTGCCTCTCCTTCACTGTGCATTATGTAGTTATAGTCAACAAGCCTCCAACCCTTATCTGCTAGACCTTCCCACTACACAAAAGACTTGTCATGTCCTCCCTTTACTGTGCATTGCACATTTTGAGTTAGCATTGAGGAGCTTGCAACAGAGAACTATGCAATACTTGAAACTTCACTTTGTGAAATAAACCTAAAACTTTACTCCATGAGAAATTATAAAACCTTGAGAATTGTAATTGAAGTTGAACAAGTGCAGAGGAGATTTCAACAAATTCTCTTAAAGTATATTCAGGAAGATGTGTAACTGTTGAAAAGGTATATTATTTTTCAGTAGGATGAACTACAACTGAAGAGGAACTAGTATCAGATGATGTAATGGGATGGATAGTTTAAAAAAAGAATCTTCAGGAAAATCACAATGGAATTTTTCGGGTTGACACGTTTCAAACCACTTAGTGTGGTTCATCATCATGACTTCGAATGATGAACTGAAATAAGCAAGGAAATAAATATTGTAGAGATGTAAAGAAAATATATAACAAATAATAATAAAATATAGAAATTAAATGTTATTTTATTCAAAATTAGAATATTAAAGAAAAATTAATATATTTTATTAAATTTTAGCGTTAAATAAATATATAATGATTATCTATCGCCCTCCTTCTAGTGCCAAAATTGTTGACAAGTGGGGAAGTTCCTAGTTTCAATGAGTTGCGTATTGACCCAATCAAGGTCCCAATTAGACCCATTTTCATTTAAGTGGCTATATACTCTCCAAAACCAATGTCTGGTTGATGATTCTAACTTAAAACTAGATTGAACAAATGATAAAAATTAAACTAAATTAAGGAAAATATATGACGTAGATTAATATTTACAATTAACTACAATAATTATATATATATATATATATATATATATATATATATATATATATATATATATATATATTTTTGTTTTAAATTAAGATTTGGCCTGAAGGATCAAACAACGATGAGGGTGGGGGGATGGGGAATTCATTCAAATGTAATATTAAAAAAAAAAGTATGTGTGCTTGAATTTGGTTGGAATTTGGGTCCAGCTAACTACATAGGATGATTCAGGAGGAATCTTTTTCAAAAGTCCAATATATATATATATATATATATATATATATATATATATATATATATATATATATATATATAAGATTTTCCTCTTTTATTTGCATGCAATAACTAGAATAAATAACCTGAAAGGAAATATATCTCAGAAGCAAGAGAAGGGTAAAATTATATTGATCGAACATCATCCTTTACCATCAAATGAAAATATAAACTGAGAACAAATAATAATTTCTTTTGATAAAAAAAGAAACTATAACATATCATATTAAGTGTTAATCAGAATATCTTAAAATTCAATAGAAATAAATATGTCAAAAAGTCAGAGAATAATTACCATATACATCAATTAAATAATTAAAATTACTACATGCTATCAAATGCATAACTCAAGAACACATTCAATTCTGAAATTTCGTCTTCAAAATATTTAAGCCAAAATCTAATTATAGAATCCATGTCTTGCGTCTTTAAAAATATCCACTCATACACCAACGCAAAAGGTCATATAAATACTAAAATAAAATAAGATAAGATTTGTTTTCTAAGTATTTAAAAATATAAAATCTCCAAAAGTTTCTCCAAAAAAGAATAATTCGAAAATAATATCTTATCATTATCAAAAATATCTTTCTCTTCGGATTTTGTAGGCCATTTTAATCTTCTTCTTCTTCTTCTTCAGAATATTTATCCGTAGTGGGCAAAAAATTTAGATAATTTTCTTGGATAAAGGTTACCCAATTTGTGAACAGACGCGTGATTTCAGAGAAATGAACTAGCCAAAAATTATCAATATTAAAATGACACCTAGCTACCAAAATTTGAATGTATCTCTTCCTTTTAATATATTCAATAGAAAATCCTGAAATCAATTTGGTCTATTCAAACAAAATTTGACGAAATTTATGAAAATACTAAAGACTCTTGTTGATTTAGAATTCCTGATGCAATTTCTGTTACAGGTTTTGAGCTTGGTAAAATCAAATTCTTCTATGAAATCAGATCCATCATCCCAAACTAAGTCACAATGTTCAATTTTTCTTTTATTCCATTCCTTAATCTCTTTTTCATTAGACTCACTTTTATTGAAAGAGGCAAGCATTTCTCTTTTATCTATCTTGGATACTTTAGGAATATGTTTGGGCCACAATTGTTTCTCCCAATATAGAATCAATATGAATATATCCTTAATAGTTTTGTCTTCTTCAACCAAACATTCAACTTTATCATTGATATTGAAATTTTCTTGGTAAAATCTATAGATTTTATCTAGTTGTTTATAGAATTTAATTTGATTTTTTTGTAATACTTGATTAATATGCAAAGCTGGTTCTTTTAACATATTCATGCTCTAATCAACATCATGGTTCTGTTTTAATTGAATATGAATAACTTCAAATTTTTTTATTTAATGTTGTAGTCACACTTCAATATTACTATTAGCTTCTTCCTTTAGAATTCATATCTGATCCTCATGAGCCTTCCTTATATCTTCTATATGTTGGGCATGCTTCATTTTCAAGTCTTTTAATTTTATTTGAAATTCATTTTGCAAATTATCCCTTTCAATAGAAAAACCTCCTACAAGGCTATAGAATGAGCCTTCCCTTGTTCTTCACTGAAGGTTTTTCTTTTTTCCACTTCTACTTCAAATTTTTTGACTCTTCAAAGTTTAATCTGGAATGCTATTGAAAAATCACTAACTGAGTGTTGTTGGTAATTCACAAAATCTCCTAGAGCATGTGATGATTCTTTGATTTTGTATTTTACATCAGTTGATGTTTGCCAACTGAATTCAGAAATTGTTTCAAAACCATCTAACTTCCTCTTCTTTGTTTTTCTTACAACTAATTTTGTTTGTAAATTAAAATAATATTAATTTAGAGAGGGAATAATTTTAGATATTGGTTCAACTTCAAAAATAGGCTTGAAAGTAAAACAACTTAATGGAATGTCTGTAGAAATAGGATTCACTGAATTTTTGGAAGCAATTTTAGGAATTGAAAGCTCATAAACTTCCATTACTTGGTTTTTAGACTCCTTTCCTTTATCAGGGTTGTCTCACAATATTGACTGTGAAGTTACTTGCTTATATTTATCTTCATCAATACCCATTTTTTCATTTTGTTCTGCATATTTATCAATCTATTAATCTTGTTGATTGATTTATTTTGGAGAGTCAAGAATAATCATATATCGGGTATGTGTGTCTTGTTTTGTTGTATTTTCTATGTATTTTGTTGTGTCCTTTTTATGATATTTACCTTCTACAACTTCCTATATGTCTTGCACTTTTTTACTATCTTGATATTTATCTTTTTTTGTTGTATTTTCTATGTATTTTGTTGTGTCCTTTTTATGATATTTACCTTCTACAACTTCCTATATGTCTTGCACTTTTTTACTATCTTGATATTTATCTTTTGCATTGTCATCTTTATTAACATCTAAACTAGTCAATACATGAGTTAACAGAAACATTAGTCAAAATTTCTACTTGAGTTACTTGAGTTTTTTCAAATGTATAGGTCATCTCTGAAAGGATTTGATTAAATTGAAATTTTAAATATTCAGGAGATTTGAGATCTTGAATAGAGGTGGAAGAGTGAATACTCTTTGCGTGAGGAAGGATTCATAAGTATTATTTCCAAATACTTTAGTTCTAGCCTTCTCCCCATTATCCATTAATTTCTTGATCAAAATCATAAATATTGACAAAGAGATAGTCAAAGGGAGGTTGTTGATGTGTAAAAGTTTTAATATAATTGAAATTTTTGTAATGCTCATTAATTATAACCCTAGGATCATAATCATAATGAGGCAATTAGTATAACTAAATATATTGAAGCTCTTGTGCTTTTTTACTTCATGTCCTCTGTCTTTCAAACTCAACTTTCCAATTTTGATTGGAAAAATAGGCCAAATTTTCTTTTGGAGTCTGCTTAATTTCCAAGCTTGATCATGAAGTGCAGTTTGATTGGCTATCTCCCTTATAATAATAATTATTTCAGGAATGTACCTTGGAAAAGCATGAGGACCTACTTCATTACCATATACCCTAATGCAAGTGAACAATTCATCAATGAACCAATCACCAATATGTTATAATTCCTCCTTAAGATCTTGGTTGATTCTTGCAGGAGTTTTCGCAAAAAATAAACTCATGCAAATGGACCATGAAATAACTATAGATATCATAAAAATGAAGCTTGAAATTTCTTTCCTAAAGAACCGAGTAATTCTGAATGGCTTGTTGGTGTTCAGAGGAATAGTTCCATTTCATGAATGGGAAAGGAACCAAGGAAATTAGAATATCCATTAGATAGGTTGACATGCAAAACATTTTCTCATACCCTGGAGGGGATAAAAGTGATAATTTAAGGGAGTTTGATAAACTCCTAGATAGAATATCAACCCAAGTAAACCTTTTTTTATTCATGAGAGATATAATGAATCAAAGGAGTCCATTGAATTTTTTGGTGCTCAAAAATTTTCTCTCCTTACAACTTAGATAACATATTGATAATAAACCTAAGAGGTTTCTTGGAGATGACAACATGATAATATTTAGTCATTTTTAGTTTATCTCCTTCTGACTCCCTCAACCAATGCTTAATAACTTTTTTATAATCCTTATTTTTCTCTTTAAGAACTATGTTGTTTAAATTATCCAGGAATTCAGTAGTAAGGAAGAATTCCGAGGAATTTAGTTTATAAATTGCAATGAGGACCTTAGGCTTCTAGGATGTTATTACATTCTTACTGCAATCTACAATTGAATAAGTGGGAATATGCACATGTGCTAAAATCGAGAAAATCATATCATAATATGAGAAACTATTGGCCCTAGAAACAACCTTAAGTAGTTTTCTTTTTCTAATATTCTCAAATTGAGTATTTCTCTCTCCATTTGAAGTATCTAACTGTAACCACTCCTTTTCTTCAAATAAATTGAAAATTTCTTCCCATTCTGTTTACCTGCATCATGTGTTTTGAAAGTCGTATCAGAGATGAGTGTTGGGTTCATGATTATATTCCTTAGGTCCTAGAATATCTACTCCTTTGAGTTTCTCCTAAATTTCTTGGACCACTTGCCTAGACACGGTAGTTTCACTTTTTTTACCCTTTTTGTAACATACATGAAAAATTTAGAAAAAAAAAGATTTATTCCATAAAAACAATTAATTCAATGATGATGAACTTTTAAACTATAAATACTTATCAGGATTGAAAAGCTTATGTGTTTGAATTTCACTAAATCTGGCCAAATTTTACAATCTTGAATTGCATTTTAGCTAAAGATTAAGACACATGGTAAATGCAGTTTATCAAATATTGAAGGTGGAGAGGTGAAATCTTTAGTAAATCCTCGATGCGTGGCTTAATTTATATGACAAGTGAGTAAATTTCACATAAATGCTAAATGACCGGTAATCGTTGCTAAAAAATGACGCAAGTTCGGGGAGGTAAAATTCGGGATGAAATTAATTCAAAAATGAAAAACTTTAATGAAGTCAAGACAAATTACCTATGTTTTATTTGGTGAAAATATATCGAAAATCTAATAAAGACAAAGAAAGGCACTATAATTAAGAAATACAAAAAAATAATAAAAAATTATTCAAAGTCTGGACAGTCGGGAGTCAGGTTGTCTGGAGGTATATCACAACTTCCCTTATGATTATTGGTTCCAACCTCGATTTAAGACAAGGTCAGGATGGCCACCAAGTCGAGAGTTGTGTTGTTGGGGGTAAGATAGTCTGAAGGAAAAAATATAAATCACAACCAACATAGTTCTGACTTCCACCTACAAGAGCTAGGGATGAACACGAATTTGGGAGTTTGGTAGTCAAGACTTCCTTTATTGTTTGAAAAACTAAAAAGGTCTTACCTATGACTTCCTAAATTTTATTATCTTTTTAGATTAAATTTCTTTGTTTTCTTATTTTTTATTATATAAAAGATATAATAATTTTTTTAGATATGGTTCTCATTTTCTTTCTTTTAGACAAATAAAAAGATAAAAATGAGGAGGTTGTTGTAGTTCTAACAACAAATCCTTGAAAAAATTATTTTATGACTTTGATATTAAACATATAGTTGAAAAGTTAAGAGAGACAAATGAAATGATGTGTTGATGTAAATATTTATTTTCAAATAGAAGAATAAATTGTTTTTGGTATGTTAATAATATAGAAAATATGTTATAGACTTATCATGTGATAATAGACTCCTAGGAAAATAGTTGGAATTAGTTATGCACAAGAAGGGGCGGGAACAAAAAAAGAAAAACCCTCCTTTTTATCATTCAGTTAAAATATTGGCAAAGATACACCACGGATAAAATTCATGACTATAGATAGATGTTATGAGGTGACAACTATACAAAAATAGCTGCAGGAGATAAAGGAAGTTTCTTTTAAAAAATAAACCAGTCAGAGAGAATGATTGACTTTTAATCCAAAAAATTAGAAATACATTGATAAAGGGTTAAGGAGGTGAACTTGAAATGGATTCTTGTGCTTTTTTCCTCAAAGGGAGAAGTGGAGCTCAAGGGAAATAACTGAGAAAGCTAGTTCATCTTTGGGAGAACGTGGACCTTTAGTATATTTCTTGGAAGATTTTAGATAAGTATACGGAATGTTTGATTGATTATGTGATAGTTGATTTCGTTTAAGGAAATATAATAGATTTTATTATGAATTTAAAATGTTTTAGTATTGTTGAATAAACTATGGAAAAGTTCTAAAAATGTTTTGTAAATGTAACGGGTAAATATGTGTACCAATGTATGTGATTTGTGTGTATCTGTTTTTGTATGTTAAGGTAACTAGAAGACTTCACGTACATGACAACTATTTCCTCTATTGTTGATATGGATTTATGTAGGGACGCAACAAAATACAAAAATAACCATAAACATAGAGATGCAGTGGAAATAATGCTTCATTTCATTAATATCTAATAACATAAATATGCTTACAGACATAATGGAAATAAAATAGCTAGGGTGCTAGTAGCAAATCTCTGAGAAGAGATGTGGCAAAAACAGACCTCTAAACTATGTTACAATGAGGCTTGAGGGCCTATTTATTATTGAGAAAACAATGGAGAACTCTAAACGTCCAAAAACCTAACCCTAGGAGATAAAGCGCCAAAACTATGGGCCCCTTTTGGGTAAATTGGTGTTTCAACTTTCTGGGGTCGTAACTTTGGCATACTATCTCCATTTGACGCACATGATACATCATTAGAAATATATATCCGAGGAATACAACTGATTCCACAAATATTGATTGCAAAACAAAATTGAAATCATATTTGGCAGAGGCGCGATGCCCAAAAAACGTCATTTAGGGCCTCAAAATGGCTCCGGAAGTTCAGGACCTAAAAAACTGCTAAAAATAGTAAGTTGTGCTGCAACTTAGAAAATGAAAGAACTGATGGTGGGGGTTCAAATGGAATAGGTGGGTGGCCACCAATATCCACCTGGATCATTAAGGCCCCAAAACGGCTCTGGGAGTGCAGGACCCGAAAACCTGCTAAAAATAGTAAGTTGTGCTGAATGTGAAAAGCTTCAAGAATTGATGGTGCGGGTCCAAATGGAATAGGTGGGTGGCCACCGATATCCACCTGGATCATTCCTCCCTCTTTAAAAATCAATAGTCCCCATTGCATTGAGATCCTCCATGAGATGAGGCAAATTCTGTTGAACTGGGTATTAGATTTGTCGAAGATGTCATGGACCTATGGGAGGACATGCTGGATGCGTTTAGTAAATTTTGTTTCTTTATCAACCTTAGACAATACATGTGTGGATTATATCTGTGTAGTCACATGAGGTATGGCAACATCAGGCAACGGTGCGTCGGGGATCAAATCAATGGAGTGCTTGTCCTAACAGTGTAGAGGAACCTCTGCGAGTGAGAAGAAAATTTCCTGGTAGTCCTCCTTGAATTTTTCCATCTGTTGCTGTTGTGCAAGGGAGCCCTGTTTTGAGGTTGTGGCCACAATATTCTTCTTTTCTTGTGAGCGAGTTGTAAGGAAAATAAATTTCTTGGTTTGGTAAACAATCTTACTGCGTTGTTTTGCATTAGTCAAAGAGATGACAGGAGGCGGTACTACCTTTGGTACCCTGTACAAGTTATTTCCCAAAGTAATAACAACATCATGAGGCCTAGACTCATACACATCATGTCGTCTCCACAAGTATGGTTATCCCAATAATACATCAGCTACATCAAGAGGAGCAACATCACACAATACCTCAACCATGAATGGCTTGATACTGTACAGAAGGCGGCACTGCTGGCAGATGCAGAGATCTCTCCCTGGGTGGAGCCACCCGATGGTATACGGCTAAAGGTGTGCTATGCTTGGTAGGCCAAGTCACTTACGACCTTTACTGAAATGAGGTTCTTTTGGTTTCCGCTATCAACGATAAATTGCAGCAGAGAACCCTTCACCCACATCTACGAATGGAAGAGGCGCTCCCCCTCCTCTGGATCCTTCGAATCCTCCCTCTAGATCTTGGTGGTGGAAAAAATGGCACTAGGATCCACATCAATGATCTTATTCCCCTTGTCATTTCATTTTTTTGGTTCTGACTCAGGATCAGAAAATGCATTTGATTCGGGTGCCTTTAGTTCGGCCACCAATGACTGTTTGGCCTGACACTCATTTTTGTTGTGAGTGGGGCTGTTATGAAATTCACACCACTTCCCTATGTCCTTCTTTGGATTTTTGGTGTTGTTCTGAGTCACACCGCTTTTTCCTTGTCCCTTGTTATTTGATTCGGGGGCACCTTTCGGATTCGCAGATCTAAAGTCTCGCTTCTTCTGCTTAAATTTCTGCTCGATCTTGGCGGCATAACGATATGTTGTGCCAAGAAATGTAATGTCGAGGAACTTCATTTCCTCATGAATGTGTTTGTGCAAACAGCCATGATACTTGAGCACCAAATGTCCCTCTGAATATTTAATACCCAACTTTGTGCGTAGGGTATGGAACAGATTCGTTAATTCGTGCACATCTTGATCCCTTTGTTGCCACAGCGTGGTCCATTGAATGTATTTGTCCTCATAGCTCCCCACGGGGTAATATTGTTCCTTGATGCTGTCTCGGAATGAATTCCAAGTGGGTGTGGCCGAGAACATAGAGGTTTCCCCTTCGTCCTCTTGCTCACAGTAGGTTTCCCAAAAGTCTTTGACAATGGGAGTGGCTTTAAGGAGTGAAAAAATAATCTTTTCTCGGTCAAAGAAATCATGGACCGAGAAATACCCTTCCAGCAAATTCAACCATCTATCTATGGCGTCTACATCTATTTTTCCTTCAAATATAGGAATGTAAAAGTTTACCTGTACCTTGAAGGGAGTGGCACCTCCAGAGTGGTTGTTGGATGCAGATGCGCCGTAGGTGGGCAGTCATTGAAGGATCTAAGCAAAGTTATCCATCATCGCGTTCCTTTGTTTCTCGAGGGCCTCCTCGAGCAATATTTTGATAGGATCTCTTGATCCCTTTTCTTTCTTTTCTTCTGCCATGGGAGGTCATCGGGGTTTGCGAGGCTGATCTTGCAAGGGTTCAACCAAATCGAGCCCTAACTCCTTATACCCTGACCGCATTGGGGACATGCAAAGAAAAAGACCGCTTTGATACCACTGATCTGGATTTATGTAGGAACACAACAGAATACATAAATAACCATAAACATAGAGATGCAGCGGAAATAATGCTTCCTTTCATTAATATCAAATAACATAAATATGCTTACAGACATAATGAAAATAAAATAGCTAGGGTGTTAGTAGCGAATCTCTGAGAAGAGATGTGGCAGCTACAGACCTCTGAAATGTGATACAATGAGGCTCGAAGGCCTATTTATTATTGAGAAAACAATGGAGAACTCTAAACATCCAAAAACCTAACCCTAGGAGATGAAGCGCCAAAACTATGGGCCCCATTTGGGTAAATTGGTGTTTCAAACTCTCGGGGTCGTAACTTTGGCATACTATCTCTGTTTAACGCACATGATACATCGTTATAAATATCTATCCAAGGACTACAACTTTTGCCATTAATATTGATTCCAAAACGAAATCTAAATCATATTCGCCGAAGGCGCGATGCCCAAAAAATGTCGTTTAGGGCCTCAAAATGGCTTCGAAAGTTCAGGACCCGAAAAACTGCTAAAAATAGTAAGTTGTGTTGCAACTTAGAAACTCAAAGAACTAATGGTGGGGGTTCAAATGGAATAGGTGGGTGGCAACCAATATCCACCTAGATCATTAAGACCCGAAAATGGCTCCGGGAGTGCAGGACCCGAAAACCTGCTAAAAATAGTAAGTTGTGCTGAATGTGAAAAGCTGCAAGAATTGATGGTGCGGGTCCAAATGGAATAGTTATGTGGTCATTGAAATTCACCTGGATCATTCCTCCCTCCTTAGGAATCAATTGTCCCCATTGCGTTGAGATCCTCCATGAGATGAGATAAATTCTGTAGAACTAGGTATTAGATTTGTCGAAGATGTCATGGACATGCGGGTGGACATGCTAGATGCGTTTAGTAAATTTTTTTTCTTTATCAGCCTTAGACAGTACATGTGTGTATTATGTCTGTGTAGTCGCATGAGGTATGGAAACATCAGGTAGCAGTGCGTCGGGGGTCAGATCAATGGAGTGTTTGTCCTGACAGTGTAGAGGAACCTCTGTGAGTGAGGAGAAAATTTCCACGTATTCCTCCATGAATTTGTCCATCTGCTGCTGCCGTATAGGAGAGCCCTGTTTCGAGGTTGTGGCCACAATATTCTTATTTTCCTGTGAGCGAGTTGTAAGTAAAATAAATTTCCTGGTTTGGGAAACAATCTTACTGCATTGTTTTGGAGTAGTCAAAGAGATGACAGGAGGGGGTACTACCTCTAGTATCCTGTACAAGTTATTTCCAAAACTAATAACAAAATCACGATGCCTAGACTCATACACAACATGTTGCCTCCACAAGAATGGTTGGCCCAATAATACATCAACTACATCAATAGGAGCAACATCACACAATACCTCATCCATGAATGTCTTGATACTGTACGGAAGGTGGCACTGCTAGTGGATGCGGAGATCTCTCCCTGGGTGGATCCACTCGATGGTATACGGCTGTGGGTGTGCTATGGTCGGTAGGCCGAGCCGCTTCACGACCTCTACTGAAATGAGGTTCTTTTGGCTTCCGCTATTGACGAGAAATTGTACCGGAGAACCTTTCATCCACATCTACAAATGGAAGAGGTGCTCCCCCTCCTCTGGATCCTCCCTCTGGATATTGGTGGTGGCAAAAATGGCATTGGGATCCAAATCAATGATCTGCTTCCCCTTGCCATTGCCTTTGTCTAGTTCTAACTCAAGATCAGAAAATGCATCTGATTCGGGTGCCTTTAGTTCGACCACCAATGGCAGTTTGGCCAGACACTCATTTATGCTGTGAATGGGGTTGTTATGAAATTCACGCCACTTCCCTATGTCCTTCTTTTGATTTGTGGTGTTTTTCTGAGTCACATCGCTTTGGCCTTGCCCCTTGTTCTTCGGTTTGGGGGCACCTTTCAGATTCGCAGATCTAAAGTCTCTCTTCTTTTGCTTAAATTTTTGCTCGATCTTGGCAGCATAGAAATATGTCGTGCTAAGTGATGTAATGTCGAGGAACTCAATTTCCTCCTGAATGTGTCTGTGCAAACAGCCACGATACTTGAGCACCAAATTTTTCTCTGAATCTTTAATACCCAACTTTTTGCGTAGGGTATGGAATAGATTCATCAGTTCATGCACATATTGATCCCTTTGTTGCTGCAGAGTGGTTCATTGGATGTATTTGTCCTCATAGCTCTCCACAGGGTAATATTGTTCCTTGATGCCATCTCGAAATTAATTCCAAGTGGATGTGGCTGAGAACATAGAGGGTTCCCCTTCGTCTTCTTGCTCACAGTAGGTTTCCCACCAGTCTTTGACATGGGGGGCGGCTTTAAGGAGTGAAAAAATAATGTTTTCTCGGTCAGAGAAATAATGGACTGAGAAATACCCTTCCAGCAAATTAACCATCTATCTACGATGTCTACATCTATTTTTCCTTCAAATACAGGAATGTCAAAGTTTACCTATACCTTGAAGGGAGTGGCACCTGCAGAGTGGTTCTTGGATGCAAATGTGCCGTAGGTGAGCAGTCGTTGAAGGATCTGAGCAAAGTTATCCATCATCATGTTCCTTTGTTTCTCGAGGGCCTCCTCGAGCAATATTTTGATAGGATCTCCTGCTCCCTCGTCTTTCTTTTCTTCCACCATGCGAGTTCATCGGGGCTTGCGAGGCTGATCTTGCAAGGGTTCAACCAAATCGAGCCCTAACTCCTTATACCTTGACCACATTGGGGACATGCAAAGAAAGACAAAGAAAGAGAAGATCGCTTTGATACCACTGATCTGGATTTATGCAGGAACGCAAAAAAATACATAAATAACCATAAACATAGAGATGTAGTGGAAAGAATGCTTCATTTCATTAATATCAAATAACAGAAATATGCTTACATACATAATGGAAATAAAATAGCTAGGGTGCTGGTAGTGAATCTCTGAGAAGAGATGTGGTGGCTATAGACCTCTGAACTGTGTTACAATGAGGATCGTGGGCCTATTTATTATTGAGAAAAAATTGTAGAACTCTAAATGTCCAAAAACATAACCCTAGGAGATGAAGCACCAAAACTATGGGCCCTGTTTGGGTAAATTGGTGTTTCAACTTCCCGGGGTCGTAACTTTGGCATACTATCTCTGTTTGACACACATGATACATCATTATAAATATCTATCCAAGGACTAAAATTTCTATCATGAATATCATTTCTAGAACAAAATCAAACTCATCTTTGCTGGAGGCGCGATGCCCAAAAAATGTTGTTTAGGGCCTCAAAATGGCTCCGAAAGTTCAGGACCCGAAAAACTGCTAAAAATAGTAAGTTGTGCTGCAACTTAGAAACTCAAAGAACTGATGGTGTGGGTTCAAATGGAATATGTGGGTGGCCACCAATATCCACCTGGATCATTAAGGCCCCAAAAAAGCTCCGAGAGTGCAGGACCCGAAAACCTGCTAAAAATAGTAAGTTGTGTTGAATGTGAAAAGCTGCAAGAATTGATAGTGCGGGCCCAAATGGAATAGGTGGGTGGCCACCGATATCCACCTGGATCATTCCTCCCTCCTTAGGAAGTAATGGTCCCCATTGTGTTGAGATCCTCCATGAGATGAGGCAAATTCTATTGAACTCGGTATTAGATTTTTCGAAGATGTCATGGACCTACGGGCGGACATGCTAGATGCATTTAGTAAAATTTGTTTCTTTATCAGCCTTAGACAATACATATGTGGATTCTGTCTGTGTAGTTGCATGAGGTATGGAAACATCAGGCAGCGGTGCGTCGGGGGTCAAATCAATGGAGTGCTTGTCCTAACAGTGCTGAGGAACCTCTGTGAGTGAGGAGAAAATTTCCTCGTATTCCTCCATGAATTTGTCCATCTGCTGCTGCCATGCAGGGGAGCCCTGTTTCAAGGTTGTGGCCACAATATTCTTCTTTTCCTATGAGCAAGTTGTAAGGAAAATAAATTTCTTGGTTTGGGAAACAATCTTACTGCGTTGTTTTGCAATAGTCAAAGAGATGACAGGAGACAGTACTACCTCTGGTATCCTGTACAAGTTATTTCCCAAAGTAATAACAACAACATGAGGCCTAGACTCATACATAGCATGTCCCCTCCACAAGTATGGTTGCCCCAATAATACATTAGCTACATCAAGAGGAGAAACATCACACAATACCTCATCCATGAATGGCTTGATACTGTACAGAAGGCGGAACTGCCGGTGGATGCAGAGATCTCTCCCTCGGTGGAGCCACCCGATGGTATACGGCTACGGGTGTGCTATGGTTGGTAGGCTGAGCCGCTTCATGACCTCTTCTGAAATGAGGTTCTTTTGGCTTCCGCTATCGATGATAAATTGCAGCAGAGAACCCTTCACCCACATCTATGAATGGAAGAGGCACTCCCCCTCCCATTAGGGGAATTTTTAGGTCTAAAATGGGCCTCCTAAGGAAATAATAAAATAACAGCTTAACCAATAAAATAATATTTATTAATTTAAAATTCACTTTTTTCACCACAATTCATGTAACCATAGTTAAATTCAATTCAAAAGTTGTACCAAAATAAAATTAATAAAAAAATGTTATTGATGTGACTATAAATAAGAATGAGATTTTCAAGAAAAAGTTATTATCATTGAACAACTAATGCATTTTGCCTTTGTACTTAAATAACTTAAAATAAAATATAAATATAAATTTATAAATTATTAATTATTATATGCTATTAATAGAAATTTAAATTATTGAAATTGTATAATAACATGTAATTAATATACTTTATAAAAATAATATAATATAATAAATGTATAGGGATATGCATTGTTTCTTTCAAGAAATATGAAATGACAATAATATATTTTTATTCAGAAAGTGTGAAATGACATTCATTATGAGTACTTTACTTTGACTTTAAAAATACTTAGAGCACTACCATGGTTAACCATGAGTTTTTATCCACCATTGAGAATGTGACAAGTAAGTACCTTTAACTTAATCAATGCCACCTCAACCATTAGGGATGATATCATCCCCTAAAATGTGATTGGTTCTCATAAAGTGAATTTTGATTGTACATTTTCCTTAGGAGGCCCATTTTAGACCTCAAAATTTCCCTAATATCTGGATCCTCTGGATCCTCCCTTTGGATCTTGGTTGTGGCAAAAATGGCACTAGGATCCACATCAATGATCTACTTCCCTTTGTCATTGCCTTTGTCTAGTTCTAACTCAGGATCATAAAATGCAACTGATTCGGGTGCCTTTAGTTCGGCCACCAATGACTGTTTGGCCCGACACTCGTTTGTGTTGTGAGTGGGGCTGTTATGAAATTCACACCACTTCCCTGTGTCCTTTTTTGGATTTGTGGTGTTGTTCTGAGTCACACTGCTTTGGCCTTGCCCCTTTTTCTTCGGTTCAGGGGCACCTTTTGGAATTGCAGATCCAAAGTCCTGCTTCTTCTGCTTAAATTTCTACTCAATCTTGGCGGCAGAGCGATATGCCGTGCCAAGCGATGTAATTTCGAGGAAGTCCATTTCCCCCTAAATGTGTTTGTGTAGACAGCCACGGTACTTGAGCACCAAATGTCTCTCTAAATATTTAATACCCAACTTTTTGCGCAGGGTATGGAACAGATTCGTTAGTTTGTGCACATCTTGATCCCTTTGTTGCCGCAACGTGGTCCATTGGATGTATTTGTACTCATAGCTCCCCATGGGGTATATTGTTCCTTGATGTCGTCTCGAAACGAATTCCAAGTGGGTGTGGCCGAGAAAAGAGAGGGTTCCCCTTCGTCCTCTTGCTCACAGTATGTTTCCCACCAGTCTTTGACATGGGGGGCGGCTTTAAGGAGTGCAAAAATAATATTTTCTCGGTCAGAGAAATCATGGACCTAGAAATACCCTTCCAGCAAATTCAACCATCTATCTACAACGTTTGCATCTGTTTGGCCTTCAAATATGGGAATGTCAAATTTTACTTATACCTTCAAGGGAGTGGCACCTCCAGAGTGGTTGTTGGATGCAGATGTGTCGTAGGTGGGCAGTCGTTGAAGGATCTGAGTAAAGTTATCCATCATCATGTTCCTTTGTTTCTCGAGGGCCTCCTCGAGAAATATTTTGATAGGATCTCCTGCTCCCTCATATTTCTTTTCTTCCGCCATGGGAGGTCGTCGGGGTTTGCGAGGCTGATCTTGCAAGGGTTCAACCAGATCGAGCCCTAACTCCTTTTACTCCTAGGGTGCTGGTAGCGAATCTCTAAGAAGAGATGTGGCAGCTATAGACCTTTGAACTATGTTACAATGAGGCTCGAGGGCCTATTTATTATTGAGAAAACAATGGATAACTCTATACGTCCAAAAACCTAACCCTAGGAGATGAAGCGCCAAGACTATGGGCTCTGTTTGGGTAAATTGGTGTTTCAACTTCCCGGGGTCGTAACTTTGGCATACTATCTACGTTTGACGCACATGATATATCGTTAGAAAAATATACCCGAGGACTACAACTGTTGTTGCAAATATCAATTCTGAAATGGAACCAGAAACAATATTCGTCAGAGGCGTGATGCCCAAAACCCGTTGTGTAGGGCCTCAAAATGGCTCCAAAAGTTCAGGACCCGAAAAACTGCTAAAAATATTAAGTTTTGATGCAACTTAGAAACTGAAAGAACTAATGGAGGGGGTTCAAATGCAATAGGTGGGTGGTCACCAATATCCACCTGGATCATTAAGGCCCAAAAATGGCTCTAGGAGTGCAGGACCCGAAAACCTGCTAAAAATAGTAAGTTGTGATGAATGTGAAAAGCTGCAAGAATTGATGGTGTGGGTCCAAATGTAATAGGTGAGTGGCCACAAATATCCACCTAGATCACTTGTAGAGGGTGGTAAGAATTTATAACCAGAAACTCACCATGTGTTAGAGAGGTAAATCCTCTCTATGGACAGAGGCGATCCCTACTAGCCCAGATCGGGTCTAGCAACAACTGAGTCACGCTAAGATGCAAGTTCCTAATTTCAAAATACCAAGATGCGACAAGAGGCCTACCTTAAGTCCTACGCTGTTGTCGTTTGTGGAAAAGATGGCAATTATATCCCTTGCTTTGGCAGATCACAATCCTCCCGCTCGATGCGATCGAACACCTGCACGTACAAGAAGAAACAACAAACAGACAAGCGTAAAACCTAATACATGAAATTATGTATCAGACAGAGAAGATACAACTCATAACATAAAACATAAACATCTGAGTGGAACCGTAATCAAAGTCGCTTATTATTAATCAGAACAAAGAAAGATAAAACCTGAGCTCTGACGCTGGATCTTCCTTCGGTGGGTCGATAGAGGAGTACGTCTCGATAAAGCTCATCGGGAATAGGACAAGTGTCTCTCTCTTCAGTTGTCTAACGATAATCTCCTTACAATTGATTCAGCTCTATTCAGGCTACCAAGACTACTAAGGCTCAACCATTCAGCCCCTTCATCAATGGAAGATGGCTATATTTATAGAGGAGAGGAGGAGTTTGGGATCCCTACAATAGTGGAAGGGAGGCCTTATCCCTTGGGAGGTTCCCCATAAGGTGGAAAAAATAGGCCAAAGGAGGAAGGCCATCGTTATTCAGTCGAAACCACTCCTCATGACTCATCCACGAAGTTGTTGTAATCGAAACTTCGCCTCTTTTTAAAAAAAAAATTCCATAAGCAGAATGGCACGGGTGCTTAACTGGGACAGAGCGCCAACTGGCGCAGGCTTAGTGTTAGTTTTCTTCATTGGCGCGAGGACATAACGAGCTACCAGCGCCAAGGCAAAACAGGTGTTTTTAGGGGTCTGCTCAGGAAATGATCAACAGAAGGAAAGTTGTCCTCATGGAAAGGGATGCAATGATGGTATTTGCAAGGCATGACACTACTTATTGTTCATGGAAACGACCCTCCAATGGGTGAGATGGGGATTGCAGGGATGGTGACAAATTACTGCGTAACAGATGCCCCCTAAAGCATGAGGCCCGAGAGAGAGAGAGGGGTGAAATTCTTTATGAGAACGTGTCCAACTGAAAACATTACCATCGGAAAACCTGCATTGGCAAGTACAACTGATATCTCAAATACATGATATATGCGGTATGGGCGCAGCCATCCGTAACAGAGTATACAATAATCAAGATCCAAGGCATGGACGCAGCCATCTATTAAGGATCGATAAATAGACTCAGGTATGGTCGTAGCCATCCAATCAATGAGTCATGTAAGCAATCATAATAATCCACAAAATCCGCAGCCTGGATTCTAACAGACAAAATCCAGGGTCTTGCGCTCCATCTCGACCTGAACAAAGTACAAGTTCAAGCATGTGAATAAGTGAGCTGAAGTCGAACATGCAAGAACATCATCTGATTACCAGCCAATGATGAAAGCTGTTAACAGACGCGAGAGGAACCACCAATAATGAAAATGGCCCTCAAGGTACTATAAGTACAATCCACGGAATGTGAACAATGAGCTGGCGTCGAACACCTGCAGAATCATCCGATCGAAGGTCAATGATGAAAACCTTGCGTCGAATGTGAAGAACCTGCCATTGAGGCATGCAGGCTCTAAGGTACCGGAAGGGAGTCTCTAGATCAACTTCCTCGATAATGAGCTGAAGTCGATAGGAAGTGACCTTGATCGAAGGTGGGCCATAGTGTTTCCCACATCATCGACGTGAGACAGAGGAAAACAATGTTTGTGAATCAGGATCAGATGAGAATCAGAGGAAGGTTGAAACTTGCAGAGGTCAACTTCTCTTTAACATATCGGCAGCACGACAGTGGATTTGGCAGTATTTGACATCAAAATATTAGAGGTCATGTTGACGAGGCAAAGAGAAGATGAGAGGTCAAAAATGATTACCCTAACCCACGAAGGCAAACAGAAAGTGAGATGAGATTTCCCCAACCCGACACGAATGCAGACAAGTTCCATGTTCAAGAGTGACATACTGCTGACATGACGACGATATTGGTTCCATTTTTCCCCACCATTTCTGGCGAGTACCTCTTTATTTTTACACAAGCTTGAAGAGGATACCATATGCTTGTCATATAAGTTTGTCCTTCGGACAAATCCAACCCGGTACATTTAACGAGCCCTAGGGAGGAGAAACTTGAATATCATCATTACGACTGAATCTGATGTCATCAGGGTTTAACAAGTTTGACAAAGGAAGAAATCAGTTTCTTTTCATGTTTAGAGAGTTTGAAAAGACAACAGAAAAGTAAAATCCAACAATCCCTTTTTGTAGATAGTTCCTCAGATCCGAAAAGGTAGAAAACTATGTCTGAGAAAACCTCCTAGTCTTGATCAGCTAGGGTATTCCTCTTTCGTAAATAATCTATCCCAGCCTGAAAAAGGGGTAAACGTATACTGGGTAGATGTCATTTCGCAACCACTTTAATGAGATCAAAATGACAAGTGACTCGGCAATCTTTTCATGTTTAGAGAGTCAGAAAAGAGCTGAAAGATGACTCCTCCTAGAGGAATGAGTGGTATAAAGGGTAGCAACTGGTTCCGGTGATGGTGGAACTACTCAAAACAAGTAAAGGTTAAGAGGCTGGCTAACAAGACCACTCATTGCAGCGGTTCCTTAGGAATGGGTAAAACAACCAAGTGAAGACATATGATCGGCCAAGGAGATAGTGACGATGGACTGAGAAAGCCAAGGCTCATATGGCAAAAAGGCTGATAAAATGGCAATCACAAGAGGTAAAATGGGAATGGTTTCATTTTTACACAAGCTTGAAATTAGGAAACTTTTCTTGAAGTTGGTTTCATTTTTACACAAGCTTGAACCAAGATAAACTATGCTTGAAACCGGTTTCATTTTTACACAAGCTTGAAACAGAAACAAACTATGCTTTAAAAAGTAAGCATGCCCCCAGCATGGTGACTCAATTTGAGGTACATGCCCCCCAAGCTTCAGTCCATAGGAAATGGAGTGAAGGTTCAAAAACAAGATCAAGAGAAAGACTCGACTAGGATTTTACGAGATCTAAACAAAGACTCGAATTGAATGGGAACGTGTTTCATTATTTTAACTAGGTTGACACATTAAAAGAACTATCCTCAGGACACCTTGTTTCATGGTTTAAGGAGCTTGGCACAAGACAAGGAACTCTGCTCTGACAACCTTGTTTCATTTTTTAAGGAGCTTGACACAAGACAAGGAACTCTGCTCCGACAACCTTGTTTCATTTTTTAGGGAGCTTGACGCAAGACAAGGAACTCTGCTCTGAAGAGCTTGTTTCATTTTTTAAGGAGCTTGACACAAGAAAACGAACCCTGCTCCGGACACCTGGTTTCATTTTTTAAGGAGCTTGACACAGGAAAAGAACCATGCTCCGACGACCTTGTTTCATTTTTTAAGGAGCTTGACACAAGAAATGAACTTTGCTCCGACGAACTCATCATAATGAACAAGAAGTCATCGCTTCCAAGAGTTCCACGTCCGATGGAAGGAAAAGATCTTGGAAGTCTGAACCCAATGCCCCCAGAACACTATGCACAACGACATCATCACTGAGCACAGTCACGGGGTAGGTAGCCACATAGTTGACCTGTGGTGGGGCAGATACAACGGGTGGATAAAAAATAGGAAGGGATGATGATAGGGCAGTTGTCACATCAGGACCAAAGAACGAAAGCTGATCAATGGTCACGATCCGTCCTTCATGCGGAAAACAGACCACACGAAGAAGGGAGGAGACAAGCGCTCCCATGGCATAGGTGTAATCGCGCCCCAAGAGCATATTGAAATCCAAGGGGCCTGGAACAACCATCACGTCCATATGGACAGTTTTACCTCCCAATGTAATAGGTAACCTTGGAAGGATCCCTAACGGTTGACTAATTCTTCTGCTAAACGCCAAAAAATTCTGTGTAACAGGCACAAGCGGCGGCGAACCGAAATCTTGCCAAGTAGTTGAGGATAAACACTAACAGACACACCTTCATCTATAACAGTGCTAGGTACGACCAGACCAGAGGTTTGTACCGTTATCTCAAAAGGCACATAAGACGGAAGGCGGTATCCTGCAAATCGACTCCAATCAAAGGAAGCGACCAAACTACTCGGAGGGGCTACCATCGAACCGAGACGGTTTTCCCATGGTGTTATGGAAGAAGAAGGAACATCCTCCACGACATCCATCTCGAAAGCCGGAGGAGAATCCTCCAGGACTTCCATCACGAGAGGCAGAGGAACAACTTCTTGAGGTATAGGGACAAGAGATACTTTCTCCAAGTCTGAAGAATCTGAAGAAAAAAGAAAAACATGAGGGGGATGATATCCAATCTCGACGGAAAATACCTGGTGCACTGCAAACGGGGCCAGTTCAACCGATCCCACGACCAATGGTTGGTCGGAGATGGATTCCTAAATTTGAATTTCCGAGGGAGCGGGATCGACCAAGGATGACTCTTGACCAATCATAGGATCAGTTGGTGGAGGACTCAAAGAAAGTTATTTGTAACCGGCCGGAAGGCACGACGCAGAAATAGCCGAGTTGTCCAAAACTTGCTTGGCTTCATCCATATACGGACAAAGGTGATTGGCATGGTGCCCCCCACACAACTTACAGGGATTGGCAATATTACCCTGCTTCTTAAGAGTTTTACCAACACCAACTGAAGGCGTGCCCCCAACTTGACTCCCATAAGCCAAAGGCAATGGTGGGTGACCGTTGGACAATACTTTGAGCACCTTGGGAATGCCAGGGCAGTCTCGAAGAAGATTGTCTCCTGTGCACAACATGCAGGGGAACTTGACTTTCCGCGGAGGGTTGGAAGGTTTATCAAGAGAAGGATTTTTAGGCGCAATAGCCGCAGAGCTAGCCTCTCCTTTATCTAACTTCTTCTTCTTTGTCTTCTTCTTCTTCTTCTTAGCAACCTGGTTACTCGAATCCAGACTTTCACCAGGTGAAGTAGAAGAGGAGGACGCAGAAACAGGCGAAGAAGGGGAGAGGTCCACCTTGGAATCAACATGATGTTGCTCAGGCGGAGGAACTGATTGAACAGTAGCTAAGACATTCGGGACCACAGAGGTTGAAAACAACCAAACATGCAACCCAACAGCTAACCCAGGAAGGGACAACATTGCCATATGAGGAGCACCAACATTTCCAAAATGAGGAAAAGGACTAGGATTCCCTTCGATTGGGATTCCTTGGTTGGTGAACTCCGGAAAATTTTCCATCGGAGACAACCCAAAACAACAGCCTAAGGAAACTAAATTTAACCAGGAATATTTTGTGGGCAGTTAATTTTTAAAACACTGAAACAAAAATCTACCGTTTCATCTTTTAAGAGTCGAGAAATAGGCAAAAGGTGACTCTATCACTTTCAGGTTGGAAACAAGCATGAAAGGACAAGTGCTTGATGATCTTTTCAAATTTAGGGAGTCAGTAAAGATCAAACTGACTGTTCTGGAACTCTAGGCAAAAGGGTGTACCAGATATCCGTGAACTGCAATATACACCTTGGTTTCAAAATGAAAGAGAAATCAACCAAGGACTTGACGTACATGCAGGAAATCTCCCCGAATGATGTGTCCAGTGTATCATGGGTATAAGGCAGCAGACTCAACTTCCTATGGATAAAGGATAGCAACCTAGTGGGGTCTCCCTTTATATACACAATGGTACAGGGAGCACAAGTCCGTACTAGTGTTGTCTAAAGCCAGGAGGCGAATAACAGCTACTAGGTTTAACGACGCCAGAACACGTCACTAGCCTAAACCTCTAAATATTTCGTTAATTTTTCAATGCTTCCTTAAGTTAATTCAATGAATTTTAGTGTTGATATTCAATTATGTTTCAATTTCAAGGCCCTACCGCATGTCATCTGATAATCTCCTATATGTAGCTATATGATAAAAGAAATCTTTCAATTCGATGAACGCTATCTAGTTAAGGGAAGAGCTTCAAACAATGATGCAACAGACAGCAATACTGAAAACGAAACTTTTCCAAACTATATGATTTTCACTATCCAAAAGTAATTTAAAACATTCAACGATGTGAATAATGCAATGTAATCTATGAAAAATCCTCTTTTTTGAAAACTATGCAATTGTAATCTAGCACAATTTCCCCCCTTTTTTTTGAAAGAATAAGAATGCACTCAATGCATTTTTCGATGAAATGAAAATCTACTTAATGCATGCTTTTAATGAAAGAGAATGCTCTCAATGCGATTTTTAGCTTTCAATCATTAAACAATGTAATCTAAATTCATTGATAAATCTCAAAAAATACTCTTCAATGCAATGTAATCTAATGCATTTTAACGAAAAGAAAACTTTGAGAAGAAAACTAAATGAACGCAAATCTCCTTAATAAAAGGATGAAGGAAAAAGGAATGCAAACAAACACTACGAATGCAATCGTTGTTTCAAACACTTTGTAACGAAATTCCTCAAAAGGCGACAAGACATATGAGTTCAGACACAAAGAGGACTTCCAAAGCATGAGATCAAAACAAGGAATTCATTCCCTTTTACATCAAGAAATTATGGAGAGAAGACATTTCAGCTGAACAATGAGCGATGTAATCTATTCTCATACAGAGAAAAGACCGGAAGGGAAAGACACACTCGTGAAGGATTAAGGGAAAAAATTACAATTTTCACACACCTTGAAATTCGCATGACTTTTGTAGGTGAAACTAGTGCCAACTGGCGCGGGTTGCTAACTAAAAACAAGCACCAATGCCTGAAAATGAAAAAAACAAAGAATTTCTCCCAACCAAGACCAAACTCACCACTTCAAGAAAAATATAAAACAAACCCAGAAGCAAAGTACTGACCAAAAGAAACTTCCGAATAAGGGAAAACCCTAGCACCTACAGGAGATGGTGCGACTGTCTGGCTATAATCTGCGCCACACAGAGGATTGCGTGGGTGATGAACTGACAACCTGCACCAATGGGCGTGACTGTCAGGGTGGAAACCATGCCAATAAAGCCAACCATGAAAAGATGAAAATTTTGGAAAAGCAGAGGTCAAATCTGATCCTTTGGGGCTGAACAGAGGTTTTACACTAAAAGAAAGCGAACCAGAAGAGCTGATCAAGTAGACAAGACCCAAAATCAACCAAAAAGATAAGACAAACTCCAATCAATGTATCCCCAGCGGAGTCGTCAGTTTGTTGGAGAGGTAAATCCCCTCTGCGGACAGAGGCGATCCCTACTAGCCCAGATCGGGTCTAGCAACAACTGAATCATGCTAAGACGCAAGTTCCTAATTGCAAAAGACCAAGATGCGACAAGAGGCCTACCTTAAGTCCTACGCTGATGTCGTTTGTGGAGAAGATGGTGCTTCCATCCCTTGCTTTGGCAGATCACAATCCTCTCGCTTGATGCGATCGAACACCTGCACATACAAGAAGAAACAACAAACATACAAGCGTAAAACCTAATACATGCAATTATGTATCAGTCAGAGAAGATACAACTCATAACATAAAACATAAACATCTGAGTGGAACCATAATCAAAGTCTCTTATTATTAATCAGAATAAAGAAAGATAAAACCTGAGCTCTGATGCTGGATCTTCCTTTAGCGGGTTGACAGAGGAGTACGTCTCGGTAAAGCTCGTCGGGAATAGGACAAGTCTCTCTCTCTTTGGCTATCTGACGATAATATCCTTACAATTGATTCAGCTCTATTCAGGCTACTAAGACTACTAAGGCTCAACCATTCAACCCCTTCATCAATGGAAGATGGCTATATTTATAGAGGAGAGGAGGAAGTTGGGATCCCTACAATAGTGGAAGGGAGGCCTTATCCCTTGGGAGGTTTCCCATAAGGTGGAAACAAGAGGCCAAAGGAGGAAGGCTGTGGTTATTCAGTCGAAACCACTCCTCATGACTCATCCATGAAGTTGTTGTAACCGAAACTTTGCCTCTTTTTAAAAAAAAAATTCCATAAGCAGATTGGTGCGGGTGCTTAACTGGGATAGAGCGTCAACTGGTGCGGGCTCAGCATTAGTTTTCCTCATTGGCACGAGGACATAACGGGATACCAGCACCAAGGAAAAAATAGGTGTTTTTAGGGGTCTACTCAGGAAATGATCAACAGAAGGAAAGTTGTCCTCATGGCAAGGGATGCAATGATGGTATTTGCAAGGCATGACACTACTTATTAGTCACGGAAACGACCCTCCAATGGGCGAGATGGGGATTTCAGGGACGGTGAAAAATTACTGTGTAACACCATGGTATCCCCTAAAAGGGTGAAAATGAATAAGAAAACTAGAGGGTGTTACTTAAGGTAAAAGCAGTACATGATAGAAAGAATAATACAAATACTCATAGTCTATATCTAAATGTTTTTTTTTGTAAATAAGATGATTCTATTAACAGCTAAAGAAAGTAATTACATAATGGGTATTTTTTGCTAGCGACATGCATCAGCAACCAAACTCTGAGAGATATTTCTTGGCATTACACAAAAATTTACAGGTGTTGAGAGAAATATTCCCTGAGAGCAGAGTGTTGGGTGAGCTTGATGTTTCTGTGGGGAGCGATACTGAGGAAAAATGGATACTTTGAGGCCTGTTGCAGAATACTCTTCTAGCTTATTTGCTGGCCGAGGGAAGTCTTAGGGCTCTCGATATCCAAAAGCATAGAAGTAACTAGCACTAGGCTGGAGCTACAGGTCGAATGCATGCCAAAAAACGGAGGCTAGAATGATCGTAGGTTACATAAGATTCTTTTCAGGGTTGGCCTCTAGGCTAATTGGTCGCTCTGGAGTGTTTCCATTAATGAAGGCATCCTGGGCAGGTTTATTGGTGGTGGTGCTCCAGACCTCTTTTTCGACAGTGGGTAGGGCTTCCACAATATTCATCCGCTTCTTTAATAGAGAAAAGTGGGGAGACTCCTTAGTGAAAAAGTGGTGACGGTGAACAACACCAACATACAAAGTGAATTTTTGGGTGATATCCTCCAGCTCCTTTTCCAAGATGGTTTTGTGCTCCTGGTTGGCTTGCATTGTGAGACCAATCATTTTTTTAGTCTTCCACTGTAGTTATATAGCCCTACTGAACAAGTTTTCCCTGGCTCTCGTAAGTCCTAGGTCAGGAATCAAATTGAATTCCTCATCAACCTCTTCACTAACGAGGTGCTGGCGAACCAACCTAGCTTGCTCTTCTAACTTCGCCACCCTTTGACGAGTTTCTGGAGTGATCATTGTCTCATATTTTAGAGCCGCATGCGGAGCCGTGGACTCTGCCCTTGTAATAGGTGTCATACTAGGAGAGGCCCAGCGCGAAGCATTAGCCCTCTTACCACAGACCCAACCACGATTATTCCCCCTTGGAGCTGAGGAGTTGGTACAATGGGTGGACATGCTGGGATATAAGCAGAGAGTGCAAGGCGAGCAGTGAAAGTTAGGACAATGGCTGCAAGGGAGGGTAGCTGACAGAGGAAGCACAAAGGGGTGCACAACATGAAAAATGGGATCGAGTGCAAAGAAAGGAGAGAGGAGTGGGTGTACATAGGCGAGGGAGAGAGGGGTTGTTTGAGAAGACAGGGGTGGGGAGTGATGAGCACTCGAACAGGGTGTTGAGGGTAGTTAGAACTATTGGTTTTACTAGATAGGGATAAGCCAGTTGGGTGGCACTGCATGATGTGCCTGGTACTGCCACTGATGCGGTCATACGACATGGAGGTTGGTGTCATGATTGAAGTCAGGGGGAGGAGTAGTGTGTGCCTGAATCTTGTTAGGCCTGTCCAGATGATATTGGTCCATTATGATGGCGCACTCATCTTTGAGAGTCTGATGGCTTAGCTCTTCCCAGCACGTAGAGAGAAGCCTATTAGAGCTTTCCACCCCAACATTGGCCAGCCTGTCAGCCAACAGGTTTCCAAATCACCTGATTGATTGAAATGTGATGCCCCTAGAGTGTTGGATGTGAGTTTGAATCCTACTGAGGATTTTTCTTAGTCTGCAGCTATCTGACACCTGCATCGACATTCTCCCGTGCTGTAATTTCTTGTAAACTTGGGTAGCGATTGTATATATCAAAATGTTAACTACTCATTGTTATTGGAATTGAATCCTATCAATGGTAGAATAAAAGATACTGTGGATAATCTGGTTTCCGACGACAATAACTATAACCACAGAAGTTTGAAAACCAGAAACACTATTATATCGATATAAGGTATTTTAAAAATAAAATATAATTTATTTATTTATTTATTTTAAATTAATAATCAATTACATTTTACATATTTAGTATATCAATTAACAAAAAAAACCAATTATTTAAATTAAAAAAACATGTTCAAAATGTAGAAATTATATAACATATGCATGTATATATCTAGATTCTCCTGATCTAACAATACTTATCTTCTTGCTAAATACATAATCCTTCCACTGTTAATATTTTACGGAAATTTAAAACTCAATTGCAAACAAATGAAGCAATAAAAACAATCGCACATAACACAGATGTTTAACGGGAAAGCCTGAAGCTAAAAACCCCAACTATCATATATTATGTATCATGGAGATCATGTAACAATCTCATACAAAGCTTAGTACATCAAGCTCTCAGTACAATCAATCGTCACAAACTATCATGAAGAAATCTGCAAATCCATGCATTGATTTCTGCCCCCAATAGCCTTGCCTCTACTGCGCAATCCCTGCTGAAGAAGACCTTTGAATGAATTCGAATTGGCCTTTCCTTGACTGCGCAATCCTCATTGGGAACTCCAATGTGTGTGTGATGCAATCAATGCATCACTATAGTCACAACAAATAGTCCATCTCAACCTTTCACCTACCTCTCCACTGGGTCTCCACTGGAACTGGAATGCACTATAGTAAACTGCTATATTTGTTCAGTTGATTAGTGAGTTATTATTTTTGAATTAATTAACTAATTAATTCTCTCCACTCTCACTAGTGTATCATTCAGTTAGACTAGATACAACTAGCTCAACTGAGTTTAACTCCAATAACTGAGTTAAACAGAATAACAACTCCATGAACTACTCTTGCAACTCTGTCATTGTAGAAATTATATGCACTAAGCATGCATATGTCCTAGATTCACCTGATCTCACACTATTTAAATTTATGCAAGATATTGAATCAATTCCACTTGTTCATCTTTTGCGGAAAAATTAATTGCACACACATGTGAAGAATAAACAAAAATAATCAATTGCACATAACACAGTTTTTTTTAATCGGGAAAGCCTTAAGCTAAAAACCCAAACTATATATTATGTATCATGGAATCATATGACAATCCTCATACAAATCTTATCAAGCTCTCAGTACAATATAATCATCATACACTAATTAGGAACAAACTTGCAAATCCATGCACCGATCTTTCCCACCTGCTAGCCTGCCTCCATTGCGCAATCCCTGCTGAAGAATAGATCTAAATGAATTTGAATTACTCTTGCCTTGACTACGCAATCCTCATTGGCAACTCCAATGTGTGTGTGATGCAATCAATGCATCACTATATTCACAACAGATAGTCTATCTTGCCCTTTCACCTATCTCTCCACTAGGTCTCCACTGAAACTACCATGCACTGTAGTTAACTGATGTATTGTTCAGTTGATTAATGAGTTAATATTTGTGAATTAATTAATTAATTAATCACTCCACTCTCACTATTTTATCATTCAAATAGACTAGATACAACTAGCTCAACTGAGTCTAACTAAGTTAAACTAAATACAACTCCATAACTACTTCCAACTGTGTCATAACTCTCCCACTTTAGTTCTAATTGAGTCCTCCATGCATTAGCTCTAGTAAACCCTTGGGAACTGCGTAATTCCCTCAGTCCACTGATGTGCCACATCTGTGCACTGAAGCAAGGTGTTCCAAGAGAATAATTTGTTGTTTAGTGTCTGATTATTATTAAGAGCTAATAATAATCGACATGCATCTATTTTTAGATCAGCGATCTATAAATAGACTTCGCCCAATATTCTAAAAATAGAATCTCATCTATTTTTCCAACTTGATCAACCATCCACAAATAGCATCCTGCAACTTCTGAAATATGATCACCATGTCTAAAAATAGGCATAGTCTAAAAATAGACTTGTGCCAAAAATAGCCTGCGGGCCCACTTAGTGAAGGCGACTCTTTTCACTAAGCTCATCATCTTGTTGAATCTCAACACTCCCTCTCAAAAAGATAGGGATTATCTTTCACCCTGATCCTGCCTCTATGGTATCCTAATTTTCTCCTCGTGAGCGCCTTCGTCAGAATATCTGCATCCTGATCCTCCGTAGGAATGTACTAAAGCAACATGATCTTCCGCTGCACACAATATCCAATATGATGATATCGGATATCAATATGTTTAGATCTAACATGAAACACATGATTAATCGATAGTTTAATGCAACTCTGATTATCACAATGTATCACTGTGGGATCTAAATGTGAACCGAACAAACCAACTAGAATCTTCCTCATCTAGATAGCCTCACATGCAGCTTGACTTGCTGCCATGTATTCTGCTTCCGCTGAAATGAGTGCCACAGATATTTGTTTCCTGTTGTACCAAGAAACTGCCGTAGATCTGATACTGAAAATCCCTCCTGATGTGCTCTTTCTGTCTGTTGGGCTTCTTTCCCAATATGCATCCGTGAAGCCATGCAACTTCACCTCATCCGTCTGTTTGTACCATAAACCATACTCAGATGTTCCCCTAAGATATCTCAGGACATGCTTTCATGCCTTCCAAAAGAGCTTGGTAGGCTTAACCATCGCTTGTGAAAGCTGGTTCACCGCATAGCATATGTCTGATCTTGTATTGACTAAATACATGAGCGAACCCACCAACTATCGATAAACAGTGGCATCCACTACCTCTGCCGATGTAGCATCCTCTTTCTTCCAATTTCCTGGAAGAGGAGTGTTGATAGGCTTGTAGCCTTGCATGTGAAACTTCTCTAGTATCTCTCGGGCATACTTTCCTTGAGACACAAACAGTTCACCTTCCCACTGCCATATTTCCAATCCAAAGAAATAATGAAGGATGCCCAAATCCTTCATCTCAAACTCCTTTGTAAGATCTTCCTTGCATGAGTGTATCAACTGCTCATCATCTGTTAGTATTAAATCATCAACATAAAGTAAAATGATTAAAAGCTTACCCTCCACCACAATCTGGTACAGTTTTTCATCTGCCTCACTCTTGGTGAAGCCAAGTCCAGTGAAATAGCTATCGATCCGAGTGTACCAAGCACGGGGTGCTTGTTTCAGCCCATACAACGCTCTTTTGAGCCTGCACACATGCGACTCGCTATTGAAGATCTTAAATCCTTCAGGCTGCTCAATGTACACCTCTTCCTCAATGATCCCATTAAGGAACGCAGTCTTCACATCCATCTAATGAATATGCCAACCCACCTGCGCTGAGAGAGCAAGGATGGTTCGTACGGAAGAATATCGTGCGATAGGTGCAAAGGTTTCTTCATAGTCAATCCCCTCGATCTGTGAGAAGCCCCGGGCAACAAATCTTGCCTTATACTTATCGACGCTCCCATCAGCAGCTTTCTTTACCTTGTAGATCCATCTTGATCCTACAACTGATTTTCCCACCGGCCTTGGAACAATCTCCCAAGCACTGTTTCTGACAATGGAATCATATTCCTCCACCATGGCATCTACCCATGTGGGCTCCTGCATTGTTTTTTTGAAATAATATGACTCTGTCATGATACACTTTCTCATAAGAGCCATGTATCCAGTAAATTGAACAGGTGACTATCTCTATCAACATTGTGATGTAGGGACTCCTACATTTTGTGTTGCATCAAGCTTCAATCTCTCAGGTTTTGTGGTATGCTTCCTGCCAGTTCTGATGTTTGGTTCTGCATGAGTGGACTCCTCCACTCCATGAATCTCCTCCTGTGGCTGATCCACATCTAGAGGCTCATCTTTGTGAACAAGTAGCTCCTCCTCTACATGCAAGTGTAGCTCCCCCTCAAGCGACAACTACATGGATTTCACCTCATTGAATTTTATATCCTGTCGCACCACAGTCATCCGACTATCTAGAAAATACACACGATAATTATGGGGTGTTTCTGTGTACCCCACAAATATCCCAACTTCTGTGGTCGGCTCCATCTTCTTCCTGGCGTCCTTTGTCACATGAATGTAAACAGGTGAGCCAAAAATCTTCAAATGAGAAATATAAGGCTTCTTACCAGTAAAAGCTTCTTCAGGTGTTCTCATTCCAAGTACTCTATGAGGACAATGGTTTTGCACATAAACTGTAGTGTTGCATGCTTCTGCCCACAAATGCATCGGTAGGCCCTAGTCATGCAGCATCGCTCGTGCAGCACCCACGATTGTTATGTTCTTCCTCTTCGCGACCCCATTCTGCTATGGGTTATGAGGCGTTATGAGTTCTCTTCGAATTCCTTCTTTGCTACAGAAGTCTTTGAATTCACTCAAGACGTATTCACCACCATTATCGCTTCGTAGAGCTTTCACTTGCTTCCTCGACTCCTTCTCCACCAATGCCTTGAACTCACAGAACTTTGAGAAAGTTTCACTCTTCTTCTGCATGAAGAAGATCCAGCATCTACGAGAATAGTCATCAACAAATATAACATAATACATGTGTTTTTCTATTGAAGCAACCGAGAAAGGTCCACACACGTCTGTGTGAATTCTCTCTAGGATCACCAAAGCACGGTTCTCTTTCTCATGAAAGGTGGTCTTCACAAAATTACCCATATTACATCCCTTGCACTGATCTGAATGTGCAAGAGTACCCTTGGGAAGTCCAGTATAAATCTACTGCAAAATCTTCAAATCGCCGTGGTGAAGATGGCCCAATCTCCTGTGCCATAATTCGCCCTCATCCTGGCTCACCACTTCTTCTGCTTTGCCCACCATATTTGCAGCGCAACCATCTACCTCCAGCTTGTAAATATTCTTAATTCGAACCCCTATCTTTTTGGTTTGACCCATTGTTTTATGTCGAAGGAAATATTTTCCCTCACTGAAAACAACATCATAACCTTTGTCTTCCAGCATTGCGACCGAGACCAAGTTCTTCTTCAGACCTAGAACATGCATGAAATTCTTCAACAAGAATGGATTACCGGACTCCCTCTCAAAGGTAATGGTCCCAATGCCAGTCGCACTACACCGACCATCGTCGCCCATCTCTATATGCATCTGGAGGTCCTTCTCCTCCAAGTCACTAAACAACTCTTTGTCTCCCGTCATATGGAAAGACGCACCAATATCAAGATACCACACCGATCACATACATCTTGAAACCAAGCATGTGATCAAGGAGAAATAATGTTAAAATTGCGAGGCTAAGGCCTCTCTAGCTGCAAATCTAGCAGCCTTCTTGTTCTTCTTCTTCTGTGGACAGTTAGTGGCGAAATTTCCATGTTGGTGGTAGTGAAAACGCTTCACTTTGGAAAAATTCTGATTCTTTCCTTTAGCATCGGATTTTGAAGGATGTTTCTTCCCCTTCCCTTTCCTTGCTTTTGTAGCCAAAGCACAATTCTCTTCATCTTCATTCTTCGATGAAGATCCATCCCTGGTACCCTGCCTTATCTCCTCCTGCACAAGATCTGACCAAAGTCACTCCCATCCCAGCAGTTTCTCCCATCCATTGACAGAGTCTTCGTAGCTATGCCAACTCTTCAGAAGCCTAAGGAGAGCCAAGCTCACCAATTATTCATCATCAATAGTAACCCCCACACTTCCCAGTTCATCCTTGCAGTGGACAAACTTCGTGATTTATTTTGGAATACTGTCGCCCTTCTCCATTTTTATTTTTTTGAGCTTGTCTTTAAGTGCCAACTTCCTCTGGTCACTTCTGATTTGGAACAAGTCTGTTAAATCCTTCCACATTAAGAATGGAGTGGCTTTCCCGTGAAGGCTGGACACAATATGGTCCTTCACACCTTCCAACAGAATTCTCCTCGTCTTTGCTGTCTTCTTTTGCCATGCATCAAGTAATGCAACATCGCTAGATCCTGGCTTAGGAACATCGCTATCGATGAACTCCTTCAACCCATTATCCTCCAAAACCGCCTCCATCTTGTCCTTCTAGGCTATGTAATTCAAGCTCCCATCAAGGGCATACTCCAATCGAAACCCATTGAAAGAAATTTCAATGTATACTCAACTTCTGCACCAAGAATCTTCTGTAGCAAATTCGAATTGTCCACCAACACAAACTCACTTCACAATTGCAATCTTCAATAAAAAATTCTCTGATACCATGTAGAAATTATATGCACTAAGCATGCATATGTCCTAGATTCACCTAATCTCACACTATTTAACTTTATGCAAGATACTGAATCAATTCCACTTGTTAATATTTTTCGGAAAAAATTAATTGCACACACATGTGAAGCATAAACAAAAATAATCAATTGCACATAACACAGTTTTTTTTAACCAGGAAAGCCTGAAGTTGAAAACCCGAACTATATATTATGTATCATGGAATCATATGACAATCCTCATACAAATCTTATCAAGCTCTCAGTACAGTACAATTTTCATACACTAATCAGGAACAATCTTGCAAATCCATGCACCGATCTTTTCCACCTGTTAGCCTGCCTCCACTACGCAATCCCTACTGAAGAATAGCTTTGAATGAATTCGAATTACTCTTGCCTTGACTGCGCAATCCTAATTGGAAACTCCAATGTGTGTGTGATGCAATCAATGCATCACTATAGTCACAACAGATAGTCTATCTTGCCCTTTCACCTATCTCTCCACTGGGTCTCCACTGAAACTACCATGCACAGTAGTTAATAGATGTATTGTTCAATTAATTAATGAGTTATTATTTGTGAATTAATTAACTAATTAATTCACTGTACTCTCACTAGTGTATCATTCAGTTAGACTAGATGCAACTAGCTCAACTGAGTTAAACTAAATACAACTCCATAACTACTTCTTCCAACTGTGTCATAACTCTGCCACTTTAGTTCTAACTGAGTCCTCTGTGCATTAGCTCTAGTAAACCCTTGGGAATTGCGTAATTTCCTTAGTCCACTAATGTGCCACATCTGTGCCCTGAAACAAGGTGCTCCAAGAGAATAAGTTGTTGTTTAGTGTCTGATTATTATTAAGAGCTAATAATAATCGACATGCATCTATTTTTAGATCAGCGATCTATAAATAGATTTCACCCAATATTCTAAAAATAGAATTTCATCTATTTTTCAAACTTGATCAACCATCCACAAATAGCATCCTGCAACTTCTGAAATATGATCACCATGTCTAAAAATAGACTTGCGCAAAAAATAGCCTGTGGGCCCACTTAGTGAAGGCGACTCTTTTCACTAAGCTCATCATCTTGTTGAATCTCAACAGTCATAACTTTGCCACTTTAGTTCTAACTGATTCCTCCATGCATGAACCATCAGTAAACCCTAGGAATTGCGTAATTGCTTCAGCCCACTAATTTTCAAAATCCGTATACTGAAATAAAGTGCTCCAAGAGAATAATTTGTTTTTTATTGTCGGATTATTATTAAGAGCTAATAATAACTAACATGCATCTATTTTTAGATTGACGATCTACAAATAGACTTCGCCCAATATTCTAAAAATAAAATTTCATATATTTTTCCAACTTGACCAACCATCCACAAATAGCATCCTGCAACTTCTGAAATATGATCACCATGTCTAAAAATAGACTTACACCTAAAAATAGCCTGTGGGTCCACTTAGTGAAGGTGAATAATTTTCACTAAGCTTCATCATCTTGTTGAATCTCAAAACTCCCTCTCAACAAGATAGGGATTATCCTTCACCCTGATACTGCCTCTATGGTATTCGAATTTTCTCCTGGTGAGCGCCTTCGTCAGAATATCTGCATCTTGATCTTCTGTAGGAATGTACTGAAGCAACATGATCTTTCGCTGCACACAATCTCTGATACGATGATACCAGATAACAATATGTTTAGATATATCATGAAACACAGGATTAATCGAAAGTTTAATGCAACTCTGATTATCACAATGTATCATTGTAGGATCTAAATGTGAACTGAACAAACCGACCAGGATTTTCCTCATCGAGATACCCTCACATGAAGCTTGACTTGGTACCATGTATTGTACTTCCGCTGAACTGAGTGCCACGGATCTTTGTTTCCTGATGTACCAAGAAACTGTTGTAGATCCTATACCGAAAATCCCTCCTGATGTGCTCTTTCTATCTGATGGTTTGCTTGCCCAATCTATATCAGTGAAGATATGTAACTTCACCTCATCCTATTGAGATTCAACAAGATGATGAAGCTTAGTGAAAATCAGTCACCTTCACTAAGTGGACCAGTAGGCTATTTTTAGGTGCAAGTCTATTTTTAGACTATGTCTATTTTTAGACATGGTGATCATATTTCAGAAGTTGCAGGATGCTATTTTTGGATGGTTGGTCAAGTTGGAAAAATAGATGAAATTATATTTTAGAATATTGGGTGAAGTCTATTTATAGCTCGTTGATCTAAAAATAGATGCACGTTGATTATTATTATCCCTTAATAATAATCAAACAATAAACATCAACTTATTCTCTTGGAGCACATAATTTCAGTATACATATTTGGAAAATCAGTGGGCTAAAGGAATTACACAATTCCTAGGGCTTACTAGTGGTTCATGCATGGAGGACTCAATTAGAACTGAAGTGGCAAAGTTATGACAGAGTTGGAAGAGTACTTCATGGAGTTGTTATTCAGTTTAACTCAGTTATTGGAGTTAAACTCAGTTGAGCTAGTTGTATCTAGTCTAAATGAATCATACACTAATGAGAGTGAAGTGAATTAATTAGTTAATTAATTCACAAATAATAACTCACTAATCAACTGAACAAATAGAGCAGTTAACTACAATGCATGTTAGTTCCAATGGAGACATAGTGGAGAGATAGGTGAAAGGGTGAGATGGACTATCCATTGTGACTATAGTGATGCATTGATTGCATCACACACACATTGGAGTTTCCAATGATGATTGTGCAGTCAAGGCAAGGCAAATTCAAATTCATTCAGGGGTCTTCTTCAGCAGGCATTGTGCAGTGGAGGCAGGCTACCAGGAGGCAAGAAATCAGTGCATGGACTTGCAGATTTCTTCATGATAGTGTGTGACGATTGATTGTACTGAGAGCTTGATGTACTAAGATTTGTATGATATTGTTACATTATCTCCATGATACATAATATATGATAGTTGGGGCTTTTAGCTTCAATATTTCTCGCTAAACAACTATGTTATGTGTGATTATTTTTTATTGCTTCATGTGTTTGTAATTAATTTTCTGCAAAAGATTAACAGTGGAAGGATTGTGTATTTAGAAAGAAGATAAATATTGTTAGATCAGGAGAATATGGATATATAATGCATACGTTATATAATTTCTACATGGTATCGTAGCAGTGTTAATTCTTGAAGATTGCAATTGTGAAGAATTGTTGAGTTTGTGCCGGTGGACAATTCGAATTTGTTGTAGAAATTTATTGGTGTGACAGTTGAGTATACATTGAAATGTCTTTCAATGGGTTGTGATTGGAGTATGCCCTTGAGGGCAGCTCGAATTACATAGCCTAGAAGGATAGGATGGAGGTAGTGTTGGAGGATAATGGACTAAAGGAGTTCATCGATGGTGATGTTCCTAAGTCAGGTTCTAGCGATGCTGCATTACTTGACACATGGGAAAAGAAGGTAGAAAAGACAAGAAGAATTCTGTTGGAAGGTTTGAAGGACCATATTGTGTCCAAAATTCATGGGAAAGCCACTCCATTTTCAATTTGGAAGGCTTTGATAGATTTTTTCCAAAGCAGCAGGGACCAAAGGAAGTTGGCGCTGAAAGATAAGCTCATAAAAATAAAAATGGAGAAGGGCGACAGTATTCCAAAATAAATCATGAAGTTTTTCCACTGTAGGGATGAACTGGGAAGTGTGGGAATTAATGTTGATGATGAAGACTTGGTCATCTTGGCTCTCCTTGGGCTTCCGAAGAGTTATCATAGCTACGAAGACTCTGTCAATGGATGGGAGAAACTGCTGGGATGGGAGCGACTTTGGTCGGATCTTGTGCAGGAGGAGATAAGACAAAGTACCAGGGATGGCTCTTCATCGAAGAATAAGGATTAGTATAGTATGCTTTGGCCTACTACGTCAAGAAGGAAGGAAGGAATTCCTTCAAAAATCGAGCTAAGCCAGCGATTTGCTCGAAAGTAGTATTTCAACTATCCCGCGAACATAGGAATTTGCATACGTAACTACACAAAAGAAGAAGAACAAGAAGATTGTTAGACCTACGATTGGAAGGCCTTAGCCTGTGACCAACCTTGATTTCTCTTTGTCGCGTAAGCGGATTTCAAGTGCTATTGGATTAGATTGTAGTATCTTGATAGTGGTGTGTCTTTCCGTAATGACGTAGAACAGGAGTTGTTTGAAGTGATCTGGAGGAGAGGACCTCCAAATCCCAAATGCATATAGGAGAGACAGCGGCGATAATCAATCTGATCTGTCCGGCGTGGGACCATTACCTTTGAGAGGGAGTCAGGTAATCCATTTCTGTTGAAAGATGTTATGCATGTTCCAGGTCTGAAGAAGAACTTGGTCTCGGTCGCAATGTTGGAAGACAAAGGTTATGACGTTGTTTTCAGTGACGGAAAATCCTTCCTTCGACATAAAACAATGGGTCAAACCAAGAGGATAGGGATTCGAGTTAAGTATCTCTATAATCTAGAGGTAGATGGCTGTGCTGCAATCATGGGCAAAGCAAAAGAAGTGGTGAGGCGGGATGAGGGCGAATTATGGGACAAGAGATTGGGCCATCTTCACCATGGAAATTTGAAGATTTTGCAGCAGATTTATACTATAATTCCCAAGGGTACTCTTACATAGTCAAATAAGTGCAAGGGATGTACTATGGGTAAGTTTGTGAAGACCAAATTTCATGAGAAGGAGAACCGTGCTTCGGTGATCCTGGAGAGAATTCACACAAACGTGTGTGGAACTTTCTTGGTTTCTTCAACAGCAAAACATAGGTATTATGTTATATTTTTTGATGACTATTCTCATAGATGCTGGATCTTCTTCATGCAAAAGAAGAGCGAAACATTCCCAAAGTTTTGTGAGTTTAAATAATTGGTGGAGAAGGAGTCAGGGAAGCAAGTGAAGGCTCTACTGAGCGATAATGGTGGTGAATATATCTCGAGTGAATTCAAAGACTTCTATAGCAAAGAATGAATTCGAAGAGAACATATAGTGCCTCATAACCCACAGTAGAATGGGGTCATAGAGAGGAAGAAAAAAATGATCGTGGGTGTTGCACGAGCTATGCTTGAGAGGGAGCTAGACTTGCATGTAGAGGAGGAGCTTCCTGTTCCAAAAGATGAGCCTCTAGATGTGGACCAGCCACAGGAGGAATTTCATGGAGTGGAGGAGTCCACTTGTGTAGAACCAAACATCATACAAGGCAGAAAGCGTACCGCAGAAGCTGAGAAACTAAAGCTTGATGTGGCAAAGAATGTAGGAGACCCTACATCACAGCGTAGATAGAAACAGTCACCTGACTGATTTACTAGATACATGTCTCTTATCAGCAAGTGTATCATGACAGAGCCATCTTCTTTCGAAGAAGCAGTGCAGGAGCCCACTTGGGTAGATGCCATGGTGGAGGAGTATGACTCCATTGTCAGAAACAGAGCTTGGGAGATTGTTCCAAGGCTGGTGGGTAAATCAGTTGTAGGATCAAGATGGATCTACAGGGTAAAGCAAGCTACTCATGGGAGCGTCGAGAAGTATAAGGCAAGATTTTTTGCATGGGGCTTCTCACAGATCAAGGGGATTGAATATGAAGAAACCTTTGCTCCCGTCGCACGGTATTCTTCCATACGGACCATCCTTGCTCTCTCAGCACAAATGGGTTGGCACATTCATCATATGGATGTGAATATTGTGTTCCTTAATGGTATCATTGAGGAAGAAGTGTACATTGAGCAGCCTGAAGGACACAAAATCTTCAACAGCGAGTCGCATGTGTGTAGGCGCAAAAGAGCATTGTATGGGCTGAAACAAGCACCTCGTGCTTGGTACACTCGAATCGATAGCTATTTCACCAAACTTGGTTTCACCAAGAGTGAGGCAGATGCAAACCTGTACGAAATTTTGGTGGAGGGTAAGCTTTTAATCATTGTTATTTATGTTGATGATTTAATACTAATGGGTGATGAGTAGTTGATACACTCATGCAAGGCAGATCTTGCAAAGGAGTTTGAGATGGAGGATTTGGGCATCCTTCATTATTTCCTTGGATTGGAAATATGGCAGCGGGAAGGTGAACTGTTTGTGTCTCAAGGAAAGTATGCCCGGGAGATACTGGAGAAGTTTCACATGCAAGGCTGCAAGCCTATCGACACTCTTCTTCCTAGAAATTGCAGGAAAGAGGATGCTACAACGGCAAAGGTAGTGGATGCCACTGTTTATCGACAGTTGGTGGGTTCGCTCATGTATTTAGTTAATACAAGACCAGACATATGCTATGCGGTGAACCAGCTTTCACAAGCGATGTTTAAGCCTACCAAGCTCTTTTAGAAGGCAGGCAAGCATGTCCTGAGGTATCTCATGGGCACATCTGAGTATGGCTTATGGTACATACAGATGGATGAGGTGAAGTTGCATGGCTTCACGAATGTAGACTGGGCAGGCAGCCCAACGGATAGAAAGAGCACATCAGGAGGGGTTTTCAGTATCAGATCTACAACATTTTCTTGGTACAACAGGAAACAAATATCCATGGTACCCAATTCAGTGGAAGCAGAATACATGGCAGCAAGTAAAGCTACATCTGAGGCTATCTGGATGAGGAAGATCCTGGTTGGTTTGTTCGGTTCACATTTAGATCCTACAGTGATACATTGTGATAATCAGAGTTGTATTAAAATCTCGATTAATCCTGTGTTTCATGATAGATCTAAACATATTGATATCTGGTATCATCATATCAGAGATTGTGTGCATCAGAAGATCATGTTGCTTTAGTACATTCCTGCAGAAGATCAAGATGTAGATATTCTGACGAAGGAGCTCACCAAGAGCAAATTAAAATACCATAGAGGCAGGATCGGGGTGAAGGCTAATCCCTATCTTGTTAAAAGGGAGTGTTTAGATTCAACAAGATGATGAAGCTTAGTGAAAATCAATCACCTTCACTAAGTGGGCCCACAAGCTATTTTTAGGTGCAAGTCTATTTTTAGACATGGTGATCATATTTCAGAAATTGTAGGATGTTATTTGTGGATGGTTGGTCAAGTATGAAAAATATATGAAATTATATTTTTAGAATATTGGGCAAATTCTATTTATAGATCGTTGATCTAAAAATAGATGCATGTTGATTATTATTAGCCCTTAATAATAATCAGACAATAAACATCAACTTATTCTCTTGGAGCACTTAATTTCAGTATACAAATTTGGAAAATCAGTGGGCTGAAGGAATTACACAATTCCTAGGGTTTACTAGTGGTTCATGCATGGAGGACTCAGTTAGAACTGAAGTGGAAAAGTTATGACAGAGTTGGAAGAGTAGTTCATGGAGTTGTTATTCAGTTTAACACAATTATTGAAGTTAAACTCAGTTGAGCTAGTTGTATCTAGTCTAACTGAATGATAAAGTAGTGAGAGTGGAGTGAATTAATTAGTTAATTAATTCACAAATAATAACTCACTAATCAACTAAAAAAATACAGTAGTTAACTACAGTGCATTTCAGTTCCAATGGAGACCCAGTGGAGAGATAGGTGAAAGGGTGAGATGGACTATCCGTTGTGACTATAGTGATGCATTGATTGCATCACACACACGTTGGAGTTTCCAATGAGGATTGTGCAGTCAAGGCAAGGCCAATTCAAATTCATTCATGGGTCTTCTTCAGCTGGGATTGCGCAGTGGAGGAAAGCTATTAGGAGGCAAGAAATCAGTGCATGGACTTGTAGATTTCTTCATGATAGTGTGTGACGATTGATTGTACTGGGAGCTTGATGTAATAAGTTTTGTATGATCCGTGTGTACCAAGCACAAGGTGCTTGTTTCAGCCCATACAACGCTCTCTTGAGCCTGCACACATGCGAATCACTGCTGAAGATTTCAAATCCTTCAGGCTGCTCAATGTACACTTCTTCCTCAATGATCCCATTAAGCAATGCATTCTTCACATCCATCTAATGAATGTTCCAACCCAGCTGTGCTGAGAGAGTAAGGATGGTCCTTATGGAATAATATCGTGTGACAGGTGCAAAGGTTTCTTCATAATCAATCCCCTCGAGTTGTGAGAAGCCACGGGCAAAAAATCTTGCCTTATACTTCTCAACGCTCCCATCAGCAGCTTGCTTTACCTTGTAGATCCATCTTGATCCTACAACTGATTTACCCACCGGCCTTGGAACAATCTCCCAAGCACTGTTTCTGATAATAGAGTAATACTCCTCCTCCATGGCATCTACCCATGTGGGCTCTTGCACTGTTTTTTCGAAAGAATATGGCTCTGTCATGACACACTTGCTCATAAGAGCCATGTATCCAGTAAATCAATCAGGTGACTGTCTCTATCTGCGTTGTGATGTAGGGACTCCTACATTTTGTGTTGCATCAAGCTTCAATCTCTACGCTTCCTGCCAGTTTTGATGTTTGGTTCTGCATGAGTGGACTCCTCCACTCCATGAATCTCCTCCTGTGGCTGATCCACATCTAGAGCCTCATCTTTGTAAAAAAGTAGCTCCTCCTCTACATGCAAGTGTAGCTCCCTCTCAAGCGACAACTACATGGATTTCACCTCATTGAATTTTATATCCTGTCATACCATAGTCATCTGACTGTCTGGAAAATACACACGATAATTATGGGGTGTTTTTGTGTACCCCACAAATATCCCAACTTCTGCGGTCGGCTCCAGCTTCTTCCTGGCGTCCTTTTTCACATGAATGTAAACAGATGAGCCAAAAATATTCAAATGAGAAATATCAGGCTTCTTACCAGTAAAATCTTCTTGAGGTGTACTCATGCCAAGTACTTTATGAAAACAACGGTTTTGCACATAAATCGCAGTGTTGCATGCTTCCACCCACAAGTGCATCAGTAGGCCCTGTTCATGTAGCATAGCTCGTGCAACACCCACGACCGTTCTATTCTTCCTCTCTGCAACCCCATTCTGATGTGGGTTATGAGGTGCTATGAGGTCTCTTCGAATTCCTTCTTTTCTACAGAAGTATTTGAATTCGTTCGAGATATATTCACCACCATTATCGCTCCGTAGAGCCTTCACTTGCTTCGTCGACTCCTTCTCCAATGCTTTAAACTCACAGAACTTCGAGAATGTTTCACTCTTCTTCTGCATGAAGAAGATCCAACATCTACGAGAATATTAATAAAAAAAAATAACATAATACCTGTGTTTTGTTGTTGAAGCAACCGAGAAAGGTCCACACACGTCTGTGTGAATTCTCTCAAGGATCACCGAAGCACGGTTCTCCTTCTCATGAAAGGTGGTCTTCACAAACTTACCCATAATACATCCCTTGCACTGATCTGACTGCGCAAGAGTACCCTTTGGAAGTCCAGTAGAAATCTGCTGCAAAATATTCAAGGCACCATGGTGAAGATGGCCCAATCTCCTGTGCAATAATTCACCCTCATCCCAGCTCACCACTTCTTCTGCTTTGCTCATCATTGTAGCGCAACCATCTACCTCCAGCTTGTATATATTCTTAACTAAAATCCCTATCCTCTTGGTTTGATCCTTTTTTATATGTCGCAGGAAAGCTTTTCCATCGCTGAAAACAACGTCATAACCTCTGTCTTCCAACATTGCGACTGAGACCAAGTTCTTCTTCAGACTTGGAACATGCATAAAATATTTCAACATAAATGGTTTACTTGACTCCCTCTCAAAGTTAGTGGTCCCAATTCCAGTCGCACTGTATCGACCATCGTCGCCCATCTCTATATGCATTTGGAGGTCCTTCTCCTCCAGGGAAAATTTTAAAAACCCCCCTAAATTTATATATATAATAAATAGGCGAATCCCCATGATACATAGGAAAAATGGAAGGTGATTTTATTAATAATATAATATGTATATATAATTTTTTGGCGAATCTCTCACGAGATTATATTATCTTGTAAAATCATGGCGAATGACCAGTACAAATGGAGAATCACTACTACAAAATGGTGAATCGTTGTCTAGTGGAGTTCAGGGTGTTGGTTCCAATGAAGATATGGTAGTTGAACCAGGAGTAGAAGGAAGAGAACCACCAAGACCAAGCATGGCACATGGTGACTCGTGAGGGAAGTAGGTCTCGTGTAGTTTGGAAAATGCATTCTTCTAGTTTTGATAAGCGTAGTGTTGTTGCTCATGCTACTACTAGCATTGATATTGAGGTTGGAGAGGAGTTTTAGGAAGCATGGAAGGTAGCAGTGGTGGAGAATTGCAAAGATTACCCCATGATGGGCTCCATTTTTCCCTTTGGTATTTGTGCCTGCAAAATCTTCTGTCCATTGAACCAACAATTAACCATTCAACCAACAATCAACTTGACTGAGTTGATTAGGTACGAGTCAAATTAGACTAATCTTCAAAAATATGCTTTGTACTATCCCATATTTATCACACTAATGCTACACAACATTGTGCATTTGCACCCAACTCTCATGCATGCACACAAAATTCATTAACATCTATAACCCTAACCAAGTGAGAATTGATCAACAATTTGCACCAAAGTTTTTTAGTGTTGAAAGTTCATAAGAAATTTAGATCCATGGTACCTTAAATAAATTTTGAAATAACCTCCACAAATTCGACCACAATAGAGAAAACTTGTGATAAATTTTAAACCTACAAAAATTAGGATTCATGTTCCTAGGAACGATCATAAGAAGTAGTTGGCATATAGGTTGAGTTTTGAGCCTTCACACATTGATAATGCAATGGCTTAGGTCAAAACTCACACATTGAAAAGTCATCAATGAAGAGAAGACAAGATCATTATGAATTACACATACTCCAAACTTCCTACCAAATTCTACTTAGTTGTCTGCAACTCAGCTATACATAATCTTATAGTAAATAAAAATTCCACAAAGCCTTCTTCACATAGCTAATGAATGGTCATTGGAATAGCACCCCTTATGTAATAGTAATAGTAGCAATCAATATATTATTTCATATTGAACTCCTAGACTATGTTCTTTTTTACCATGTATCTATAGGTTGTAGCCTTCTTCTTGTTTGAAGAGGAGTTGTCTATTATCAGAACTACCTTCCCTACCTCTGATGCCTTGAAGGAATTGCAAATTGACTCATCAGATGAAGACAACTTTCTGTTCTTGTCAATTAGAGTTTAATAGCTTCCTTGTGCACTCAACACAAACTCTGACTGATAGGAAAAATCCCACCCACCAACTATGAGGTCCCACAAAATTGTTGCTCCCACCTGAACAACAGACAACTTGAATGTGAGAATTCAAAAACAAAGAAAAATCCCAATCGCATATATCTTGAGGATGAACTCAATCTCAAATCCAAAACCCATAAAATTTATATCCAAAACTAAAACTCATCAAATTTGGAAGTATATTGGAAACAAAACCGAGGCAAAAGAGCTAAATTTGAATGCAGGAACTGACACAAAATCTGCAAACTTGAGCAATTTTTGACGTACATTATTTTGTTTGACAAAATAAATCAGGTAAAAAAGGCCTCAGGGAAGATCACACTAGACTAGGGGTAAGTAAAAACCACCAAGGTGAAGCATGGGAACAAGAATACAACAAAAAATGATCTGTAATTTTGTTCAATCAGTGATCTATCCATAGGACAAAAATTTTCTCCTAGGGGTTACCCACTTGGGTGTGTAACAAAGCCCATCAAACAGTTTATGAAGCTGTTGACCCTTCTCCTCTAAGAGTCAAAATAAAATGACATGGGAGCGATAGAGGAAAGAGAGATATTTGGTGTAGAGGATTTTGGACACCCTTAATCTTCTCATTAACCTAAAGAACAATTATTGTACCCTTGGTCTCCTATATAAATATCAATAAGACCTGGTCTCTGAATCATCTCATCTTGTCTTATGCATTGCATTAATTGTAAAATGAGGTTTCCCTCTCGAAGTGGACTATGGTTATTGAATTCTTATCCTTTTTTAGGTGCCTAGTTCATAACAATGTCTATCTTATTAGTAGGCATCATATATTTTCACTCGCATTTAGTGAGGTGGTTTATGGCACTTAAACGTACAAAAATCAAAATTGTGCTCACTTGAAAAATGGGAGAGGAATCTTCAATTTATGTTCACCAAATATTCAAATTATATTAAGGAATCGATAAAGTGTGAGTGCATTGTTTGTATGTTACTTATATGCTATAAAAAATGCTTTGTGTAAGTTTGCGCTCCAAAATGCCACTATGGATATTTCAATATTTCAAAAAGTTTACTTAGAATTTCTCACACAACATGTTTCAAAAGAATGTCAATGTGGAGAAAAAGCTCACTTTAAAAATATGTAATAACGAGTATTATTAGTAAACCACCATTATTTGTTTATGAATCTTGCAAGGCCTCATTCTACGGATAGTATGATGGATAATGGAGCTTTCATGACCTTTTCAATCACAACCTCCTATCATACATCCATTGAAGATTAAACCATTAGAAGCCCTTTTTTATTAGCACTAGACATGTGATTGTTGTATGCATATGACACTCAAGCACCCTCCATTACTAAATGCATGCCTTTGATGGGCCCATCGTCAAAAGAGAAAGCTCCACTGATCTTTGTCGATTATTCCAGATGATTCGAACATATAACCAAATGATTGCTGCTCATTTCCATAATGAACATGCACACCATCCAAATAAAAAATTCCTCATTTTTTTGTGGATGTGTACATGCAATTTGAACTTATAACCCATGGGTTGTTGCTCATTTGGGTGATAAACATTTCAATCCTCGTTGATGTCAACCCAAGTCCAATGTATTTTCATTTCAAATGTCTATTGTCGTAGTTCTGAGATTCTTTAGTACATCCCCTCTCCAACTCCACCCACACCCATCAATCTAAACCTCCAGACCCCATTTAAGACTTTCAAGCACCTTGCCATTTGGTATGTTCAGAATATATTAATGCATCTTTCCACACAAGGGTTGTGTTTATAGTGAAATACATCAAGCAACAAGTTGCACATAATTTCAACCATGAATTCTATTTATCTTGTAATTTTCACACCATATGGTAATAAAATCATTAGAGGATATATATTCATGTATAACTTGTTGCTCTTTGGGGTTGAATTTTGGATTCCAATCTTGCGAATGTAGTGGTATTCGGATCGATACAACAACCACACATATTAGCATAATTAAAATCCCATGTTCATTACAACCTATGGCCACCTCAAAACTCAAACCCCACTTGTGGCCTAAAACCTCCCTCACAATTATTTTACTTGTGCTCCTTTGCATGATAATGTCATCAATAGATTCCCAACAATACCCTACTATGGTATTCTTCTAGAAGCAATCCTTCTTCCTTTTAAGTAACATTAACATGTTAGACCTGCTTTTCTCTCCACCAATCACATTCACATTTATATCTTTTTGAGCAATTTGATGACTACCACGTTGGCTCGATGACTTCACAACATAAATAATTCAGATTTTTTCTTGCAATGTGTACATCCCTTGTCCATTTTGGCAATCCTTCACCCGTTTACTTTGAAGACACAGAACATCACTATATTTTGATTAATTGTGTAAATTCGGAGAAAAATTTATGTATTTTGGTATTTCTTTCTACTTTATGTGGTTTTGGATTGTACATGACAAGTGATTGAGATTTGCAAAATTATTGTAGTTATGTCAATCTTAAAGCTCATTATGGTGCCTCATTTGGAGAAAAGATGTGAATAAAGATGAGAGGGATGTGAGAGCATAAGGTGTCATGAGTAGCCACCTAGATAGTGAGGTGAGCAAAGTTGAGAGAGTGCAAACAAGTTGTCATTGGTTCTATTTGACCAATTAAATTCTGGTTGGTTTCATTCATTGTGTTATTCTCACTCAATAGTTCGGTGCTCTGATAACCTTGATATTCTAAATATTCATCTCATTATATATGTAGTAATTTGGAAATTGAATATTTCCCTTTAAGCTTAAAGAATATGAATAAAATATTAAATATTGAAACATAAACATGTTGAAATAATTTGTAGACTTTCTTAATAACACAAAATTAATTTTCTCATATATATTAAAAGAGTTATATCTCTTAAAATTATTTGTCATTACTTTTCTCTTGCTCACATTATTAGAACTATCTCTATGCATATACAACATAGATTTATCTACATGTATAATATTCAACATAGAAATTATTTTGACTATAATTTTACATGGCAATTGGAATGCGTGGATCTACATGTTAATAAATCAAATGCATTATATTACAAATGTTACATGTTAAGATCAATCTCCATAAATATGATGAGGATAAACATTCACCATGCCTAGCAAAGACTTTGCAAAGTTATGAATTTCAATAGTACTTAGTTTTTCTTTACAATAATAATAGAAAAGGGATTGCTCAATGTGAAGGCAGTTATATGTCAATATCAAATTTGCTCCCATCGTAAATATATGTTTCATTAATCAACTAGTTGCAACATACTTGTATCTGTTTATTTTCTTACATGTTGTAAATGAACATTGCTATAGTATGTATGGGAGAAAGCAGCAATTAGGCTTAAAAGGGAATATTTATTAGTTGACCTTCGTCCATGTAACTACAACAAATATTGTTTTCTAGAATTTCGTGTGCTTCTATCAACACTGAAAATGCTCAGTAGCTATGATTATTTATATTACCTGTCATTGAGCTTTGCTTTTACATGACTAGTCACTGACATATTTCAATTTATACGCTTTTCTTCTATCCATTCATCTAGTTCACTTGTCATTTTTTTCTATCTCCCCCTGTGATGACATATTATATCTCTGTGCATATTCATTCTTCATATGATGGTTCTATGCGTATATGATGTTGTTTGTATAGTGACATATTGGAAACACATAAATTAGCTTCTATATCCATTGATATATGTTTTACTTATGAAAATATAGTTTTTGAAGGTTCATCCTAAGTGCCTTTTCCAGGATTTTCAAATTTTATGCTTGTTTCTTAAAGTAGACTTAGACCTTCCATGAAAGTAACATTTTCAAAATGACCTCCAACAGAAAATTTCCTTTTCTCTCGCAATTATTATTTGTCTAGCTTAGATTATGTTTGAAATTATGTTTGATATATTCCTAATATCAACCATCAACATAATAAAAGGAATAACAAGATATGTTGTTGAGCAAATAGTCCCTACCTTTTTGGTAGGAAATCAAAGAAGGCTACAAGCGATTTATGGTCTGTTGAATCAGAGTGACATCCCTTCCGTGCGTGACAGGGCTGGTCATGGAAGACACCACTTCCACCTCGTGCGTAGGGTCATCACGCGCAAAGATGTTAGATGTCTTGCTCAAGGAGGATAGACTGGAAATCTCAATTTACAAATGTTTGATGTCCTGCTCAAGGAGGACAAAATAGAAATCTCAATTATCCTTCATTGTCTATTTTTCAATCAGGTGCAGTCTTCTAACCTATCAAAAAGCTTCATCAGAATGGTCACCATTGTCACTGTGACTGCTCCAGCAGGGTAGAGCGGATTTCATACCTGAGATACCTAGTCACTGGCTGTTTGGGTTCCTGCATTTGTTCAGTAATGGAGTTGGCCATCAAATACCGACATACTTTCATTCCTGGATATGATAAAATAGAAGAGAGGAGGTTTATGCACTACTCCAATCTCCAGGGTATTTTATTAGTTGGGGAAGGATATTTTTTGTTTTCTTCTATTCTGGAAAAAGCATTTGGGTTTGCATTCTACATGGTTACCACTTCCCTAGATGGCAGAGAAAAACTGTTGACATCTGATCAAACTTCTTGGAAAAACCTGTACGATTTGGAGGGGCATGGATCTGCTATATTGCATGGTGTTGATTCAACTGTTATGGATAAACTAGATGTGTTCAGGGATAGGATGTTTGATAAAATTTCCCCATGCAGGGTTTTGGGGATGCAAGGCTGACAAACCCGTTATCAAGAAGCACCGTCGCTTGGTGAAAATATTTTTTAAGAGTGAGAGCACTATGTTGAGCAGGAGAGGAGAAATTCATGTGATTCATAAAGAGAAAGAGCCTTATAATAAGTGGAAGTTGAAGAAACAGGCTAATGAATTTTGCTTGTTCTTGAAAGAAGCGGTTGATTTTCATACAGAAGATTATCCTGGGTATATTAACAGAAGAGGACAAGGGGCTAATTTTAGTGGTACTTTCTATTTGGGACCTTGCAAGACATATAAATTCATTTCAAGTGGTTTTTTCTATGATTCTTTGTATTTACGTCAAGTTAAACCCAAATTTCTTAAGAAGATTGCTTCCTCACGCAAGTCTCGCAAGAAAAAACACTGATCAAATGAAGAAGAATCTATGATGTACAAATTGATGGGAATAAAAATGCCCATACATTTTGAGCATGGATATGAAGTAATTGAATGTAGTAGGCCTGTCAAGAGGGGCACACATGAACCTTTTGAGGAAGGATATTTACCCATACATTTAGACCATGGATATGAATTACATAATTAACCAATTGAAAATAGTAGACTTGTCAAGAGAGACAGACATAAAGCTTCTGAGGAAGGATATTTACCCATACATTTGGAGCATGGATATGAATTGCATAATGAACCAATTGAATATAATAGGTCTATCAAGATAAGCAAACATGAACCTTTTTAATCTAAGCTAGACAAATAATAATTGCAAGAGAAAAGGAAATTTTCTATTGGACGTCATTTTGAAAATGTTACTTTCATGGAAAGGTCTAAGTCTACTTTAAGAAACAAGCATAAAATTTGAAAATCCTGGAAAAGGCACTTAGGATGAACCTTCAAAAACTATATTTTCATAAGTAAAACATATATCAATGGATATAGAAGCTAATTTATGTGTTTCCAATATGTCACTATACAAATAACATCATATACGCATAGAACCATCATATGAAGAATGAATATGCACAGAGATATAATATGTCATCACAGGGGGAGATAGAAAAAAATGACAAATGAACTAGATGAATGGATAGAAGAAAAGCGTATAAACCGAAATATGTCAGTGACCAGTCATGTAAAAGCAAAGCTCAATGACAGGTAATAGAAATAATCATAGCTACTAAGCATTTTCAGTGTTGATAGAAGCACACAAAATGCTAGAAAACAATATTTGTTGTAGTTACATGGACGAAGGTCAACTAATAAATATTCCCTTTTAAGCCTAATTGCTGCTTTCTCCTAATTGTTGTAAATGAAATTTTCAGAGAGACTTGCAATCCTAACTAGTTGGTTCAATAACATTTTTTATTTTATAAGGCACAATAGGCATCTAGTTCACTGCCCCCCTCCCTGGAACTCCCTCAATGCCCCTGCCTGCCTCCTCCCACAAAGGAGAAAATTAAATTCTACATTCAGGAGAGATATTTGCAAGAACTTCATCTAAGATGTCCAGAATGCATCACCTCAACCTATAAGCACCAATATGGCCTTTATTTCAATCATATCTTCCAGATCTCCAGAATTTCTATTATCCAACAGCCAAATAAGCTATCTTTAGTTCCATCTATTTTAGGGACTTCATCTTCATCGAGCCAATTTCAGATGTGCTCACACAGTACACCACTTGAGAGTACAAACCAAGCACAAACTCCCCATGGAGAAATAGATCAATAGGATTTTCCCATTACATGAGGTTGAGATTAAGGATTAATTTATCTTTAGGTGCCCAATCCACAACTAGATTAGAGGGAGGTTTCATTGATTCTACAGGAGATCAGGAAAATCTTTTCCAAACTTTTCTAATGCAATAATACCTTAACCAATGTTGCCTTGTGTTGTTCATTTTAGATATTTACTCTTAGGCAGAATTTACATTGGACTTAGAACTCTTCCGCAAAAACAATGCATTTTACCTCCTTTTTTCTCCCAATAAAGGGCACTAGGGGAGAAAGCACCTCACAGCCACTTAGCTGGATAGCAATAGCTCTGTCTAGCATTGTTTCATTGTTTGCACTACCCAAGTTCCAAATAGTTTCATGTCAAGGGCTGACAAAATGATCGGATCTACTCAAGAGCATCAACACTATCGAACACATAGTCAAAGACACATTATTGGCCTCTTCCCTGATGCTAGGAGTTCCTCAACATTGGTTGTTGATTGAAGAGGAACTCCTAGCATCAGGGATTGAAAATAACATTCCAGTCTGCTCCCCAAAAAGTAGATTTCACACAATTCTAAGGATTTCATGGGCAAAAGTCTTCCTCTTGTTTTCAGAACTAATTAATATAATTTACTCTTATCCCCAAAAGAAGTGTTTCTTTGTCTCAAGGATATTAATTTCTCAGTGATCCATGAATCTAGTGGATTCCATTAGCACAAAACGTTAGTGGATTCCATTTTAAGCCTACTTGTTGCTTTCTCCCATACATACACACATTTATCATATATACAAGTGCATTTCTAGTGCATTAGTGCTACAATTTTAATTTATTTATGAGAAGTTAACAAGCTTGAAAAAGCAAAGAAAGTTTCGAATGTGAAATATGTGAAATAGTAAATTTTGTCACTCATTTTCCCTATAAAATCTTCTTATAGTTCACACGATATTGAAATAAGAAATTTCTCATAAATGTTTAAATTTTATCTCACTGTGGTTATATGTTTTTCCATGTTAAAAAAACATTATATTTGACATGTCAAGTGTGAAATCAGAATATACATCATACTTTCCATACAGGCTCATAAAATAACAATACTGTGGCTATCTTGTAGAAAGTTTTTCTAACCTGTCACTACATTAGTACATAGTACATTCATCCTAGGCACTTGAAATATGGTTTTTGAGAAGAGACTATGCAATGTGCTGCCTGCCTGAAGACTCTGTGCAAAACATATCAGATCAAATCTAAAAAATTGAACAATAAAAACCTTGCATTGGAACAGGTGTCTGACAGAAGCAGTGACTGGAGAACATCATCTGAGTTCCAGCTGTGATGATTTTACTAATAGGGAGGACTAAAATTTCTCTACTGTAGCACATGGTATCATGTTTTTAATATGTCCCAATTGCAGTTCTTTGAACTCATTGCCAGAGGAGCAGTAGTGTTTGTAAATTCAGCAGAGGTTGGATGTTCTAGATGTGATAGCTCTCTAAGGGTCCTTTTCAAAAGGGATTTGTGGAATCTGTTATCAGGAGAGGTGGCAATGGAAACATATTTTCTAGTAGGATTGTAAGCCCGTACATTATTTAGATAGAAAGTTGAGAACAAGACTTGCATATTTGATTGAGATGGCAGTATTTTTTGAAGATGCAATATGGTCTAAAAGAGAATGTATCATTCATGCCATTGTAGTTGGCTATCTAAGTGAATTTTTAATTGTTCTTTATTCATTAACCTCATGTTTCACAAATTTTATCTTTGTATATAGGGTTGTTGGTGGTGTTGTGCATATATTGACCTGGGCAACTTCAAGGACAAAAATGAATTGGATAAGGCTGTCACAACCTTGTCAATAGATTCCCCATCAACAACAAACCAGAAATGGAATGTAAACCAGCTGGAAAAAGTATCTGCAATGACATTTATTTCTTGGAAGACTGGCAAGAAAGTAACCAAGTTGAACTGCTAAGATATAAATTTGAGTTGAATAACAAGTGTCTCAAGACATATATTTTGAATAGAATTTTGGTTGTTCATCCATTTGATTAGCGAAAGAGAATCTCCAAATACCTGTAGCAGATGAGTCCCTTTGTTAGTGGCCACCAATAAAAGAGCTCGCAAAGCCATGAACTCACCGAAGTTGTTTGTACGGTAGCCCAAACATGCTCTGAACTTAATGAAATGATTATCAGAAGGATAAGCTATGCCTCCCAAACTACATATTTGATCATGCCCCTGGCAAGCCCCATAAAAATAAACCCGGGATAAGTTTTGTTAATAAGGAGCTCCCCAATCTGCCCGAGAAAATTGTCCTTCTGAGCCACCTTGCAAAATTGGAAAATAGCACAACTGGGGAAAAATGTGAAAGGTGGGCACAGATCTACCATCAAATACGAGTGCATTCCGCACTAACCAGATTCTTCAAAAAATAATATAGGGAACAACCTGAAAAGCTTTCAGCCTTCTGAAACCATACTTTGAGACAGTTGCCCATAGTGGAGTCATCCCAAGGGTTCCTTTGACCAATCCAATTTCCAACATCTTTCGAGAGCTGTTGCGCAAAGGGACAGACCAAAAAAACAAGAAGCAAATTTTTCTCCTTTCTTGAAAAGTATGGATTAGCTGGGACCCTATTTTTTGCGTTTTTGAAGAAGTTCCCAAGTAAGGACTCTGTTTTTCAACACCAACCACATAAACACAATGGTTTTCCTGGGGACTTTTACCCTCCATAATTTAGACCACCACAAAAGAACCTCATAGTTTTCAATAGAATGTAACATTCTATACCGGTTTGATTTTTAGCCAAAACCATTAAACTCTTCTGTAAGTCTTATATGAGTTCTATGTAATTCTTCCATGAAACCATTCCAGAACATTTCATGGACACCAGTCAACCGTACGCTCTGAGCGGAACTCCAGCCCCACTGCCAGATATTAGTAGTGAGTGGTCACCTGCATGATTAAGTCTAAATCTTCCTATCTCTTGTAATCTTAAGTACTACATCAGAAGTATTAGAGCTCATATTGTTCTCATACTTAAGTAGCTCTCCAATCTACATAACATAGTCTACAACAGATTGTGAAACAAACATTCCAGTTTTTCCTACATGTAGTCTGTTTAACCAAAACTCCTAGCATTCTGAATTTCTGATGACTTTGAAAAATATTTCATTTAGTGAAAAATATGAAGATTGTTTACCTCATCCTGACAGATATCTGAGTGAGGAGATTGTTGCTACTCGATATCTGTTGATTTCTTGAGCTGATGCACAGTCTCGTCTTCCTTAACTTCAGCTTGGGCATAATTGATTGAAGCTTTGTTGTTTGAGGCTGTGGAGAGGGAGTCCTTACGGAGATTAAGCGCCAAGTGTCTCAGCGTGTTTCATTCTTCATCCAGAATGTCCATCCTTTGTTTTTGTTGAACCAGCAAATTTATTATAGATGTGAGTGTTGAGACAGATGTTTGTTTTCATGTAACTTGCTAGTAACTGAAACCAAGGGGGTCTTATAGGATTGGATGTATTCTTTGTGCCTTCTTAGAGCCTTCTTGAGTTCCAAGATTTCCCTTTGCTCCATGGTTGCACACACAACCACAAACCAGACAACCAACTAGAACACTTTAAGAAGGCTGAGACCAAACCAGAATAGATTCCTTGTGTTGAGAAACAGATGTTCATTTTCATGTACCTTGGTAGTAACTGAAAACAACGGAGTCTTGTTGAACTGGATGTATTCTTTGTGCCTTCTCAGAGGCTAGAGCCTTCTTGACTTCCAATATTTCCCTTTGCTCCATGGCTGCACATACAACAGCAAACCAGACAACCAAAAATGAATTGTTTAGGTTTTTATTGCCAGTCTTCCAAGAACTAAATGTCATTGTAGATACTTTGTCCTACTAGTTTACATTCCATTGCTGGTTTGTTGTTGATGGGGAATCTATTGACAAGGTTGTGACTGCCCAAACTCCTCCTCGCCCGTGGTTTTAGCTCCATGGCACCGGGGAAATGGGCTATAGGTCAAAAACGAAATCGAACTATGGGAGGGCCCTAACAGACCAGAGAGGGTCGGTCGAGTCCCTCGCTCAGCCAGCAAGAAGATCGGTGTGCACAAAGCCTAGAAACCTCTCCTAAATTCCAGCGAACCAATGAAAAAATGGGCAAATCACTGTAACCCCTCTCTCCTACCCTGTAAATCCAGGCGAATGCCATGGAAATCCGCTCCAACCAAAGAAAATCAGGGGCAAATTTCATTTTTTCAGTTTTATGCGCTTTTTTTGGGTCGGCTAATATTTAATAATTAATTTTTTTTTAAATAATTATTGGGCTAACTTTATTACACTATAGAAAATGGGTTTTATATAAAAAGTTTGCCCTATTAAAATTTAAAATCCCTTAAAATTCGCCTTTGGTCTAAAATTCGCCCCTAAAATTTTCCATGTTCTCCTCCAAGTCACTAAGCAACTCCTTGTCTCCCATCATATGGAAAGACGCACCACTATCAAGATACCACACTGATCCCATAGCACTTGAAACCAAGCATGCAATCAAAGAGAAATCAAGTTCAAATTTCCAGGCTAAGGCCTCACCCACTGCAGCTCCAACAACCTTCTTGTTCTTCTTCTTCTGTGGGAAGTTAGTGGCGAAATGCCCATGTTCGTGACAGTGAAAACACTTCACCTTGGACAAATCCTGCTTCTTGCCTTTAGCCTCAGATTTTGAAGGGAATTTCTTCCCCTTCCCTTTCCTTGCTTTGGTAGCCAAAGTGAAATTCTCTTCATCTTCATTCTTCGATGAAGAGCCATCCCTGGTACTTCGCTTTATCTCCTCCTGCACAAGATCCGACCAAAGTCGCTCCCAACCCGGCAGTTTCTCCCGTCCATTGACAGAGTCTTCGTAGCTATGCCAACTTTTCGGAAGCCCAAGGAGATCCAAGCTCACCAAGTCATCATCATCAACAGTAATCCCCACACTTCCCATTTCATCCCTACAGTGGAAAAAATTCGTGAGATATTATGGAATACCGTCACCCTTCTCCATTTTTATTTTTCTGAGCTTATCTTTCAGCGCCAACTTCCTCTGGTCGTTGCTTCTTTGGAAAAAGTCTACCAAAGCCTTCCAAATTGAAAATGGAGTGGCTTTCCCGTGAAGTTTGGACATAATATGGTCCTTCACACCTTCCAATAATATTCTTCTTGTCTTTGCTACCTTCTTTTTCCATGCGTCAAGTAATGCAGCATCGCTAGAACCCGGCTTAGGAACATCGCTATTGATGAACTCCTTCAATCCATTATCTTCCAACACCGCCTCCATCCTATCCTTCTAGGCTATGTAATTCGAGCTGCCCTCGAGGGCATACTCCAATCACAACCCATTGAAAGACATTTCAATGTATACTCAATTGTCGCACCAAGAAATTTTAGCAGCAAATTTGAATTGTCTACCAGCACAAACTCAACAATTCTTCACAATTGCAATCTTCAAGAATTAACACTCCTATGATACCATGTAGAAATTACATAACATATGCATGTGTTGAGATTCAACAAGGTGATGGAGCTTAGTGAAAATCAATCGCCTTCACTAAGTGGGCCCGCAGGCTATTTTTAGGTGCAAGTCTATTTTTAGACTATGTCTATTTTTAGACATGGTGATCATATTTCAGAAGTTGTAGGATGATATTTTTGGATGCTTGGTCAAGTTGGAAAAATAGATGAAATTATGTTTTTAGAATATTGGGCAAAGTCTATTTATAGATCATCAATCTAAAAATAGATGCATGTCAATTATTATTAGCTCTTAATAATAATCCGACAATAAACAACAAATTATTCTCTTGGAGCACTTTATTTCAGTGTACAGATTTGGAAAATCAGTGGGCTGAAGGAATTACACAATTCCTAGGGTTTACTAGTGGTTCATGCATGGATGACTCAGTTAGAACTGAAGTGGCAAAGTTATGACAAAGTTGGAAGAGTATTTCATGGAGTTGTTATTCAGTTTTACTCAGTTATTGGAGTTAAACTCAGTTGAGCTAGTTGTATATATTCTAACTGAATGATACACTAGTGAGAGTGGAGTGACTTAATTATTAAATTAATTCACAAATAACAACTCACAAATCAATTGAACAAATATAGCAATTAACTACAATGCATGTCAGTTCTAGTTGAGACCCAGTGGAGAGATAGGTGAAAGGGTGAGATGGACTATCTGTTGTGACTATAGTGATGCATTGAATGCATCATACACACATTGGAGTTGCCAATGAGGATTGTGCAGTCAAGGCAAGGCCAATTCAAATTCATTCAGGGGTCTTCTTCAGCAGGGATTGCGCAGTGGAGGTAGGCTATCAGGTGGCAAGAAATCAGTGCATGAATTTGCAAATTTCTTCATGTTAGTGTGTGAAGATTGATTATACTGAGAGCTTGATGTACTAAGCTTTGTATGAGATTGTTACATGATCTCCATGATACATAATATATGATAGTTGGGGTTTTTAGCTTCAGGCTTTCCCGTTAAACAACTGTGTTATGTGAGAGTGTTTTTATTGCTTCATGTGTTTGCAATTGAGTTTACAATTTCCACAAAATATTAACAGTGGAAGGATTCTGTATTTAGAAAGAAGATAAATATTGTTAGATCAGGAGAATCTGGATATATAATTCATATTTTATATAATTTCTACATGGTATTAGAGCAGTGTTAATTCTTGAAGATTGCAATTGTGAAGAATTGTTGAGTTTTGTGCTAGTGGACAATTTGAATTTGCTGCAGAAAAATTCTTGGTGCGACAGTTGAGTATACATTGAAATGTCTTTCAATGGGTTGTGATTGGAGTATGCCCTTGAGGGCAGCTCAAATTACATAGCCTGGAAGGATAGGATGGAGGCGGTGCTAGAAGATAATGGACTGAAGGAGTTCATCGATAGCGATGTTCCTAAGCCGGGTTCTAGCGATGATGCATCACTTGACGCAGTGCAAAAGAAGGTAGCAAAGATAAGAAGAATTATGTTGGAAGGTGTGAAGGACCATATTGTGTCTAGACTTCATGGGAAAGCCACTCCATTTGCAATGTGGAAGGCTTTGACAAATTTATTCCAAAGCAGCAGTGACCAGAGGAAGTTGGCACTGAAAGACAAGCTCAGAAAAATAAAAATGGAGAAGGGCGACAATATTCCAAAATATCTCATGAACTTTGTCCACTATAGGGATGAACTGGGAAGTGTGGGAATTACTATTGATGATGAAGACTTGGTGATCTTGGCTCTCCTTGGGCTTTCAAAGAGTTAGCATAGCTACGAAGACTCTGTCAATGGATGGGGGAAACTGCTGGGATGGGAGCGACTTTGGTCAGATCTTGTGCAGGAGGAGATAAGACAAAGTACCAGGGATGGCTCTTCATCAAAGAATGGAGATGAAGAGAATTGTGCTTTGGCTGCCAAATCAAGGAAAGGGAAGGGGAATAAATTCCCTTCAAAATCCGAGGCTAAAGGAAAGAATTAGGATTTTTCCAAAGTGAAGTGTTTTCACTGTCACGAACATGGGCATTTCGCCATTAACTACCCACAGAAAAAGAAGAACAAGAAGGTTGTTGGAGCTATAGCTGGAGAGGTCTTAGCCTCGCAACTTGACCTTGATTTCTGTTTGATCGCATGCTTGGTTTCAATTGCTATGGGATCGGTGTGGTATCTTGATAGTGGTGTGTCTTTCCATATGGCGGGAGACAAGGAGTTGTTTAGTGATCTAGAGGAGAAGGACCTCCAAATGCATATAGAGATGGGCGACGATGGTCGATACAGTGCGCTCGACATTGGGACCATTACCTTTGAGAGGGAGTTAGGTAATCCATTTCTGTTGAAAGATGTTATGCATGTTCGAGGTCTGAAGAAGAACTTGGTCTCAGTCGCAATGTTGGAAGACAAATGTTATGACGTTGTTTTCAGTGACGGAAAAGCCTTCCTTCGACATAAAAAAATGGGTCAAACCAAGAGGATAGGGATTCAAGTTAAGAATCTCTACAAGCTAGAGGTAGATGGCTGCGCTACAATGATGGGCAAATCAGAAGAAGTGGTGAGCCGGGATGAGGGCGAATTATGGCACAAGAGATTGGGCCATCTTCACCATGGCGCTTTGAAGATTTTGCAGTAGATTTCTACTAGACTTTCTGAGGGTACTCTTGCACAGTCAGATCAGTGCAAGGGATGTACTATGGGTAAGTTTGTGAAGACCACCTTTCATGAGAAGGAGAACCATGCTTCAGTGATCCTGGAGAGAATTCACACAAACGTGTGTGGACCTTTCTCGGTTGCTTCAACGGCAAAACATAGGTATTATGTTATTTTTGTTGATGACTATTCTCGTAGATGCTGGATCTTCTTCATGCAGAAGAAGAGTGAAACATTCTCAAAGTTCTGTGAGTTTAAAGCATTGGTGGAGAGGGAGTTGGGGAAGCAAGTGAAGGCTCTACGGAGCGATAATGGTGGTGAATATATCTCGGGCGAATTCAAAGACTTCTATAGCAAAGAAGGATTTCGAAGAGAATTCATAGTGCCTCATAACCCACAGCAGAATGGGGTCACAGAGAAGAAGAGTAGAATGATCGTGGGTGTTGCAGGAGCTATGCTGCATGACCAGGGCCTACCGATGCACTTGTGGGCGGAAGCATGAAACACTATGGTTTATGTGTAAAACTGTTGTCCTCATAGAGTACTTGGCATGAGTACACCTGAAGAAGATTTTACTGGTAAGAAGCCTGATATTTCTCATTTGAAGATTTTTGGCTCATCTGTTTACATTCTTGTGACAAAGGACGCTAGGAAGAATTTGGATTCGACTGCAAAATTTGGGATATTTTTGGGGTATATAGAAACACCCCATAATTATCATTTGTATTTTCCAGACAGTCGGATGACTATGGCGCGACGAGATATAAAATTCAATGAGGTGAAAGCCATGAATTTGTCGCTTCAGAGGGAGCTACACTTGCATGTAGAGTAGGAACTTCTTGTTCCCAAAGATGAGCCTCTAGATGTGGATCATCTAGAGGAGGAGATTCATATAGTGGTGGAGTCCACTCATGCAGAACCAAACATTAGATAAGGAAAAAAGCGTACCACAGAAGCTGAGAGACTGAAGCTTGATGCGACATAGAATGTAGGAGTCCCTACATCACAACGTAGACAGAGACAATCACCTGATCGATTTACTGGATGCATGGCTCTTATGAGCAAGTGTATCGTGACAAAGCCATCTTCTTTCGAAGAAGAAGTGCAGGAGCCCACATTGGTAGATGCCATGGTGGAGGAGTATGACTCCATTGTCAGAAACAATGCTTGGGAGATTTTTCCAAGGCCGATGGCTAAATCCGTTGTCATTAGGGGAACTTTGAGGTCTAAAATGGGCCTCCTAAGGAAACTATAAAATAATAGTGGAAATAATAAAATAATATTAGATTACATCATCAAATTTTAGAGGGAAAAAAAAACTACTTTTTCAACTCATATTTTCAACTTATCTCCCAATTTTTTTACTCAAATGTCAAGTCGGAGTACTCTTTGGATGCAAAATTTAATTCCTCATCCAATGAGTACCCATGTTGCATACGTTTGATGGACCCTGCCTCATGAAAAATTAGAAATACATGAAAAAAATGATAGAAATCACGTGTTTTCATGTATTTCTCATTTTTCGTGTAGCAGAGTCCATCAAAAGTATGCAACATGGGTACTCCTTGGATGCGGAATTAAATTTTGCATCGAACGAGTACTCCCACTCAAAATTTGAGTAAAAACTTTGGGAGATAAGTTCAAAAAACGAGTTAAAAAAGTAGTTTTATTATTTTATTATTTTTTAATCTTTTTTCCTTTCTACTTAAAAATGGTGAATCATCCCCCATGGTTGACATCATCATCTTGAATCATATTGGTTCTTATAAATTTTATTTTGTTTGTACATTTTTCTTAGGAGGCCCATTTTAGACCTCAAAATTCCGCTAATGAGGATCAAGATGGATCTACAAGGTAAAGCAAGTTGCTGATGGGAGCATCAAGAAGTATAAGTCAAGATTTTTTTCTTGGGGCTTCTCACAGATAGAGGCGATTAATTATGAAGAAACCTTTGCACCTGTCGCACGATATTCTTCCATAAGGACCATCCTTGCTCTCTCAGTGCAGATGGGTTGGCCCATTCATCAGATGGATGTGAAGACTGTGTTCCTTAATGGGATCATTGAGGAAGAAGTGTACATTGAGCAGCTTGAAGGATTCAAAATCTTCAGCAGCGAGTTGCATGTGTGCAGGCTCAAAAGAGCATTGTATGGGATGAAACAAGCACCTCGTGCTTGGTACACTCGAATGGACAGCTATTTCACCAGACTTTGTTTCACCAAGAGTGAGGCGAATGAAAACTTGTACCAAATTGTGGTGGAGGGTAAGATTTTAATCATTGTTCTTTATGTTGATGATTTAATACTAACGGGTGATGAGCAGTTGATACACTCATGCAAGGCAGATCTTGCAAAGGAGTTTGAGATGAAGGATTTGGGCCTCCTTCATTATTTCCTTGGATTGGAAATATGGCAGCGAGAAGGGGAACTGTTTGTGTCTCAAGGCAAGTATGCCTGGGAGATACTGGAGAAGTTTCACATGCAAGGCTGCAAGCCTATCGACACTCCGCTTCCAGGAAATTGGAGGAAAGAGATGCTACATTGGCAGAGGTAGTGAATGCCATTATTTATCGACAGTTGGTGGGTTCTCTCATGTATTTAGTTAATACAAGACCGGACATATGCTATGCGGTGAACCAGCTTTCACAAGCGATGGTTAAGCCTACCAAGCTCTTTTGGAAGGCAGGCAAGCATGTCATGAGGTATCTCAGGGGCACATCTGAGTATCGCTTATGGTATATACATACGAATGAGGTGAAGTTGCATGGCTTCACGGATGCAGATTGGGCAGGCAGCCCAATAGACAGAAAGAGCACATCAAGAGGGATTTTCAGTATTATATCTACGGTAGTTTTTTGGTACAATGGGAAACAAAGATCCATGGCACTCAGTTCAGCAGAAGCAGAATACATGGCAGCAAGTCAAGGTGCATGTGAGGCTATCTGGATGAGGAAGATCCTGGTCAGTTTGTTTGGTTCACATTTAGATCCTATAGTGATACATTGTGATAATCAGAGTTGCATTGAACTCTCGATTAATCCTGTGTTTCATGATAGATCTAAACATATTGATATCCGGTATCATCATATCAGAGATTGTGTAAAGCGGAATATCGTGTTGCTTCAGTACATTCCCACGGAAGATCAAGATGTTGACATTCTGACGAAGGCACTCACTAGGATCAAATTAAAATACCATAGAGGCAGGATCGGGGTGAAGGATAATCCCTATCTTTTTAAGAAGGAGTGTTGAGATTCAACAAGATGATGGAACTTAGTGAAAATCAGTCACCTTCACTAAGTGGGCCCGTAGGATATTTTTAGGTGCAAGTCTATTTTTAGACATGGTGATCATATTTCAGAAGTTGCAGGATGATATTTGTGGATGGTTGGTCAAGTTGGAAAAATAGATGAAATTCTATTTTTAGAATATTGGGCGAATTCTATTTATAGATCATCGATCTAAAAATAGATGCATGTCGATTATTATTAGCTCTTAATAATAATCTGACAATAAACAACAACTTATTCTCTTGGAGCACTTTATTTCAGTGTACAGATTTGGCAAACCATTGGGCTGAAGGAATTACGCAATTCCTAGGGTTTACTGGTGGTTCATGCATGGAGGACTCAGTTAGAACTGAAGTGGAAAAGTTATGACTGAGTTGGAAGAGTAGTTCGTGGAGTTGTTATTTAGTTTAACTCAGTTATTGGAGTTAAACTCAGTTGAGCTAGTTGTATCTAGTCTAACTGAATGATACACTAGTGAAAGTGGAGTGAATTAATTAGTAAATTAATTCAAAAATAATAACTCACAAATCAACTGAACAAATACAACAGTTAACTACAATGCATGTCAGTTCCAGTGGAGAACTAGTGGAGAGATAGGTGAAAGGGTGAGATGGACTATCCGTTGTGACTATAGTGATGCATTTATTGCTTCACACACACATTGGAGTTGCCAATGAGGATTGCGTAGTCAAGGCAAGACCAAATTGAATTCATTCAGGGGTATTCTTCAGCAGTGATTGCGCAGTGGAGGCAGGCTATCAGGTGGCAAGAAATCAGTGCATGGATTTGCAGATTTCTTCATGTTAGTGTGTGACGATTGATTGTACTAAGAGCTTGATGTACTAAGATTTGTATGAGATTTTTACATGATCTCCATGATACATAATATATGATAGTTGGGGTTTTTAGCTTCAGGCTTTCCCATTAAACAACTGTGTTATGTGCGATTGTTTTTACTGCTTCATGTGTTTGCAATTGAGTTTATAATTTCCGAAAAATATTAATAGTGGAAGGATTTTGTATTTAGAAAGAAGATAAATACTGTTAGATCAAGAAAATATGGATATATAATGCATATGTTATATAATTTCTACAACATGTATATATCTATATTCTCCGAATCTAACAATATTTATCTTCTTGCTAAATACAGAATCCTTCCACTGTCAATCTTTTGCGGAAATTTAAAACTCAATTGCAAACACATGAAGCAATAAAAACAATCACACATAACACAATTGTTTAACGGGAAAGCCTGAAGCTAAAAACCCCAACTATCATATATTATGTATCATGGAGATCATGTAACAATCTCATACAAAGCTTGGTACATCAAGCTCTAAGTACAATCAATCGTCACACACTATCATGAAGAAATCTGCAAATCCATGCACTGATTTTTGCCCCCTGATAGCCTTGCCTCCACTATGCAATCCCTGCTGAATAAGACCTATGAATGAATTCGATTGGCATTGCCTTGACTGTGCAATCCTCATTGGCAACTCCAATGTGTGTGTGATGCAATCAATGCATCATTATAGTCACAGTGGATAGTCCATATCACCCTTTCACCTACCTGTCCACTGGGTCTCCACTGGAATTGACATGCACTGTAGTTAACTATTGTATTTTTTTAGTTGATTAGTGAGTTATTACTTGTGAATTAGTTAACTAATTAATTCACTCCACTCTCACTATTGTATCATTCAGTTTGACTAGATACAACTAGCTCAACTGAGTTTAGCTCCAATAACTAAGTTAAACTGAATAACAACTCCATGAACTACTCTTCCAACTCTGTCATAACTTTTCCACTTCAGTTCTAACTGAGTCCTCCATGCATGAACCACTAGTAAACCCTAGGATTTGCATAATTCCTTCAGCCCATTGATTTTCCAAATCTGTATACTGAAATAAAGTGCTCCAAGAGAATAAGTTGTTGTTTATTGTCGGATTATTATTAAGAGCTAATAATAACCGACATGCATCTATTTTTAGATTGACAATCTATAAATAGACTTCTCCCAATATTCTAAGAATATAATTTCATCTATTTTTCCAAATTGACCAACCATCCACAAATAGCATCCTGCAACTTTTGAAATATGATCACCATGTCTAAAAATAGACTTACACCTAAAAATAGCCTACAGGCCCACTTAGTGAAGGTGACTGATTTTCACTAAGCTTCATCATCTTGTTGAATCTCAACACAAATACCTATCATATATATATATATATGTGTGTGTGTGTGTGTGTGTGTGTGTGTGTGTGTGTGTATGGGTAAAATAAGGATTTTAAATTGTGAAATGAATCTCACCCCATCAAACACAACGTGGTGTGCAACTTGAGAACTACAATTGTAGAAACCCACTCTCAGATGTATACATAAACTCGATTTTTTAAAGGTGCCATTTACATTAAAAACTTGAAGATCCACTCTCATATGTACGTTGAATATGAAAGAAAACATTATTTAAGTTGCTTTTTCTTTGGTTACTTAACATCTTTATAATTGTATCTCTCAAAAAATGAAACCCGGATTTCGTTCAATAAATATATGTTTTACTAATAGCCTGCATATCTTTTTATGAATGTTTGTCCTTTATCGTTATTAAAATATTTCCTCAATGTGATAATGAAGAATTAGCGTATACTAGTGTTGGGAAAAATACTGAGAGGGGGGGGTGAATCAGTATTTACTGCATACTCAAAACTTTTCACTTTTTCATTCCTTAAAACCCATACGCTACTTCCCTTTAGTAAACTCGCGTATACACGAGGATATCTTTCATGCAACTCGCGTATACACAGAGATCTAATTATGTCATTAGTTCTTTGCTTATATCATTCCATTATTCATTCATCAGATGTTCAATAAACAGTAAACATGTGCAGTAAGATCAGAATAAACCATCACACAAAGCATCACACATGAACACCAGGATTTTTAGGTGGAAACCCAAGTCGGGAGAAAACCACCGCTGCAGTTGCTCAGCCTTCAATATTTTATTATAGAGAAAACATCTTACAACAAATGTGCTGGCGCAGACTTGACCAGCACGCAGGCACCCACCTGCGCTCGTTTACCAGCCTCTCCTGGAAGGGAGCTCCAACCCCCTGACTCGTTTACCAGCCTCTCCTGGAGGGGAGCTACGACCCCCCGATCTCGTTTACCAGCCTCACCTGGAAGGGAGCTACAACCCCCTGACTGAAGGCTACAACCCTCAGCACCACCTTGGACCACGTTTCATCAATTTTCACACCGGATCCAACAACTTCAATAGAACACCACTTGCAGGCCACATTTCATCATATTTTCAAACTGAACCCTTTCCATACTTTCAAGCATAGTCAAACATGTAACTGATACATATATCTCATTGACAGATATCAGTAAACCAGCAGAACAGATCAGACATTTCTTACCACAGACTTCAGCAAACCCTAGTTTGCATACGCACTTTCCTTTCACTGATGTCGCGTATATACGCGCTTCCGTTCACACAACTCAGTCAGACATACCTCCTATATATTTCAGTCGTATTTATAGGCAGATACGCGTTTTCTCTTTAAAATAGCCGGGTTACAGATATACACGCTTCCTCTGCGGCCAACTAGCGTATAGATCTTCAACCATTATAAAGCAAGAGGCTTCTTCGCATCGTATATCTATTTCGTATTTACCTTAGATTTCAGTACAAATGTTCGCTCTATCTCGATTTAAGCCTTCATAAAATGCATCCGTGCGTATACAAATACATTCCGTATCTAGATATTTCGCTTATCATTTCTTCACCTCTTCATAGGTATCATAGATTCGTACTCTATTATCAAACCTTTACCCTTTCCATTCAGATCTACTTCAAGAGAAGTATTCATTCAAGCTCAGACATCTTGCACCCACACTCATGATTTGCACAAAGAATTTCTTCTCCTTATATAGGTTTATCCTTTTTCAATACCACGGGTCAAAGCAATACCATGAGCCTTCAATACCACGGGCCAAAGCAATACCATGAGCCTTCAATACCACGGGCCCCTTTTTCAATACCATGAGCCAAAACAATACCATGAGCGTTCAATACCACGGGCCCCTTTTTCAATACCATGAGCCAAAACAATACCATGAGCCTTCAATACCACGGGCCCCTTTTTCAATACCATGAGCCAAAACAACATTACTTCCGATGGTATTCTTGGACGGGGTCATATAGACGAATCATTACTCAATACAATGGGTCAATACCATGGTGGTTACCCCCTGGTTTTTCACTTTATGAGCGCTTTTTCCCATACGCGACTTGGAACGTTGTTTCCCGCGTGCATACGCGACTTCCCCTAGACAAATCCGTGTATGCCTAGAGACATACTCTTTTTATCATAGATCTATCACATGCGGAATTCCTTTCTTCATTGCCTTCTGTACTCACTGTAGATACATCAGATTTAGTTCATCAAGACATGTTCTATCAAGCACAACTTCATCAAGTAAGTTGCCATCATCTTGCCATTCAAGGACAACACTCATCATCATATTGCTAACAAACATCACTTCACATCAGATTTACATCATTTACCAAGTCCATCAAGTCAAGAATAACTTCATCAGGTGGATTGCCATCAAGGACAACACAAGTCAACTATCTCTTGTCTTCATCTTCATTCAGTGGGTTTCCATCAAGGACAACATTCTGCATCATATTGCCAACAACTAGCTTATCCCTAAAGCGGGGAAAGGGGACGCCAAAGTGAACTAGGATGGCTATATTATTTGAAAATGTGAGAATTTTTTTATGATCCATAAACAAATAGAAGATTCATTGAACATGACTTATGAATAACTTATTAAAATGATTATTTATAAGGTTAAGTGGTGATGAATGTATGGTAGGAAGATGTGGTAGAGGAGATCATGATATATGTGTTGTTGACCCATATTGTATCACTATATAATTTTTCATTAATACCAATATTTTAGAGTGTAAAAATTGTTGAAATCATCTTATACGGGAAGTTTTATCGGTGGGACTTAGTTTTGAGAATTAGGGCCTAAAACATTATGGAGTCATTTGGAGGCCTTAAATGACATTTTTTTGGAAAAAAACTTTCCTGCATAAGAATATAACCTCATGATTCTATTCTACACTTTAAGACCTTTCCAATTGTGCAAGAAAGACATCAATTGGAGTTTGTATATAAAATTTATGCCTTACAGAAGTTGATCTATCATAATTGACCACCATAATTCTATAGGATGCCATCTAAACTGCCATTACTCATTTAAAATGGGATATCCACATGAGCACTATGACAATGCTCTACAAGGGTAAAATTTGTAATTCTATTTTATAGTTGAAGGAGTTAAGCTTGACCCCTCGTTGGTTATCGGGCTAGGTTCTAACTATATTGCCACTAGGTAAAAAATGGGTCCATTCATTTTGATTGTATCTTGTTCCATAGTATAGTAGAAAAACTTGGGAGTGAGAGTGAGTGAGCATAACAAAGGGGGTTTAATTTCTACAACAATATATCCATCATAGATCTCCTGTAACTCCATACAGAATTCATTCTCCTTTGGACTTGCATTATTTTCATTTCAAAGAAAAATATAGCAGAGCAACCTCAACTTCCAACTAGCATTTCTCCCATAAGGGTTTCCAATAGCATAACTTGTATTCATTGTGGTTCATTTGTAACACATTTGTAATTATATTTATTTTTTCTCTATTCTTTGTATTTGATCTCTAACATGCATAAGAAAATAATAATTAATCAATCTATAATTAAAGAAAATTAATCCTCATAGTATGGGTTTCAATCTATTTTTATCAGATTTGTTGTGACAAAATATTCAATGGAATATCAATAATAGTTTACAAATCACTAAATGTTTCACTAATTGTAGGTGTCATATTCATCCATCCCTACACATTATAATCCTTAGATTTGTACGAAAATAATTACATAATTAAAGTGGAATGTTTTCCAAATGTGTTAGTGATTGTAAATGTAAAACTCAACATCTCTTCATTCTGGTACCTAAACATGTGCATAGGAGGTACAAATGTCTTCAACTATGAACACCTCATGTTAGTCATCTTCTTTCCTCCCTTCAAAAGCATAAAAGTAAGTATGGTGCTGTGAATTGACATATTTAATTTTGTATGCATGAGCTATGCTTGGTACAAGACAAGGATAAAAAACCAAAGGAAAACAAATTTGTTGTCAAACATATTTTTGGTGGGGAAAATCAAGTTTGTAATTTAAGGGCTTCTCTTTCATTCAAATGTAACTCTTGTTATGGAAATCTTTGCTTGATTTTGATAGACATTTGAACCATGTGCATCTCTACTTCAAGTGCTAATCTCTTACTCAATTTGAAAGCTTAGTTGGTAACTTGAATGTCACCTATTTTCGGATTTGAAATTAAAATAATATAATCAATGTTACTAAGACAAAATTCTAGTTATTCAAGCCATCTCAAAATTAGTATTATTTGTTTTTTTATAAAAGAGGGAAATATTTTTTTGTAAATTAATATAGTTGAAGAACATCTATTTATGTAGCCAGTTCAAGCCATGTACATGCCCTGAATTCTTCATTAATTTCTCCTAAAATTAGGAAAAAACAAAGGCAATTAACATAACAATATTGGACCAAAAAAAAGATAATGGAGTGGGGATTTCTAGTCTTGACATTGCTTGTAGTGTTAATACACTACTTTTCTAGTTTCATTGTGAGGGCACCCTTTGGAGTGTTATGATTGGGTTGAATGGGAAACAAAAATCACCATAAGGATCTCCCTCCATATACTACACAATGGATGATCTTAATAATGTAATGAGTACCAAATTGTCCATGTCCATGTCCATGTCCACCATGTGTGTTTGGATTTGAATTTTCATATATAGGCTAACTTGTACTAGGGAAATACTATACCTAGTGAACATATGCTTTTGATCAACTTAAGTTCAAGTGATATTCTTTGGTATGGTATATTACAAAGAAGTTAATACATTTCATATACTAAAAACATTATTCTTTAATTGAGTTATCCATGACTTGGGGATTTAAATTACATTAAAAAACTTATTCTTTGCCTAAAAACAAACAAACACATACATATATAGATTTCAACTCTAATGATATACATAATAATTCCTCACTTTATCAAAGAAACTCATTAAAAATAATGGAAAAATTAAAAATCTTTATTTTACCAACCAAGAAAAAATATTAATACTATTCAATTAATATTAATAATGATCAATGTGTTAATAGTGGTTAATGTTGCCTCTTATTAATTATTAAAGATTATTATTTATCTAATTAAGATGGGAAAGAAAACTTGGGCTAACTCAACTTACCATGTAAATTGTTATCACTAAAACTATAGTAACAAGTAGGTCATTCATTATTTGGTGAAGAAAATTGTATACAATGATAAAATTTCTTGTCATGCAATGAAGTTTTTTCTTCTATATTTCTTTACTTACTATATATTATTTTATTCTAGGAATTAAACATGTATAAAATTTTATTATGATTTAAGAATTGTATATAGTGTGATAATATTTATAAGAATTTTATTAAATAGTAAACTAATCAAAATACATTAAAATTATAAATTCATAAAAAATAAATTTAAATTTAATGTAAAATTTTTCAAATAAAAAATAAAAACTATTTATCGAAAATCATAAGTGACTACACGATTATGAAAATTTGAAAAAGGAAAATTCCACCATGTACCTAAATTGAGCTCCCATTACAATTCATACTGGATGAGTTTATATGTGTGTAAATATAAATTGTAAAGTTTAAATTATAAATACAATGCAACCATAATCATGCCTTTTCTATCACTCCATTGGTTCTCCTATGTTTTTATTGCATATTAAGCCTCACATCTATCACCAACGCTTTCACACTTTATCTTCCTTCTACCCAATCTTATATACATAGTTCATCTTGTTGTTTTAGGTGTTGAGCTAAATTCACTATAGAATCTGTGTTTGTATTTTCATTTCTTACAAACATATATCCATTTGGTCAGTATAACTTATACTATGTACAATGAGTCATGGAGTTTTGGGATTTTCCATTATTAGGTGGGGCTTGTAAGTTTTTTTATTCAAAACAATAATCATGAGGCTAGCAGGAGAAAGAATATGGAAAGCATGGACAAGAAGTATATCAGAGAAGAGAAAGATTTAAGTCTTCCTGATGAATCTTAGAGATAGAAAAATGTGCCTTTAATGTAGCATTAGGTAAGGATGACCTTTCTATAGTGAATATCTATAAGCCTTATTAATAAGCTACACCGAGTACATTGTACCAAAATCAGGCTAAATGTGAGCAAATGGTCGACATGTTTATATTGGAAGACACATTAGAAAATCATGCATAGATTATACTATAAAAAAATCCTTGGACTTACCAAATTTAAGTTAGGAAGACATCATGTAATCACATATTACCATGAGAACCATATGATCAAAGTGAATTGGGGTGGTTATGTTGTTTAAATAGTGCACGATTTTTCTTTTGGATGGAAAATGAATACTTCACAAGGTCAATTTTTGTCCTAAACCCCATGACACATTTTCGATGATCCTATAACTCCAAACCTGAATCACCTAGTTGCATGCCAACTTGCAATAATCACAAAAATGTGATTGTGACTTTTCCATAGAGAAATAGAAGAGGAGGAAGATGAATGATTAAGAGGATGAATATATGATGATGGAGGAAAACCAAAGAACAATGGCTGGTGAATGAAGACAATGTGAAGGTGAAGAGGTAATGCAAGGTGGCGTCACATGGGATGGGTAGGCGGAGTACATTGCATGACTAAACATAGACCAATCAACATATGCCAAATATTGATTTGCAAGGAAAAGCATAAACCAAACTCTTTGTATCAAATTACACATGTTGGTATTTGAGAGGCTCTAGATAAAATATGAAACTCATCAACCCTAATTGTTGTTTCTAATAGATGTTTTAAGAAAAATCTAGTAGTGATATATAAAGAGAACCTTTTGAGGACTATTAGAAATGGAGGAAATGGAGTGTTGTTGCTATGAATCAAGATATTTTTTGGGAAAATAATATCATTCAACTAGAGGCTAGAAACCATTGACTCTGATGAGATCTAGAGTTAAAAGTGCACAACAGGGTCATCACCTTAAAAATTTGCACCAATGATGACTCATTGACTCCCAATTACAATCTCTCAAGATTGGAATTCCATCCACAATGCATACGAAATTCATCCATAGGAGGATAAGAAAAACTATACTAATGGAGATTATTATTGAAACACCAAACCTTTTGAGTACTCCTTATATGATTTCTAATTGTAAATTCAAGACATGAACAACTGAATGATATTTTAGGGTTGGAGTTGAGCTATCTAGTAAGGTTTCATTTTGAGATCCATTCTAGGCCACACTATTTTTTTCATGAGACCTTTTCCATTGAGGAATGTCAAAACAAGAAAATGATCAATTGACCAAAATTGCTCCCTCAATTGTAATTATGCAATTTTTCAATTTTTTAAGTTCACAAAATGGCTAGAGATGATTGGTTTGTAAATGAAAATTGACACATTCAACTCATAGTGAAAAATATTTCAATAATTAAGCAAATGCTCACCATCTTCACTTATTCCATGAAAAATCCCTTACCTTTGAGAAGTGTGTTTTTTTTAAACAACCATGCATATGTAACATTCCATAAATTAGATATTTTGAAAGATGGTTTGTGTTCTCGTGTCCTTCCCAATAACACCACCCCAAAGCTATACATGTGAGACTTCTCAAGTGCCTCTATAATTTAATACCTTCCCAATAACACCACTCCAAAGCTATGCATATGAGACTTCTCTAGTGCCTCTATAATGTAATACCTATTATAACTCATTTGTTGATCAATAATCATCCCAATGGTCATTGCTTGTTATTCGCCAATGTGGGTTGATTCATCACTAATATTCAAGGCTTGTTATCCACTAATGTGGGCTGATTCATCACCCATATCCAAGGAAAACCACACTACTTGAAATGATATGTTGGTGGTTCATAAGGAGGTAGACTTCCACTCCTACCAAAGGTCTGTGGGTTTTGGGTCATTACATTATTTTCTTACATCCAAAATCATGAACTTTTAGCCAATAAAAAACACTTTTATATCTTACTCCAAGACCAAAAAAAATTACTCCATTTATAGAAATAATAAAATAAATATCAAACATTAGATTTTCAATAGGTTAACAAATGTTTTTAAGGGGTTTTAAAATTTTCAATTATATCTTTCAATCCACATATATTAACACTTCTTTTCTACATTACTTAACATTAACACTTATTTTCTAAAGTACTTAAGAATTCCTCGTGCCTTGAGTGGGTGTGTGGTAAAAAATTTCAAAGTGCATTGTTAAGGTTGTAATGAGTATGACTTATGAAAATTTTGAGAGGAAATGACCACTCTACTTTATTTTTAATAATAAAAAAATAATAATCAAACATTTAGTAATATATTTCAAACTTCAAATCACTTAAAATTAATATGTTTAAAGTAAAATTATAATCCGATCATAAATTGTTTTGTGATAAAGAAATCATTATAAATTGTTTTGTGATATAGAAATCATTATAGATTTATATTTACAACTACAAAATTTGTAAAAATAGTGAATATTTATTATTTTTTTCTATATTTCTTTAAAAAAAATTAAGTGAATAAAATTGTAATTTACAAGGTGAAGTGAGTTACACAATATATTGATAGACAATTTTTTATTCAAACTCTTTTGGCATCATCTCACCCTTAATCCCACACATGTAATGGTACATACATGCGTGCTATGACCTATAGCCTTCCATTAATGGTACATACATGCGTACAGACCCTTCCAATATGGTATATTCTTTTTTTTTTCAGAAAGAAAAAAAAGGCTGTTTTCATTAACAGTTCATATATCAAAACATTACATTCTCATTTTATGAAGATAAGAAAATCACGATCCAAACATCATTTTTAATTGAGACAACTTTCAAGGAAGAAAGGAGTCGAAAACTAAAAAACATGTTGAGATCAATCATTTCTGGGGACAGAAACCACCCAATCCAAATTTCGAGTCCAGATAAAAGAAATCATCCAAATCGACCCCAGTATGGTATGTCGTGACATACAATTTAGGAAAAGTACAATTTTTAATCCATTCTCCTTATTTTTCAAACTCCGTCTATTGGGTAAATTAGAATCTACACCTTTAATCAAATCCCCTCTAAAAAAACGCTCCGTCTATTGGGTAAATTAGAATCTACACCTTTAATCAAATCCCCTCTAAAAAAAACGCCTTCCGGATAACAATTGTGACGCACTTTACTTATATATGGCTCCAGGTTTAAAGGGTACAACGCTGGCTTGAGAGGTACAGGTATTGATACCAGGAATCTCCACAACCCTAATAAACTTCTTGGAACCTCCCCGTCTGAGAATTCTGCAAAACGTCTGAGAATTTCCGAGAGGTTGCTGTAATAAATGTATAATCGAAAGGGTGGAAGAAAACAAACAATTGGGCGAAGCATATTTCTCGAGTTATCTAGTCATAAATCCCTGGTAGCAGTATATGTCCAATGGTGTACTTGCTTTAATTTTATGATAGGTATTTACTGCCTCGCTCATTTATCGCTGGATAGCTTGAAAAATAAGTTTTGCTTAACCATTAGAATATGAATAAATAGATATAAATTGTTAATAAGCTCTAGACAGACAACAAAAACATCTAAAGCATCAAAACAAACTTCTCCTTAAAAAAACACGTTTTTTTGTGTAAATATAAAATTAAATAGTTAAAAAAAATTACACACAATTTTTTATCAATATTTAAAAATTCAAAATTTGACTCAAGTAAAAAGAAAATATCACATTCTAATCTATATAAAAATTAAAAGGTAAAAAACCAATTATAAATGATTTTATTAGCAAAAAATATTATATAATAATTTATTTTTATTTTCTATTCTATAAAATATTAAACAACATAAAAAAAATTGCTATATAACTTTAAAATTTATGTAATATTTTTTTTTAAATTTTATAAAATAATTCACAAGGTCTTGAATAGATAGTGATAGTTAAGGTACTCATTGATGTGAAGTCACTAATGCAATTCCTCACCCCCGATCCTAGTGATATATTAGACATGATGAAAATGTAATCTTACCAAACTCACAAAAAAAAATCCACAAAATATTATAAATTTTATTATAAATATCATTGCATTAATTTTAAATTTCTATATTTCAAGTGAATGTAATTCTAGTGTTATGAAAGAGTTGCTATTATTCTCCTCACTCTAATTTAGTCTCACCAAAATAAGAGTTGCTATTATTCTTCCCACTAAAATAAAAAATAATCAACTTACCTAAACATGTAAATTCTTTATATATATCCATCTCCAATACAATAAACCATAAAAAAAATAATAATAATAAAAACAAAACAACTAAACAAAAACACACAACTTCCATGTAATATTTTCAAACAAAAACAAACACTTTTCATATATTATTTTTCATTAAGATTTGAAACTTTAAAGTAATTTTTTAATTTTTTTATAAATTATTAAACTTTTATTTATATTAAAAAAATGCTTATGAAATTTGTAAGTGTAATAAAGTTTTCTAAACATTTAAATTTCATTTAAAAATTTCTTCATAAACTTGATTAATTAATGCACATTTTACAAATATCTTCAAAAAAAATTGATTAATTAATGAATATTCAATATTTATCATATAAGTTTCAACTTGGTTTATAATAATTTTGATTAATATTTATTAAAAATATTTATTTTTTAATATTTAGAAATAATAATAATAAATTTCTTTAATTTTTTTTTATTAAATTAAATATTTAATAACTAATCATTTAATTAAAAATAAAACAAAATCTTAAAAAATAAATTTCTAAAACACATTAAGCTTAAATTAACTTCAAAAAATTATATTAAATATCTAAGGTTATATTATATTATATTAAGGTTTTCTCATTAGGTTATCATTTTTTAAGTTATTATTACATTTTTGTTTTTGTTTTTATAATTAAATTAAAATAACTCATTTCAGTATTATTTTAAAAAAATATATATTTTTGCTTATTAACTTTAATAAATAGCATTTATTACTAAAATTTCACTCCAAATCTCTAATAAAAACAATGTTATACTTTGTGGTATAATAATTTTTTTGTTAGCTTCCATGACTTGTATTTTATTTCCTATTGCTCCATTTAGACTTTTTAGATTGCTAAAGCAAATCTTTCAAATTCCATATTTATCTACCAATGATACTATTCCACTAAAATCATATCAATTCCAATTGAGCTAAAGGATGTCAAGTCCAAAAGAACCCAAAAAAATAGAGAAAAATCAAGAGCGTGGAAAAGGATTTAAACAAGAAGGAAACCACTAACAAACATTATTTTTCCATAAAAAATAAAATCTTACTATCAACATTATTGGAAATTTTATCTGAACCACATTGATGCTACTTAGTTTTGGGAAGCTTTTACCCATTTCACATTAAATGAAAATTTTAGGGGTTTGAAAAAAAAATTACAATTTCTATTTTCTTCAAAACATGATTGGCCCAAATTTTATAATATAAATGATTTTCTCAAAAAAAAACTGCTCAAATTTTATAGAGATAATATAAAATCAGAATTTGAATATTTATACAAAAATATTGCCAAAGTTTTTATAGATTGTATATCAAGAACTAATAAGATTGGCTAAAGTTTCTAAACTTTTTCGTCCTTAAAATTTTCCTCATTCACCTCTTACATAACAACAAATTCAAGTATAAGAACCTCAAACTACATCACTACAAAACACCATTTCAAATATAAAAATTGTTTCCAGCATTCCCACTCATAATTGTAGACTCATTTTATATTCTTGCAATAATATGATTGAGTTGAAAACTTGAACCATTCCCAATCATAATTGCTAACTCCTCAAATGTTCTTGGGAAAGTGTGTTTAATAAATGCAACATTGTAACGACTAATTCCCTTTAATTAATTCATCAACAACAACATGGTGCTATACTATGAGTTTTTCAATTACAACAACATCCTTTATTTCAATAACACATCTTGTTTTTTTTTGTCAAATAGTTTATAATCCTCCAGGCTTGACCTGTGGCTTGAGGAGCCGCGACCCAGGGGATCTAAGCTGTCAAATTCCCCAGGGATCGCACGCGGCCTGTACCACACCAATCCTATTCTGATTGGATTTTTTAGCGTACTTGAGGAGTCGTGACCCAGGGGAATCTAAGTCGTCAAAATCACCCGGGGATGCACCCGACTTGGGCCACACCAACCCTAAGCTGACTGGATTTTTTAGCATGTCTCCTCCCCCTAGAATAGGGCACATCCACCCCGTAAAGTTTGATCCTGGATCCCCTTGCTGACAAGATCCATTCTCAACCAGTTGTGCTAATAAGACTTGAAAAATAACACATCTTGTAATAAGACTTTGACAATTAAACATCTTGTTATATGTAATACAAGAAACAACAAAATCTCAACAACATGCACTACCCTCTTCATATTAGTATAACGCCATGTAATTGAGCAATTGTTCTAAGTGTTTGCTCAACAATATCAATAGCAACATGCCATTCAATAATTAAGTCAGAGAGTTTAGTGGTACTCATATTATTTTTCCAAGATATATAGGGGAGATGCACTATTTGGCTTATCATACAAGTCAATTAATCCTTTTTAGTGGTTGGTAAATATGTGATTAAGATATACCTATAGTGGTAATTTTTCATTGTTTAAATTGTATTTTTGGATATTGAATGAGCTACACATTTTCATCTTACTCTTAATTATGTTTTTCCTTTAGAGCTAAGGGTAACACACATAAACACAATTTCTGATTTAAGTTATATATATATATATATATATATATATTAATTTATCTCTATATAAAGTTATATAAAACTATGTTTTTCCTTTAGAGCTAAGAGTAACACACATAAACACAATTTCTGACTTAAGTTATATATATATATATATATTAGTTTATCTCTATATAAAGTTATATGAAACTATATTATTTAAGATACACATGGAAATATTCCATTTATTATTTGAAGAGTGAAAGTTAAATATCAAAGAACCAAGTAATTTTTTTTAAAATTACTTTATCTCTATAAAGTTATATAAAATTATATTATTTAAGATAGGCATCTAAATATTTCATTTATTATTTGAAGAATGAAAGTGAAATATAGACTTTGTGTTAATGAACTTTTAAATGTTTATTTATATGGTAATTTAATTTTTGTTTTTTTTACTTGGCCGACATAAACTAGAATTATTTTTATTGTTTTTTTGAAGACATGACATACTTACACATGCCCCTCATAAATTAACTCTCTTTTATTGTAACTAGTAATAAACTACAAATAATATAAAATGAAATTGAGTTGCCACACACTATAGAAAACATTCCCATAATTGATTATTTTTTACAACTCTACATTGTAACCCACAATATTAAAAAAATATTTTAGATTTCCCAACAACGACCCTACTTTAATCCCAATAGGTCTTCATACTAATATTAAATATATTCTATAGATATTAGAAAAGGAATTGCTTTAAAGATAATGGATAACCAAATAACAATTTTGTAATGCTGTGAATTTACATATTACTCAAACTTTTGCACATAAATACAAATCTAAATGTATATACAACTCTGCATTATTATGAAATTGCGTTATTACAACTTACTAATAAATCAGTTCAATGATGAGAGTTAGACAATTAGGGAAATAGAAACGCATGTAGTTAAAAAAATAGTTACCTCTGTTTTCCCTCGCAGGTCATAATTTCACATGATTTGATCTTCAGGTCATAATTTCACATGATTTGATTTTGTTGAAAGTAAATTAAAAAAATAATTAATATCAAATTACAACTCAAAATTATAGATATAGATTTAATAATTTTTAAAATTTATTTTTATGATTATAATATTTTTAATTTTTTAAAATACAAATTTTAAGTTAAAAGTATCTTATTTTAAAAGAAAATAGAAACTCAAAATTATAGATATAGATTCAACAATTTTTAAAGTTTTATTTTTATGATTATAATATTTTTTATTTTTTAAAATACAAATTTTAAGTTAGAAGTATCCTATTTTATTTTCATCTATATCCTTTATAAATTTAATATATTTTAATTTTAAAAATAATTAAATTTAAGTGAGAACTTTCATATTTTTATTTTCTTTTAAAGAAAATAAAGATAGGAACAAGTAAGTGGACAAAAATTTATGATGGATTAGAACTAAAACAATCTATGTTTAAAAAAAACATTATCAATTACACCAAAAAAAAATTATTCTAATTAAATTATTCCAATTGAGCATGACTTATCCAAAATTTCTATCATATGAAAAGGTAAATTTATCTGAATAAAATAATTTCATCATTCCAACAAAATTTATGTGAATAAAATAATTCTATCATTCCAATAGTAAGGCACTTAGTTCTCGTGACGAGATTCGCTTGGAATTTAGACATAATTTTTCTTCACTCTAAACGTGAGACTCACTGAGCAATCTACACGGTTCTTTAGAAATTCTTAATATTATAATTTCTCTTATTTAAAAAAATTTTAATTTATTGATCAATTTCGAAATACAAATTTACTCTTTATCAATAAATGTTAATAATATATCATACATTTAAAAAAATTATCTTCAAATAAAAACAATGTTTAATGTAAAATTTGTAGACATAATCAATGCAATAATATATAATGCAACAAGCTATATATCTAAACTGAAATAAAGTAAAATTTGTAAACATAATCAATGCAACCAGATATATATCTAAATTGAAATAAAAATTGATAAAAAAAAATTATAAAAAGCCAAGACTAAATGTAGTTTTTTTCTTTTTCTTAAATAATTTCAACATTTACATTGAAATTTTTTTTTGGCTAGAAAAATACTATTGGTATATATAGTGTATCAGGCACATAACAAAAAAAAAACTCTTTCACTGATTTTTACATTATCAATGTCAGTGTTTTTAGTTCCACTTCCACACATCAAAAATACAGTGATCATACTATAGTTCTACTTTTCTCGCGACAGAATTTACAAAAATGTCAGCTTCCTATTACAATGAGAGTCTGTTCACACAGCTCCAAAAAGATAATGAAAACCTAAGCACAGCATTTAATTGAAGGTTACCTTACCCTCCGCTCTGATGCCTGATATGTTGTAGAGCTCATAAAACATTTCCCCAAAACTCCCAATTAGTCCTCTTTTAGAAAGTGTATCTGCTTCTGTATTTTTCTCCCTGAACACATGACTAAAATTGATAATATTAAAGGATCTCTTTAAGTCTTTGATCCGATCTATCCAATGCGAAAGAGCTTCGGCCTTCAGATTTGTCCCTTTATTCATATGATAAATTATGACCTTTGAATCACCAAACACCCAAAGTTCTTCCACATATAAATGAGTTGCAAACCATAAAAGACACCACAGCGCGATGATTTTAGCTCTCATGTTAGTACCTCTACCACCATTCCAGAAAATCTTATAATGGCAATCCAGCAACAACATTAACCATGCCCCACAACCACATTTTTTGACTCTGAAGTTCCATCGAAGAAACCCACAGGAAAAACGTTTTCCACAGGTCTCATCTTTATAGACCAGTCTCGAGGAGGTTTATCACTAATCTTTAGATTCTCCAATGAGCAGTAAACCTAAGAGCAAATATCCCATGGTGTACACTCTTTGTCATCAAAAATTTTCTTGTTCCTTGCTCTCCAAATGTACCAATGCACCAGAATTGGGATTGCTCTTAGCTTTCTCCCTTTTCCACGCCACCAATTGAAACAATCTGTTGTAGATCAAAAATCAGAATAGGCAATTTCAGGTGAGAGCACAGCAAGCAGTATACTTCTTGCACAAAAGGACAAACATAAAACAAATGAATATTATTCTCTTCCTGTAGATAGCACAACGGACATCTCCCTGGTCACTGCCACCCTCTCTTCTGCAGGTTATCCCACGTCAGATTCCTATTTTTCCAGACCAACCACACCAATATGATCATTTTAGCTTATACCTGTACCTTCCAAATTTTCTTAAACCAACAATCCGGATCCCTTCCCAGTATTTTCTCTATCAATACCTGATATACCATTTTCGACGATATCTTCTGATCTAGCGTGGTTCCCTCCCAAGTGACTTTATCCCTCGCCGCCTCCCTTCTCAACCCAATATGCTTAAGGGATAATATATGATTCTCCCACTCTTCCTTATACGTCTCTGCAATCCCCATCTCCCTATAACTTTTCCAGATTGGGGTCCCCTTCTCCCACTCCTTAATCATCTGGCCCATGAAAAAGAAGCCCTTTTGGTTAATTTGTTTCATAATATCAGCATTTAAATTATGCGACTGGGCCACTCCATATAATTTTTTGCCACCAATAAAAATCTTATTCCCATTACCAAATTTCTAGATTAAATTTTCATTTAGAATTGGCCAACATCTGCTAAAACCCCTCCATATCTCAGATCGGCATCTGGAGACTTCCCAACCAGACAAGAGAGCCTCTTCCTGACTTTTCTGTCCTATGTATTTTAGTCTGATGATCTCTTCCCAAAAACAATCCTTCGTAAGGATTCTCCATAATGATTTAAACATCAAGGATTTCCCAAAGGTATCTACGTCCCGCAGTCCCCACCCTCCCTTCTCCTTCGGCTTCGTTATACCATCCATTCTAGCCAGATGTATTTCTTTTCTATCACTGCTTCCGCCCCATATAAATCTAGCCATAAGTCTATTTATCTCTTCTATGATCTGCTTCGGAAATAACAAAAATTTGTACCCAATAAACCATATACTGCTCTAAGACAGCTTGTGACAAAATTAACCTACCTCCTCTTGATAGCCATCTCGAGTACCATAGGTTAATCTTCTTCTCAAATTTCTCCAGTAACCATTTCCAATCCTTCACTGAATACCTCAGCGGCTTCAGTCTAAAGCCCAGATAACTCAGTCCCTCACTTAGGCTTGATGTTTTAAAGTTAAAGATATTCCCCAGTTCATTCTGGTCCTCATCCTCTTTCTTCACGTAGAAAATACAAGACTTACCCGAACTTACCATCATGCCTGAAACCTCCGAAAATCCATTTAGGATTTTTTGCATCTCCTCCCAGTTTTTCCCTTTCTTCTCCCCGAAAATTAAAACATCATAAACGAATAAGTTATGCGTCACCTCCTTATCTTTTCATATTCTCACCCCTCTAAAAATACCCAAATTCTTAGCAGACTGGATTTTTAAACTTAGTGCATCCATGATTAGAATAAATAGTAGTGGAGACAGCGCACATCCCTGTCTTAGACCCCTGTCTAGCCTAAAGAACTCTGACACAGTACCATTGATAATAAGCACCATATTTGTCTTTGTAGCGCAAGCCATTATCCAATCCACTAGTGTTCTATCCATTCCAATTTTAAAAAGAACCAGTCTCAAAAAAGACCAGTTTACCCTGTCATACGCCTTACTTAGATCTATTTTCATCACAATTTAGTTTGACTTCTTTGTATACATGGAATGGATGACTTCTTGTGTGATAGCCACGGCTTCATGAATGCTTTTGTCCCTATAAAACCTGCCTGTTCAACCAACATAAACTTCGACAGATAACCCTTTCTGTGATCCGCGATAATCTTCGAATTTATCTTATAAAGGGTGTTACACAGAGAAATTGGACGGTAATCCTCAAAGGATAGCATCCCCTTATTTTCCGAAATCAACACTAAAAAAGTGGAGTTTATCGCTCCCAAAATACTACCGGAATTCTTAATTTCTTCCACCATATTCACTAAATCATCTGAGATATCATCAAAGAAATGCAGGAAAAAGTCTGGGGTCCATCCATCCGGACCCGGACTCTTATCCACCACAAAGGAGTTTAAATTTGCTTTGATTTCTTCCTTCGAAACGTTCCTGTTTATCAGACTCAGGTCTTCCCTTTTAAACATCATCGGATAGTTCTCCAGGTATTCTATTTATTTATTTATGTCTCCATTGTCCTGCTTTTCAAATAGCTTCCCAAAATACTTAATGGCTTCCTTCTTAATTTCTTCAGTTGTATACACCTCCTCCCCCCCCCCCCCTCCCCCCGGTGTATCTATCTCCCAGATTGCGTTTTCCGCTCTTCTCCCATTAACCATTTTATGAAAAAATTTCGTATTTTTGTCTCCACATTGTAGCCAGGTTGCCCGACTTTTGAGCCTCCATTCTTGTTCTTCCTCAATTAGATACTGTCTGTATTCCTCTTCCAGATTCTTCAATGAATCCCAGTAGTTTTCTCGTTGACTACCCTCCCCAATCTCCTTTAGAATATTAGACCTCTCCTTTCTGATCTCCACGATTCTATCCTTTAATTTCTTTTTATGCTTCGATTCCCATTCCTTTACCTGTTGTTTAAGTTCTTTCAGAGAGGTCGATAAATAATATGCTGCAGACATACCTTTCGGTCGTTTGTGAGTGCTCAGATAGGTCTTAATCAATTTATTGAATGATTCGTTTCCCAGCCACGTCCTTTTAAACTAAATGGAATACCTCCTTTCCCATTTTCAAATGCCCATTGGAGTGAAATAGGTCTGTGATCTGACACCGTCAGATCCTCTACCCTCGCCCTCATCTTCTCCAAATTTAATCTGAAACCGTTACTAATCACAAATCTGTCCAACAGCATACCAATGTACTCATCCCCTTTTCTTCCATTTAGCCATGATGGAACCACCTCTTCAAACTTAATATCACTTGTTCCTGCATCTATTAAAATATTGTTAATAGAATCCGCCAACAGATCCCTTCTACCATTTTTGCCCCATATCTCTCCATCATGCAGCACACAATTTAAATCCCCTGCTAACAACAGATTGTGAAGCATCAATACTCCACTCTCCTCCATTTTTTGCCAAAACCTCAACCTGTTAATGTAAGGAGCATATACATTTATAAAGTTTATACGTTCCGGAAAACCCCTACAGTGGCCCAATAACAGGATTCCTCCGAAGAAGCTAAATGCCCTCATGGTCGCCCAGTTGGGATCCCACAGAGCCACCAGCCCTCCATAGTGCCCCTCCGCATCGATAGCCACCATGTGCCAATCAGGGAAGATAACACGAAAGTACATTATAGAACAATCAGTTGCATGCAAAGACTCCTGAATAAAAATGATAGATGGATTACATAAAGAAAAAGAAAAAAATTAATCGACAAGAACTTTGCCCGTTGCCCCAATCCCCGCATATTAAGAGAGACCACTTTCATTTCAACAATTGGTCTTCCGAGGTCAGTGCCCCAAGGACCCGATTAATAGCATGTGATACAGGGAAATCCCTGAATTTACTGTCAAGGTATAAATCCGCCAAATCAGACATTAGCAGGGATTTCTTCTTTTTCTTTTTTTTGTCCTTTCCTCTCCTTATAGTTACGTTAGACCGCAACTTAGGACAAGTGATAAGGGTATGAGAATCCTGACGACCCCTATCCACCTTAAGCGGAACCAGAATAGGGTCGAGCCCCGACAGCGAAGGTTCCAAATCACTGCCGACGGAATTCACCGGAGATACTGGTTCAGGCCTCCTCTCCACAGAGGATTCAGGTTCCGAATCAAGAGGGATTTGCACAATTCCTTCCTCTAACATCGGTGATCCCACAGACACACCCGAGTTAGAAGACTCCAAATCGGCACCTATAGATTCTAAGACATATGGGCATCCCTTATCCCCACAATAATTCCTACTACCCCGAGGGATGGCCGATGGTAGTAACCCCCCCTGACAATCGCAATCCGCAGTGGACACATTTATGGGTTCAGATTTCGGTAATCCCTCAGGCATCTTAGACAAAAAATGCACACCATCGACGTTTGACAATAAGACTAAGGTGCAAGAAACAGGCTTACCTATATTTCGAGTAAGAAACTCCAGTAGCTGCCATTGTGCTTGTCCTTATGCGCTCCACGGGTTACTTCCGACCTGAATTTTCCTTCACCAACCATGATTTCTCAGGGAAAGATCTCCACTCAGGCCTCGTTCCTTTTGCCATAAAACCCTCGAGTTTTTGTGGGCAGTTTTTAAGAAGATGTCTCGTATCATGGCATTTATAACATATGAACGACATTTGCCAATAGTCAATGGCTTGGCGATATGTTACTCCGTCTCAAACTAGGTCTAAGTTCGCCAGTAAACCCCTAACAAAGGAGGCTTCCACCAGTGTCCAGGTGCAATGCTTGTCGAAAATACCATTGTAGTTTGATTCCACGAACCGGCATTTCCCAATGCAATCCCTGATCGCAGACAAAGCCTTTTTTCTCCAGAATTGCAGAGGTAAGCCACACAGCTTAACCCACATTAGATGGTTTACCAGAGCGTTCAGGCTTGGGTGGAAGTCAATATTCCATTTGTGAAGTGCTAAAAAACACCTACCATTTACCCACGACTTCTCCAAAACCGTCGTCACGTCCTCCTCCTTTAACAAATGAAAACAATACCACCCTCTATCGAGCTTGCTTGTTACCGGCTTGTAACCCAATCTCTGTTCCCATAGCCCCATCAACCAGCCCATCAGGTCGCTCTTGCTGTAATTGGGGAATTTCCACCTTCCCACCACCGCCCTCTTTGAAAGGCTTTCCACTCTCTCCCACAGCACATCAGCACCAAAACTCAGTAGTTTACAGTCCACCTCCGGCCTGATAGGCTTCGAGGTGCCTTCCTTCGGCCAGCTGTTTGATTTCTCCGATTCCCCAGCGAGCGAAGAGGTAGATTAATCCTTACCCTTATTCCCCACGACTTGAAGATTTTGCATAGGTAATGGAATGTCGTGGCATAACAAACCTTCTGTTTCCGTTGTTCCCAAATCCTGAAGGAAGGACATGTCCATCAGATCCTCCGCATACCTGGCAATGTGGTCCTCCAGGTCTCCCATCCCAATAAACAAATATTCTTATTTTAAAACTATAAATTAATATCACCATATGCGAAGGAAAAATCAGAAGTAATGGGAATGATTTGTCACAACGTATCTGACAGTCCCACTCCACCCGTCATCTCCACCACGTCCTTCCTCCCAATAATCCTTAATCACCTTTTGTACTAAGGAATGGGAAAGACGGCCCGAAGCCGCCTGAAGTACCCCAAGTAGTTGCCAGCCTTGATACCGAATCAATAACAGTCTTCTGACAGAGGGGGCGATAGTACTTACGTACTCCAGCGGCTTCCACCCCAAAAATTTATTTAAAAATTTGAAATCCCGGTACCGAGTCCCTGGAAAAAAGATGTCATAAACCAATTGAATCCCCCCGGATTGAACCTCCCTCAAAATGGAAACAGGCCACCCCTAGAATCAAAACAATTAGACCCAAGAGATAAAACACATGCATTACAATGCCCTTACCCCATTAATGGCGCCCCGGAGCAAGATAAAACAACTTCCAACCCCTCTAAACAGTAGCCAAATAGCTACTCTTAAAGGTCACTTGAAACTAAACAACTGTGATAAATTCTCGATACCATATCCAATCCTCCACCCTTCAATTTATCACAGTCGTCTAAATTGAGGCTCTTGTACCTGAACTCCACTTCACATTTCTCTAACCTATCACCCCCCTAATCAGGTATGAATCCCCCTAAATCCCAGATTAAAACATGTCAATCCTCAATGGTCAAAAATATGCAAGTTCAGAAAACCATACCATATTTTATTTTAACCTGCCGACCACATGTCAACTGCTCAACACTCGTATTCATGGCCGAGAGCCAGTCCATCTATCATATCGGCTGGACTTATTCACTCGACTTTAGTTATCGACACTGAAAGCTGAATACATGTTTAATGTTGACGCTCCTTGGTCACGGATGATCAAACCTTGTTCAATGGTAGCTCGTTTATTTTCCAATGAATCCACTATGCGTGCAGGACCCACTCCCGCAAAAAAAACATGGGGCATGTATTGCTCTGATTGAATTGAAATAAAATACTATCTATGATTACAAAGAACTACAAATTCATAAATTATTTTGAAATTAGGCAATGTAGAAGCTTCTATTTCCTGGGAAATCACCTAATTTGGTTATTGCAAAACATGTGTAATGTAGCACTTGTACAAAGGGAATAAAGGATATAGCACTATGGTAGACGTTGTCTCAATTGATATAATATTTTTGTGTGAGCTATTCGATGAGAGTATATTGTATCCACTGTGGCGACTGATTAATTGTGTGGGCTATTCGACGAGATTATATTGTATTCACTATGGTGATTAATTAATTTGATTAATAAATTAATGTTATTGTTTTGATGAGGGGGAATTTTAAGAATTTTGTGAAATTTATATTTATAATAAATGGGAAAATCTCAATAGTATATAAGGAAATGTATAGGTTATTTCATTAATAATATTATATGTATATCTAGTCTTTGGTGAAGTTTTTGTTAAATCATAAAATATTGTAAAATTTTGATGAATCTTTCACTAAATTCTAAAACATTATAAAGTTTTGGAAAATATTTCAGTAAGTCATAAAATATTGTAAACTATTAGTGAATTTTTTAATAATTTATATGACCATATATAATAATAGGAACAACTTTCATCAAACTATAACATACTTGTTTTGCAGGTTTGGGAAAAGAGACATCATAGTTTCACTTTTGAGGGTTCTTCTTATAAACTCTTGCAAATCCCTATATGCGATTTTTTTTTTTTACTATGAAGGTCATGTCACATCCCAAGGGAAAACCAGTTGGAGAGGCACCATGAAGGATATGTAATGTTGAACTGCAAATATTCTTTTGCTCAAACTAGATATTGACCCACCAAGATGACTCTCTCATGTTCTATGTAACTCATATTCTAGAGGCTTCAAATGAAAATAAGGTCTATGGATAACCATTTCAAAATGATGAATCTTTACATCAAATTATTTTTCTTCTTTATGCATTGCTTCTTAAACAGCTAAATACTTGTCTAATTCCTTGGATTCACATAAACTGAAAACTTTAGTATTTAGTGTTTCATCATCTCCTTCCAAGCGCATAACTATTGTAGTAGTTGTTGCGCCTTATTCTACAATTCACAACTCTAATATTGGTCAACTAGCATAAAGATCCTTGATATTGCACATAAGGAAAATGAAACTGACTAGAAAATAAATCTACATTGGAACTTAATTTCCTACAAGATAAGAAAAAAATAATAACAAAAACTCATTAAAAATCCAAAATCGGTGGGTTCAAAAATATAATGCATAAATCTCAAGGATATTCTCTACATGTTCATTACTTGGTAGAACATGTCCAAAACAAGCACTTTAAGAATGGTAGTGTGCTAAACATTATCCCCTCTTTTACTAACTATCTATGATTCTCTTTTAGTCATGGAACCAAAATTATAACTGCATCAGAAAAACGTTGGTCTCCTATAATGAACACACAAGAACCTAATGTATAGACCATTTTTCTTTTTGATTATCTAAGAAAAACTCATTTCTCTTTCTTAATCACCAATAATTCTTTTCAAAGAAAACATAAAACAAAAATATTAGATTCTAAAGGTGAAGATGTAAAAAAGTTATGAGGAGACAAACACAATGAAGAAAAACATAATACAAACATTGAATTGAAAACATCAAAGATCTCAATGCTTATGATTATTTGTTCTCCTTATTACTACTCATTTGCACAAAACAATCAAATACATCAATATATTATAGTGAATATATTTTCAAATATATTATTTTCCTTTACGTTCTACAATTATGGAAATTGCCACTAGTGAGCTCACTCTATATTCAACTAACTAGCCGAGTCTATTTCTAACTTCCTACTAATTTGTTGACCCATAATCTATGCGGACATAACTTAGAATTTGTTGGTTTCTTAGCCATAATCTACGTTGGTATCTAACTCAATTAAGCATTATCCGTAACACCCCCCCTTAATTCTTAATGAGGTGATTCTAAGCATGCTTCTCAGATAATGAAACTTTTCTTTTGGATCGTATTTATTTTAATGCTCCAAAAATCATAATTATCACCTTTAAATATTGGTATGTGAGGTTGAGTGATATTAAGAGCATTGTTGTTATTGGTCATGTGTTTAAACTCTCCAACACTATTGTAAAACAATCTTCATAAACAATTAAATGTTTTCAACTAATGAAATGATACCAAAGTGTAGAAAATTTATGAGGAGGAAAACACAATTAATGAAAACACAATACAAACATTGAACTAAAAAACATTGAAGAATCACATTATCTTTAATAGAATATGCTTAAGTCAAGCAACAACATGAAAGGAAATAAATAAAAAAATACCTTGAATCATCGAATATGTAAAGAAAATAATAATTATTATGGAAAACACATTGAATGATTGAAGAATAACCAAAACCATATATTAAGACTAATGCCAACTATTTCTCAAATAAACCTAATATAAGGGAAAACAAAAGGCTTCTTTACTCAACAAAGGTCTTTAGCTTTAACCCAAACTTTTGAATCAATGAAAATTATATGAAACAAGTCATGTCACAACAAATTATTCAGTTAATAATCAAATGGAGATTACAATTATTCAGGGGACTAATACAATTTTCAAGTTTAACTTATTGAGAGATATTTTTTTTGTCTTTTAACATATGATACTACATCCTTTTGTCTTAATGGTTTCTTCTCACAATTAGTGTTGGGCATCTTGTTGAGTATTACACAATTGAAATTTCAAATCAATTTAGAACCAAAGGTAAAACCTACATGAGAAAATTAAATATAATTAATTTATACTACGTGTGGAATATTTATATCTATTTATATTTATTATGTTTTTTATGAAACCAAATTCTTTAAGAAAACATACACCTAAAAAATAAAGCCATAAAACATGAGTTTGCATGGAACAAAGTAGTTCAAATAGAGCATGAAGAGGAGGGGGTGATGACAAACTTAAAGGTGGTCTTTGTGGTTTTTAAGTTGACTTTGGTTTTTTTTATAAGTTGGATTGGGGTTGTAGGAAATTCCTAGACATGAAGGGATAGAGAGAGGTGTGTAGACTATAAGTTATAAGAGGTATATATGTAAGCTCTAGGTGCTTTGATTCACTAGATTCCCATTAGTTTAGAACATATGAAAGATGATTGAACATACAATGTTGGAATACTAGATTTTGGCACTTTAAGTAGAGTTGAGTTTTATGAATTGTAGTTGTTATGTGGTGATATTACCTAATGAGCTCACAATGTCACTTACCATAATTCTTATCCTGGTGGATATTTGTGGCCACCTACCTATTCCACTTGGACCCCCACCATCATTTCTTTCAGTTTTTCAGTTTCCTTAATTGTAGCACAATTTACTATTTTTGGTAGTTTTTCGGGTCCCAAACTTTCGGAGCCGTTTTGAGGCCCTAAACGAAGTTTTTTGGGGAAAAGTGGGACCACCATGGGATTTCAACTAATATTGGTCACTTGCAATTTGTATTCCTTGGATATATATTTTAACGAGGTATTGTGCGCATCAAACGAAGATTGTATGCCAAAGTTACGACCCCGGGAAGTTAATGTACCAAGTTACCCAAACGGAGCCCATAGTTTTGGCACTTCATCTCCTAGGGTTATGTTTTTGGATGTTTAGGGTTTTCCATTGTTTCTCAATAATAAATAGGCATTCGAGCTTCATTGTAACAGAGTTTAGAGCCATGTAGCCTCCACATCTCTTCTCAGAGATAAGCTACCATCGCCCGAGCTAATTTATTTCCATTCTGTCTGTAAGCATATTTTAGTTCTTTGATACTAATGAAATGAAGTGTTATTTACGTTTCATATTTGTATTTATGGTTATATTCTTATTCTGTTGCTTTCCTACATAAATTTAGAACATTGATATCAGATCGATATGCTCTTTCTCTTTTTTTCTTTGCATGTCCCCAACGAGGTTAGGGTATAAGGAATTAGGGCTCGATCTGGTTGAACCCTTGCAAGATCAACCTTGCAAACCCTAACAACCTCCCATGGCGGAAGAAAAGAAAGACGAGGGAGTAGGAGATCCTATCAAAATATTTCTCGAGGAGGCCCTCGAGAAACAGAGGAACGTGATGATGGATAACTTTTCCCAGATCCTTTGACGGCTACCCACCGGCGATGCATCTTCATCCAGCAACCACTCTAGAGGTGCCACACCTTTTAAGGTACAAATTAACTTTGACATTCCCATATTTGAGGGCCAAATAGATGCAGGAGTCGTAGGTAGATGGTTGAACCTATATGAAGGATATTTTTTCGGTTCATGAATTTTCCAATCAGGAAAATATTACTTTTTCTCTCCTCAAAGCCGCCCCCCATGTCAAGGACTGGTGGGAAACCTACTGTGAGAAAAAAGAAAAGAGGGAAACCTCCCTATTATCGGTCGCACCCACCTGAAATTATTTCCAAGGCACCATTAAGGAACAATATTATCCCGTGGGGAGCTATGAGGACAACAAGTACATATAATGGACTACACTGCGACGAATCTATTCCATACCCTGCACACAAATTTGGGTATCAAATATTTCGAGAAACATTTGGTGCTCAAGTATCGTAGTTGTGTGCACATATACATTCATGAGGAAATGTAGTCCCTCGACATCTCCTTTCTTGGCGCAGCATATAGATATGCTTCCAATATTGAGCAACAATTTAAACAGAAGAAGCGAGACTTTGGATCTACAAACCCAAAGCACATCAAATTACAGAGCCCGTTCGGGAACCCCTAAGGAAACTCCTCAAACCTGCAAGCCAAGGGTCACGGGAAGGAAAAGAAGGACGTCGATAAGTGGTGCGAGTTTCATAAAAATCCCACTCACAACATGAATGAATGCCACACAAAGCAGGCACTGGTGGCTGAGTTGAAAGACTCAGAGACGGATGCATGCTCTGATTCTGAGTCGGAACCCTACAAGGGAACCAACAAGGGTATGCAGGTCATTGATGCAGAACCCATTGCGATGGTAGCCACCATCAAGCTTCAAAAGACATAACTCGAAGATCTAGAGGAGGGGGAGTGCCTCTTTCGCTCACAGATGTGGGTGAAATGTTCGCCGCTGCAATTTATTTTCAAAAGTGGGAGCCAAAAGAACCTCATTTCAGTAGAGGACGTGAAGCGGTCGGACCTACCGACCACACCACACCCGCATTTGTACACCATCGGGTGGATTCACCAAGGATGAGATCTTCACGTCAGCCAATAGTGTCTCCTTCCCTACAGCATCAAGCCCTTCACGAATGAGGTATTGTGTGATGTTTCTCCTCTTGAATTTTGTGATGTATTATTAGGCCAACCATACTTGTGGAAGCGACATGTTGTGTATGAGTCGAGGCCTCGTACTATTATTATTTCTTTGGGAACTAAGCTTTACAGGATATAGGAGGTATCCCCGCGTACCGCCATCTTTTCTATCTCTACTAAGAAATGAAGTAAGATCATCTCCTATACTGGGAAATTTGTTTTCTTTTTTATTTACTATCAAAGTAATGGGAAGATCGTGACCACATCCATGGGTCCCGAGAAGGGTTCCTCCACATAGCAGAATCAGGTGGACAAGGTCGTGGAAGAATATAGGGACATCTTGTCCTCACCCACATGGGTACCCTTGCAATGTCAAGTAAAGAATCCGATCGATTTGACTCCCAAATAACATCTACCCAACAGAGCTCTCCATAGTCGAACTAGTTGCAGTCCCTTTTAGGTGGGGTTGGGATTCGAACCACTATGTCCCATTGATGTGGCCATACCATTTGCAGCTACTCTAGCAACTTCGGCCCATGTCCAGTCTGAAACTGATAGGGCTAACAACTTCATTGAGTGAATCTAGCACATCTGCCAGCAAGTCCATGAAATCTTGGACAAATCTAAGGATAAGTACAAGCAACAATATGATCAACATCAGGTGCCACACAAGTTCTAGGTGGGTGACAAAGTTTGGCTACATTTGTAGAATGAGCGCCTCGCAGGACCCCACTGTAAGCTTCGTCAACTTTGATAAGGGCCACACACCATTACCAAGGTTGTAGGGGACAATGATTTCGAGCTCAACATTCCACCGTTCCTTGGCCTGAACCAATGTTAAATGTAGACCGCCTTCGGCCAAAATTTCCACCATTACTCGACACATCTGACATTGTAGAACAACTCACACCAGTTGATTTAAACCCAGACTGCATGGAACAAGCCACCACAGATCGTATTATGGACACTTACATCAAGCACACTTGTCAGCAAAATATCCAAATGTATCAGGTTGTCAAAGTTGGCCAACTTCTATACCAAGGTAAGTGGCTCACCAGGGCCCAAGTTAAGCAAAAGTTTCCTCATCTCATAGAGGAACTCAATGAAATGGGCCCATTGCTTCCTAAATGGGGAGGAATGATCTAGATGGATATTGGCGGCCACCAGCCTATTCCACTTGGACCCCCACCATAATTTCTTTCAATATTTCAGTTTCCTTAATTGTAGCACAATTTACGATTTTTGGCAATTTTTCAGATCCTGAACTTCCGGAGCTGTTTTGAGGCCCTAAACGACATTTTTTTGGAAAAATGAAACCAACATGGGTCTTAGATCAATTTTGGTCACTCTAAAGTTGTAGTCCTCAGATATATCTTCCTAAAGAGGTTTGTGCGCATCAAACAAAGATCAGATGCCAAAGTTACGACCCTGAGAAGTTGATGTACCAATTTACCCAAACGGGACCCATATAGCGCTTCATCTCCTAGGGTTAGGTTTTTGGATGTTTATGGTTTCACATTATTTCTCAACAACATATAGGTCTTCGAGCCTCATTGTAACATATTTCAGAGGCATGTAGCTGCCACATCTCTTCTCATAGATAAGCTACCATTACCCGAGCTTGTTTATTTACATTTTGTCCGTAAGCATATTTTAGTTTTTTGATATTAATGAAATGAAGTGTTATTTATGCTGCATCTTTGTATTTATGGTTATATTCATATTTTTTTACGTCCCTGCATAAATTCAGAGTAGTGGTATCAGAGCGATATTCTCTTTCTCTGTTTTTCTTTGCATGTGCCCAACAAGGTCAGGGTATAAGGAGTTAGGGATCAATATGGTTGAACCCTTACAAGATCAGTCTTGCAAACCCCGACGACCTCCCATGGTGGAAGAAAATAAATACAAGGGAGTAGGATATCCTATCAAAATTTTGCTCGAGGAGGCCCTCTAGAAACAAAGGTACGCGATGATGGATAAATTTTCCCAGATCTCTCGACGGCTACCCACCGATGATGCATCTTCATCTAGGAGCCACACTGGAGATGCCACACCTTTTAAGGTACAAGTTAACTTTGACATACCCACATTTTAGGGCCAAATATATGAAGACGTCATAGATAGATGGTTGAATCTATTATAAGTATATTTTTTGGTTCATGACTTTTCCAATCGAGAAAAGATTACTTTTGGACTACTCAAAGTCACCCCCCATGTCAAGGACTAGTGGGAAACCTACTGTGAGCAAAAGGAAGAGAAGAAAAACTCCCTGTTCTCAGCCGCACCCTCGTGGAATTATTTCTAAGATGCCATCAAGGAACAATATTATCCCTTGGGGAGCTACGAGGAGAAGTACATACAATGGACTACGTTGCGGCAACAAAGGGATTAATATGTGCACAAGCTAACGAATCTGTTCCATACCTTGTGCACAAAGTTGGGTATCAAAGATTCAGAGAATCATTTGGTTCTGAAGTACCACAGTTGTCTACATAGATACATTCAGAAATTGAGTTCCATGGCATCTCTTCGCTTGGTGCAGCAGACCGATATGCTTCCAAGATTGAGCAGAAATTTAAACAAAAGAACCGAGACTTTGGATTTGCAAACCCAAAGTAGAGAAAAGGACAGAGCCTGTCTAAGACCCCCAAGGGAAAATCCTTGAATCTGAAAGCCAAGGGCGATGGAAAAGGAAATAAGGACATCGATAAGTGGTGTGAGTTTCATAAAACTCCCACTCACAACACGAATGAATATCTTGCAAAGCAAGCACTGGTGGTCGAGCTGAAAGACTTGGAGACTGATGCATGTTCTGATTCTGAGTCGGAACTCGACAAGGGAACCAATAAGGGTAAGCAGGTCATTGACATAGAACCCACTGGGATGGTAGCCACCATCAAGCTCCAAAAGGCATAACCTGAAGATCCAGAGGAGGGGGAGCACCTCTTTCACTCATCGTTGTGGGTGAAGGTTTTGACACTACAATTTATTGTCGACATCGGGAGCCAAAAGAACCTCATTTCAGCAAAGTTCGTGAAGCGATTGGGCCTATTGAACACACCACACCCAAAACCATACACCATCATGTGGCTTCACCAAGGACGAGATATCCACGTCAGCCAGCAGTGTCGCTTTCCTTACAACATCAAGCCCTTCACAGATGAGGTATTGTGTGATGTTGCTCCTCTTGAAGTTTTTGATGTATTATTATGCCAACCATACTTGTGGAAGCGACATGATGTGTATGAGTAGAGGCCTCACACTGTTATTATCTCTTTGGGAACTAATTTTTCACATGATACCAGAGGTAGCCCCGCCTACCACCATCTCTTTGATCTCTGCTAAGCAATGCAGTAAGATCATCTCCCATACCGGGAAATTTGTTTTCTTTTTTATTCACTCTCAAAGTAAGCGGAAGATTTTGGCCACATCCATGGGTACCCTTGCACTGTTACGTCAAGCATCCAATAGATTTGACTCCTAGAGCACCTCTACCCAATAGAGCTCTCCATAGTCCAACTAGTCACAACCCCTTTCAGGTGGGGTTGGGATTTGAACCACTATGTCCCATTGATGTGGCCATACCATTTTTCAGCTCTCAGGAATCTTCGGTCCATGTCCAGGGTTAAACTGATAGGGCTAACAACTTCATTGAGAAAATCCAACACATATGCCAGCTGGTCCATGACATATTGGGCAAATCCAATGCTAAGTACAAGCAATGACATGATCAAAATAGGGTTCCACACAAGTTCCAGGTGGGCGACAAAGTTTGGCTACATTTTTTAGAAGGAGTGCCTCACTGAACCCCACAGTAAGCTTCGACAGCTTTGATATGGGCCATACACCATCACCAAGGCGGTAGGGGACAATGATTTTGAGCTCATCATTCCACCGTTCCTTTGCCTGCATCTAGTGTTCAATGTGTACCACCTTCAGGCATACTTTCTACCATTACTGAACACATATGACATTGTAGAACAACTCACACCAACTGAGTTAAACCCATACTGTATGGAACATGCCACCATAGATCATATCATGGACATGCATATCAAGAACGCTCGCTAGCAGAAGATCCAACTGTATCGGGTTGTCAAAGCTGGCCAACTCTTGCAACAAGGCAAGTGGCTCCCGAGGGACCAACTACAACAGAAGTTTCCTCATGTCATGGACGACCTCAACGCAATGGGGACCATTGCTTCCTAAGGGGGGTGGAATGATCGAGGTGGATATTGGTGGCTACCCACCTATTCCACTTAGACCCCCACCATTGTTTCTTTTGGTTTTTCAGTTTCCTTAATTATAGCAAAGTTTACTATTTTTGGCATTTTTTCGGGTCTTGAAATTCCAGAGCTGTTTTGAGGCCATAAACAACGTTTTTTGGGAAACCTGGAACTTACATGGGGCTTCAACTAATTTTTTTCACTCAAAAGTTGTATTCCTTGGATATATCTTTCAAACGAGATATTTTTCATGTCAAACGAAGATTTTATGCAAAGTTACGACCCCGGGAAGTTGATATACTAATTTACGCAAACGGGGCCTGTAGTTTTGGTGCTTCATCTCCTAGGGTTTTTTTTTATGTTTAGGGTTTTCCATTATTTATCAATAATATATATTCCTTAGAACCTCATTTTAACAGAGTTCAGAGGCATGTAGTTGCCACATCTCTTCTGAGAGATAAGCTACCATTGCCCGAGCTAGTTTATTTCCATTTTTTTTGTAAGCATATTTTAGTTCTTTGATATTAATGAAATGAAGTGTTATTTCGACTGCATATTTTTATTTATGGTTATATTCATATTCTTTTGTGTTCCTGCATAAATTTGAATCAGTAGTATTAGAGCGGTCTGCTCTTTCTCTATTTTTCTTTGCATGTCCCCAATGAGGTCAAGGTATAAGGAGTTAGGGCTTGATCTGGTTTAACCCTTACAAGATCAGCCTCGCAAACCCCAACGACCTCCCAGGGCAGAAGAAAATAAATACGAGGGAGCAGGAGATCTTATCAAAATATTTCTCGAGGAGGCCCTCGAGAAACAAAGGAACGTGATGATGGATAACTTTTTTGAGATCCTTCGACGACTACCCATCGGCGATACATCTTCATCTAGTAATCACTCTAGAGATGTCGTGCCTTTTAAGGTACAAGTTAACTTTGACATTCCCATATTTGAGGGCCAAATAGATGCAGACGCCATAGATAGATGGTTGAATCTATTAGAAGGATATTTTTCGGTTCATGACTTTTCCAATCAGGAAAAGATTACTTTTGCACTCCTCAAAGTCGCCCCCCATGTCAAGGACTGGTGGGAAACCTACTGTGAGAAAAAGAACAAGAGGAAAACCTCCCTGTTCTCGGCAGCACCCACCTGGAATTCTTTCCAGGTCTGAATGTCTGAATCAACTTTTTTCAGAATTTCACTCTTCCTATGGACAATGCATTGAGTCTTTCTCCCTTTAGGAAACTTACTTCTTTCTTGATCAAACTCAAAGTGGTGTGAGATTACTGCATTAGTTTTTACCCAAACCATCAATCTAGGAGATTAGAAACATTCCCCCCTTTGAGAGAGGTGTTATGTATCTCCCTTTGGCCCCTCTTCAAATGGCCCCCTTTAGCACACCATCTCATGCCTCAGTGTTGGGAACATCCTTGTTTTTATGATATTTGCATGTTAGGTAGTGTTAGGTAGTTCCCTTCAACCCATTCCACCTCAACCACTCATCACAAGTCACCCCATGACACTGAGTTGGTGACACCACCTCCAAAAATACATCATATTTCATACATGGTTAGTCTAAATTTGTGAGAAATATCTAATTTGATTAATGACCCAAAATATATTACTTTTGCCAAAGTGGTTTATCTAAAAAGTATAAAATATTTACCTAAAAATGTGATTTCCATGCTTAGTGATATGCATTAATCAAGACCATAGTATTTACTAAAACCAAACTATTTTCTATGGAATGTGTACAGATATTTGAAGAATTACTAAGTGGTAGAGGATTAATGGGTTGGAAGTTGAAGACCCGGAGGATATGATTGAATTTTCAGCAGAAGACTTAACACAGACAAATATTGATGGGGACCAAGTTGCAATTATTCCATATTTTCGACTGGATGATTTTATAAGAGGAAAGGAATCAAGTGAATGTGCACCCACTCAATTTCATCTTTATTCTCATCGAAGTAAAAAAGTAGAGGATATAAAACAAACTTATTGTTCAACATATCTGGAGTTCGCTATGTGAGTCTTTATATATTTATCAACATACGTATAATTTTTTACAGTTTGCATATATTTTATATCTAATTTGTTGTAAAAAAATCTATATACAGGTATTGGTGTGGATATGGACCGGAGTGCAAAAAAAAATTACGAGTGCATCCTTAGATCAAAAGAAAAAATGTAGTCGACATGAAAGTATTAAAGTTGGTTGCCAATGTCACTTCATTGTGTGACGACTTCAACTTAGACCAGACGATGCTGTAATAATATATACTGCATGTAGGCATAGTAATAAATCCAATGTTGTTTGTCATTGAAAAGATGCAATCGGTAGGCCTATGAGATTCAGTTATGCACCACATTTAACAAGGGATATGCGATCTATTGTCCAACATTAAATCCAAAGAGGTTTTAATGTTACAATGATATGGGACAAGTTCATCTCTGATGTGAAGGATGTATTTGGTGAGTTATACACATGGATATCTCGAGATACATATATGACAAGACAATATATATTAAACATTTAGAATGATATCATAAAGCTAGAGTATGTTAAATATCAAAGTGATCCAAACAATGTAGAATGTTGGTACAAGGAATGCCCTAAGAGATTTTTCTTCTACCAGAAACAAGATCTTGTTGAAAACATCCCTTTTATTATAGGCATATAAACAAAGTGGATGTGCTCAATGATGCTAAAATATTCTTACAATAATATAATCTCAATGGATTCAACATTTAGCACAAATAAGTATGGGGTGAGTACAAATTTATCCTAAAATTGATTCATTTATTCAATCTCATTTTAATGCATGTAACTTATATAGATACAATTATGTACATTGTTTGTAATGTAGTATCAACTGTACACCTTAATGGTTTTCGACGAACATCGCAATGGGGTTCCAGTAGCTTGGGTGATATCATCATGCAATACTATAGCTAATATTTTTAAATGGATGTAAACTCTCTTTTCCATTGGGAAGAAATAACGACCAGATTGGCATGTTCAAGCCTTCATCACAGATGATGCTACTGTTGAAATTGAAGCATTAAGGTGGTGTGTTTATTATTTTATAAGAGACATAAAAATATTGTTAATGTATATTCCCTCTAATAAATTATGTTATTCCAGGTCTTCAACCAAGTGTAAAATATTATTATGTGTGTGGCATGTTCTTCGTGCATGGTTGAAGAATGTTGGAAATAAAGTCCAAGGAAGGGAAAACCAAATCCACATTTTTTGTTCCTCAGGAGAAATAATGCACACATGTGAAGATGATGAATCTATAAAAAATACAGTTGAAAGGTTCTTTGAAATATTCAGTGACCATACAAGTTTTTGGAATATTTTAAAACAACTTAATTAGCCAACCACAAAATATGTAAGTTTCTTGTAAGTGGCTTTAATGACTCTATTTTTCATGTCATATGTATTATTAATTCATAACTTATAAATTTCTTTCTACAGATATGTGGGCAAAAGCGTACAAAATTTTTCCACATTCCAATCAAGAAACAAATAATTCCATTGAATCTTATCATCGGTATATCAAGGAAAGGTACCTAATTGAGAAGAAAAATTCATGTCATAGACGTGTTGATTGGTTAATATATGTGTTGTTGACAAAGTTTGTATTATATTACAATCATATGCAATGTTTAAAAGAAGCTGGTTTTGTACAATCCAGAAAAATTGAGGAACAATTGAATTCATACAAGTGTAGAGCTAGCCAAATTCCAAATGAAGATTGTGTGCTTGATGAAAAGAGTAACAATGATTATTGGGTTCGTAGCCAAAAAAAGGATACAAGTGATATTTGGTACAATATCATATATAAAGGTTCCAATCTACACTTCTGTAATTCCAATTGAACCTTGAATGGAAATGTTTGTAAACATGTACTGAAAGTTGAGATGTTGGTGAGTAACATTAGTTTGGGTGAAAATGTACTACCTGATGTCACTAATCCTAATACAGAAAGGCCTATAATTTTATTTCATTTGAATTAAACACCTATATTGGGCCCATAAATCCAAACAGAGCTTCTTCCATGCTTTGATTCTCCTCCCATTATAAATTATTATAATGAAACAATCATTGATAATTTAGAGAATTTATAATATAATGTTGAATCAACCAATGTACGACCAGATAGTGCATTATTTGAAGACGATGAGATGAAACGTGTTAACTCATCAACTCATGAGAAATTTAGATCCATAATACCTACAAATTTGGAGCAAGCATATGCATTGAACAATTTGGTAGACAAATCATGTCAAGTATACAAAAAAATGTTTTTCAATACTATAACTCCATCCAAGATCACTACTAAGAGAAAACATAGTTTCTTGAGCCCAGTCAATAAGAAAAGGTGATGTGGGCGCAAGTCAAAAGCAGGGAAAGATAAACCACAATTTGAAAAGGTTGGACGAGTTCGTGCAAAAAAAAGAAACATGGATGAGCAACTAGAGCTATCTTCTCAACACCAAAGAAATGTGGGCCACATGCCCGAGTTAGTGAAACATTCTATTATATAGAAAAATGGTATGGAAATTTGATGGAATGCATTGTTTTATGTGAAATACGATATATTATAATTTTCGATGCATTGGCATAACTATATGAACTTTTTATTGTTACAGTTGAGGGACCCACATCTCACAACGTTCCATCTTGTCGACTTCAATTATTTGATGAGGATGTTGGTGAAAAAAACTATAGCACTAAGAACACTGCTCCAGTCATTAGCATCCCAATTTACTCCTCGAGGGTGCTTCCTCCTATTGTACAATCAATGGGGATGTATTTTCGCCCACACCCACCACCTTTCTCCTTCATAAATTCTCCCATGCCTATAACCACCTACCCAAACCCTTCCTAGTTCCCACCCCTACCATTTAGTCATCCACCCTTGACATTCCAATCCCCCCCCCCCCTAGGGTGATCCCTCGCCTTAGGGTGATTCCCACTATCATACAACCGGTGGGGGTGTATCAATGCCCACACCCACTACCTTTTTCCTATTTCACTTCCACCATGCCTTTATCCATCGCCCATGAACCATGCCTATAGCCATCACCAAGTGCTCCACCATCTACCCAGGAAGGGAAATCTTATCCATTGCCTTAGATATTCATGATGAGAATGAGTAATTGATCAAAATCTTATCATGAATTCACGAAATTTATTCTATGCATTTTAGATTTTACAACTAATTGGTTATTGAATTTTTGTAGCAATATCAATTTCGAAATGCACTTGGGAGTGCCAAGCATGGTGAGGGTGACTTATAGACCCAATGTATAGATTAGTCATGATGCCATTTTTCCATTATGTCATTTATGTCCATGAACTGCCATTATGTATGTTGGGAATGATGTTCCATTTTGTAGAAGAGAAAAAGGTATAACTAGACCAATTTGGAATACAAATACAAGAATTTGAACTTGTGTATATGACAATGTATTCATTCTCTTTTAAATTCATGATGTGGATTTAATGTTATATTATATCAATGTTACATTAATTTTGATGAATGTAGTTAGAATGGATTAATTTGTTTCATTTACAAATTATCAATTTTTCAAGTTAAGTTACTTTTAAATTTATATCTTACTCAATGTTGCATGCATGGACAACCATATCATTACCATGGAACTCTGCTTAGTTATAATAATAGATGTATCATGTAAGTAAGAGAGAATATATATGGATTCAGATTTATTTTAATTTTGAATTTATGAAAAGGAAAACTAAAGTTTTAAAGTACAATATACATGCCTTATAATACAATATGCAAAAATAGATGAAGTTTTGAGCCTTTACCACTTCAATACTAACATTTAAAGAAGAAAAATTTATTGATAAGTGGTGTAGTATTATTTAAATTTTTTTTTTTGGTTTTATAAATGTTTTAAAAATTCCTTTATTTATCTTTAAATAGGGCACAAAAAATATTTATGGTAAGAATAGAAAGAAGTGTGTAAGATTTTTTTTAGATGCGGGTTCACCTTAGTGTGGATGGCCTTTTTCCCACATAGTTTCGAACATGTGACTTTTAAACCTTAAAATGCCTAAACATAACACCTTATCACCATCTAATCTAAAAGTTAACTAAATTATAACTTAAAAGAAATGATTATTATCATTATTAATTATAAAAAAAATTAATATATGACAAGCATAATAATATATTTTTTGAATTTTTACTAATAATGTAGTCGTTAATAATAATAGTAGCTACACGTTTCAAAAATTCTATTTTACAAATATTGAAAGTTGTGTAGGTATTGAGAGTGAAGAAACAAAAAATTCACCTAATAATAGAAAAGTTGTGATGGAATTAAATAATAATCAATTGGTCCTTAGTTCATTTGGAATTATGTTGGAAGTCAGCAAAAGGATGTAACTACATGGGATATAGTGTAAATAACATATATGATGGAAATAACATATATACATTATTCAACACTTATAATATAGAAATCCAATGAATCCAAAAATCATAGTATGCTTAAATTAGATCAAGTGTTTTTGTTGCAATAATTAAGGAGGCATATGAAACTTACATTATTGTATAATAATGAAAGAGAATGATTTAGAAAGTATGGATTCTAAGCATGTTTTTTTATAATATGTATATAATAGTCCTAAAAAATTACTAAACTGATATTCCTATCATATTTATTTCATACAAAATATTAATTTTTTATTTTGCTTTTAAATTATGTTTAAATGATTTTTCACCTACTATGCCAAATGGAGAGGTTAAGAATTATTACTTCTCTATAGAGGCCTACCTTATACTTAGAACTAGGGATGCATACCTAGGAAGACCTATTTATCTCCCAACCTTCAAACGAAGATAACTCTTGGATTTCAAACTAAGATTTAAGGCCATGTATCTCCCATTCTAAAGATGAAAAAGCCTTTGCTGAGATAATGTAAATAGTTAACCTACACTACTTTTAAACTATTATTTTGTGAAACTCTAATCCTCTATCATTCCTATTGTGTGTACTTCTTCTCTTATAAACATTATACGTACAACAAGGCATGCCATAAATAATTTTTAATTTCTTTTATTATAAACATCATACCTACAATAATTCAAGATATTATTATTAGAGAGAACTGTGGATTCTTTGAATGAAATTGTCATAACGAAGTTAAATTTATGATAGAATATTATTTTAATGCCCTATTTTCCATCACCATTGCCCCTTATTACATTAATTCTGCCTCAAACTATGGTTAAACCTGTTTAATTTAAAAGTAATAAAATTAAATGTTTTTATTACTTTAGATTCACACACGTGTACATCTCAAAAATAAAAAATTCAATCCTTTTATATTGAAAACCTGTCTTCCATTCATACACACATTAACATATTCTTGTCATATATATCTACCTATAAATATAAAATCCAAGAATCATTCCATATGTCACATAATAATGAGAATGGAACTTCAAACGTCGAATTAAAGTCATGGTATTAGTTTATAGTGTAAATTCTATTGAATTATAGTGTAATGACAAACATTTGCATGCAAAAATCATGGTATTAGTTTACAGTGTAAATTGTATTGAGTTATAGTGTAATGGCAAACATTTACATGCAAAATGCTAGTTGCATCAAAATTACAAAGCTAGAGGACATAATTAATGGAATTTTGAAAGAGATTATCTAAACACTTTTTCAATATATTAATTAACTTGATTTTTTTAGTTTCTATTGGAAAAAAATAAAGTAAACATGTCTTTTAGTAATATCGTCTATATATATATATATATATATATATATATATATATATATATATATATATATATATATATAAATTTTAAAATAACATGTTTTTTTTTTTTTTAATTAATAAAACTTTAGTAAAAGCAAAGAAAATCAAAGCAAATCAACTACGCTTATAACCACATTGAGATTTTAAAGAACTAATGTTTATAAAACATAAAACTCATCCTTTAAATTAACTATAAAAACCCAAAAAAATGAAGATTTCACATTAATGAAGAATATGTAGCACCAACATTCGAAATCACCATTTAAGCTCAATACTAACTTTCATTTTCATTTCGTATATAAATCACTTGTATAACATTTTCAACTCACCAATTTTAAAAAACACATGTTTAATCATCCTTTCACCATTTATAAGTTTGGTTAACCAAAAAGTATATGTATATATTTAAACATTGAATTTCCATTATCAGCAACATTTATACGAAATAATTTTCAACTTATCCAATGAAATGAATTTGAATGTCATTGAGGAAGATAGAACTCTGACACTGTTATTGTATTTAGTTGTCAGCTCTCCATTGAAGAAATGGAGGCGTTCTCAAATCATAGTAAAAGTTTAATGCGTTTCATCTTCCTGTCAAGGCTAATGAGTGCATCACTACCATTAATTTTGACACTAACCATCCTCAAAGTGTTGTTACTGATAGCTTCCAAGGTGAGTGTTCAGTATTCTACATTATTTAAGCCAACATTTGTTATGAATCTCGAGAGTACATAATGATCATTTTAGTCACTAACTAATTGTGCCTCCAGCATTACATTTGTCAACAAATATTCAACGTAATTCTTCATTTTCCAAGTAAAAATATTTTGATCAGAAGAGTTCAGTGAACTAAATGTTTGAAACCCACCACAGGTTTTACTGTTACGATTCAATCCCTGTAGTCGACAATTCAATCTGATTCAATCCCTGTAGTTGGTGATTCAATCCTTGCGGTACCTGCCTTCAACTGTGAAGTTGCATAATTTCCCTGAAAAGCATACACACACATTTCATTCCCATCGTTGTCTCTTTCGAGCCTCCCTCACACTGCCACCTAATAAACTGCCTCCATTCGATGTTGGCCACTCAGACCCCACTAAAGTTGCAATTTTTCCCTTGGGAACTATAGAAATAGACTTTAGATTTTCCCAAATATTATTTGTGGGTCCCCGACCCACCTTATTTCTGCCTAACATTAGAGAGAGAGAAATTTACCAAAATTTAATATTCTAATTAATGAAATTGCTAATTAGGAATATTATAGACCTCCCTGCTAAGGGCAAGAAACTACAGTGATGGATGCTAGAGGATCTGCTCCCATTCCCAAGTGGCATCCTCATCTGGAAGTTTATTCCACCAAATCAAGTATTCCTTCACCACTCGGCTCCTCAAGTGCCTCTCCCTGGTGTCTAAGATGGCCTCTAGCTGGAGCACCAAGTGCCCCTCATCATTTGTAGGGGGAAACTCGGTGGTTGTTGTCACCCACTGTCCCAAGGCCTTCTTCAGGCAAGACACATGGAAAATGTTATGTATCTGGCTCCCCTGAGATAACTCCAACTCATATGCTACCTCTCCCACTCTTCGGATGACTCTGTATGGCCCATAAAAGCGATGCTTTAGTTTCTTGACCCCCTTTTGCTTTAGCGTAGATTGCCTGTAAGGCTGAAGGTGAAAGTAAACCAAGTCCCCCACCTCAAATTGTCTCTCCACACGGCCTTTGTCTGCATACATCCTCTGTTGATTCTCGGTTGTCACCATGTTTTCCTTGAGAGCCCTAAATATTATACTTTAAATGTTATTAGTAATATTTATGTTAATAAAACTTACTATTAATAAGGTTACTAATTTTATTTTTTAAACGCAATTAATACTATATTAATGATGTTATTAACAATATTGTTTTAAAAATTTATTATTATTATTATTAATTATGATGATATTTATTAATATTAATGTTTTAAATAATTTATATTTGTTAGAAATTCCAATAAGAAAGACTCAATTTGACTTGTGCTAGTCAAATTGGGTAATTCGATTTTCCACATTAGTAGGATGACTTGGATTGTAGTTAGCTAGAGTGACATGGTCATGTCTACTAGTTAGATCAACAAATTCGAGTTTGGAGGCTTGGAGTAGAGTTGTGCATGTAGTGATTGCTAAAATTTAACAATCTAGTTCAATTATTTTCAGTTGAACTCAATTAACTAAGCTCATGTAATTAGTTGAGTGAGTTGAGTAGTTATGACTACTGGGTGATTTCTTAGTTAACCATTCAATCAACTAAAAATAGCTCAGGCATGCATGGAATTCAAATTTCCTAGCTAGAGTGGAGGAAACTACACATTGTAATTATCAATTGTATACTAGTTGAGCGTACAATGCTTTTGAATTAAGCAGGTGATTGATTCCTTGGGAATTGTGCAAGTAAATAAGGAATTCCCCTATTATTAGGATATATTTTTTATAGTGAATTGCACAAGGACATACGAAGATGTTGGGGGCTCTTGAATAGGCTAAGTGTTGGAGAGAGATAGTAATTCAACAGAACAATTCAATTTTACGGTGCAGGGTGTGCTTCAGAGCTTGGAGATGACATTGTAATAGTTTTTTCCCAGTTGGGTTCCCTTGTAAAATCATTGTGTTCCTTTTGTTTTGATAATTGCATGTCATTGCATTTGTTTCTATCTTGTGATTTTCTATTCTGGGGATTGTAGAAGAAATTTGTATCTCTAGTTTTGAGTTCAAATTCATCTCTAATAATAAATTTCTTGTCATTTCTAAAATATTAATATTATATAATAATTAATATTAATCTTATTAATATTCAGACTTCAAATATTGTGAATAAAATATAATAATAATATTGTTAATAATCATTACATTAATGTAAAGATTAAAATCATATTATTATTAAAAATTATTTCAAAACTTAAAATTTAAAACCTAATATTAAATCTAAAACCTAAACATAAAAGCCTAATATTAAACTTTATAAACTTAAAAACCCTAAAAGAAAACCTAAAGCCAAAAATTAAATCTAAAACTTAAACCTAAAATCTAATATTAAGACCTAAATTTTAAACTTAAAAACCTAAAACTTAAAACATAAAATCTAAACTTAAAATATAAAACCTAAAATAAAATATTAGACATATTCTAAAACTTTAAACCTAAAATTTAATAATATTAAAGCTAAAAGTTAAATGAAAATCCTAATATTAAAAGTGGAACCTAAACTTTAAAAACCTAAAAGGAAATGTTAACCCAACATTATAGTCTTAAACCTAACCCTAAAACCTAAACGTAAAAGTAAAACCACATGAAACCTAAAGTATATACATTTCACAAATTCTAAAATAAAATATAATAAAATATTTTTATTAAAACGATCATAAATGTTAGCTATAGGAATTTCAAGTGTTTCATCGAGCCCTCAACCGAAATCCATCATAACTACGTGTCAAGTCAATTCTCAACACCCCGCATATCATTCCATCAGAATGTGCATATCATTTACTACTGCATGTCCGTAGTTGTTTTTTGCTCTGCATGGCATGGTTGGCATGACCATGAACATGACATTGGTACTTCTAAAACATTAATAGACCTACAGCCCAAGAAATAAGGCTTGCCCTCTCTTCTAACGCTATTAACCAACCCAAGCTCGACCTTTGATTAGTTCGCCAGAAGTCTGTCTTTCCCATATTGCTTGTCCTTTATTCCTTTATTTCTATTTTTTCGTTACCGATTTCCTCCCAGGTAAATTTATAGATTTTATTTCTATGGTGAATTTTGCCCTGTTTTTCAATATTTTACCAAATTTACCCGATGTTCAATATTTTCGTGCCTTGCCAAGTTATTGTTATACACAATTTTTGCAACACTAGTACAGGGTATTTTAAAAATGGAGTCAATTGGCTCTGAAAATAACGGATCTGTGACAACTAGCTTAAGTGAAAACTAGTTGTTATGTTATTTATTTTTAAAAGAGACTAAACATTCATTTTTGTTGAGAACAGGATTATAAATGATGAACATAAATTAATTATGTTTTGTTGGAAATAAAATTTAATTATGGAATTGTGGTTCCATAAAATTAAAAGAATACTGACGATAAAAGTATTCCAAGAACTGAGGGTGGTTGAACAGAAAACAGTTAAAAACAATTACCTTTCCTCTGGGGATAAATGCACATCCCAGTGAGGAAAAGGGGTTCTGTTCTGTGACTGAGGAGAGGAAGGAAGAGAGTGATGATTCCTGAGCTGGTGGTGACCATTGGAAACACTCAACATTCTTGAATCCTGGAAAAGAAGAGTACTGGACTTGGGGTCCCGAGGTTTCTTCTAGAATTTTGTCAACCTACTCATCTCAGGTCTGGAGCACGGGGGGAGATGAGGACGTAATCACCTCTCTCATGGTAGGGAGGGCATCATCAGCAGACTTTGAGACCATATAAGTATACAGACTGCTGAGGTAGTCAGAACTAGATATGTTGTTTTGGACAAAATTCTTTTAAAATGGGAATTGTTCTTAAATTATGAAGTGCATAATGTTACACAGAGAAGTAATGTTAATATAAATGAATATTATTTATTTTTTGAAGTAATCAAGAAAGTTACAGTAGAACTGTTATTATTATGCTGACGATGTGAAAATGTATTTCTTGAGGTTCTTGATTGTTTAAGGAAGGGTAATATTTACATCATTAGATACAGTAAAACATAAACAACTTCTATTGGAAAACAAGTGCTAGAGAAAATGTTAGTTTAGGTCCATGGTCGAGACCCTGGACCCAAACAAGGTGTTCATATTTGTATTCTATGATATACACGGACATGATGAGTGTTTAGAAAACAACTCAGAAAATGGATGGTTCGAACACCCTTGAGTAAACAGATAAAAATCACCAAAGAAACAAAAGGGTAAAAATCACAAATCTTGACCAAATTGTCCCATGCAAAATTTTAAAGAAAACTCATACTGTAGAAACTCAGGACAAAGATTTTCCGAAGTAAATGTCTAAATAAGAAAACACCGATATATATATATATATATATATATATATATATATATATATATATATATATATTCCACAGCCAGTATTGCATAAAGTCCCTATTACGGGTAAGACAAACAAATGAGTTTTTAAATTAATAGAACAACCTAATGTAAATTCTCAAGAACAAGAAAATCCATTATAACGCTAATGCATAGCAATTGAAAATATTGAACTTCAATTTCTAACAAAGAAGTAAATTGTATTACAAGAAGAGACTGAAACATGTTCTAATACAAAGCTCTGAAATGTATTAATCATCCATCAGAACAAAATTTGTATACATTACTTAAATATTGTCTCGTTGAGAGATTTTACTCTCGGTTGGGTCGAGGCTTCGACCAGTAACAGAGGAACCAGAAATATATATATTTATTGCAGAAACCCTTGCATGTCTAAACATTCAACAAAGCTAGACCCTAAAGATTAAAGCAAATGCAGTGAAAACGACTTGCATGGTAAACTATCTTCGAAGTGAAGACCTTAACAAAACAATAAGCCAGTATTGTATACGACGTTGAAGCCTTAAGAATTTATTACAGGAATAATCCAAACGGCATGGAACTGAAGAGCTTAAAGAGGGATAAATCTCCCTGGAAGTTTAAAAACCCATCGACAAACAATCAAGTACCTGAAAGAAAACGATAGGTCATCGAAGCCAGAGCAGTTAGAAAACAAAACGATAATTTCCATTCTTGAAATCACGCCATGGGAACAGAGACAAGTATCTGCTTCACATTAAAACCATCTGTGTGAAGTTAGAAATCATATTGTTTTATTAAAGAAATAACTAAGGGTAATTACAAGAGAAAACTATGAAAGTCGAAATGTGATACCTGGTCTGTAAAACTAATTAGACCGAAGAAGAACCTTGCACAAGAATATTCCTTCGAAACGTTAAAAAGAGGAGTTAATGGATCTGTAACAATTGCAGGGATAGTTAAGATGGACATCAACGCCATTGTGGGGAAAGATACCTACTACAGTAGGAAGGAAGAACCAGAGAAATGGAAAATGCAGAACCGGAATGAAGCTCCAGGAAATCATAAAATCCATTGGGCATTCCCCTGGGTATTTCATTCAACCTGCACGCAAAGGCCAACGGTTAACTCCATTGCCATTTCCCTGCAAATCAATGCAACCAGAAAACCATTTAACAACTTAATAAGCTATTTTATATTCCCACAAAGAGGCTAGAAAAAAAACTATAAGATAAACCAGAGCTTACCTGTTCCAACAATGCGCCATGGAAAGCAACGCTGGAGTTGGAAGAGCGATGGAGGGTTTGACGAAGCAAGACTCAACGGAGTTGCAAAGGGAAACACCGACATAGCACCAACACAAAATGAGAAATCAGTTAGGGTTTTGCGGTGGTCAATACCCTAAACGGGTACCGCATAAGGCTCCACCGTAGATCCCTAACACCCACATATCCAACGGTGAATGGATGGGCAGTTGTCAAACAAATAGTATAGCCCATGTGATATGCCAGTACAATAAACCATTTAATTAATTCTTAATCATCCTGAATGAAAACTATAGCGGGTGAAAAATAAATAATAAGGTTATGAGATATGCCAATCTCGAAGTGTCCTTCGGGACATTAATCATAAAGTTAATAATTCGGATAACGAAATCTAATCACAGAGGTAACATAAATATAAAGTACAGTGATATGGTTTTCGTATATGTGTTGAACTATCAACTAGCATGCGGCAGGATGAACCGAACCACGTGGACCTCCATGTTATAATCAACATATATAATGAAAAACCCAAAATGATATAGTGCATTCAAATATTCTTTGCCAAGTTCATAATAACTACATAGGAAGAATGGTTAACAATGGTAAAGTTAAATTTTTATTTTTATTTTTACTGTTATGTATGTTAGAAGTGGTATCATAGCAACATTCATACGCTGGGACCCAATGGGTCACCTAACATGATAAACTATTGTGTGTAAATGGTGCACAGAAAAGAAATAGTATAGTGGAAGACAAACGAGGAGGGGGTCGACACAGCAAATGCCCCGGAACCCAGGGGAACCTACACCCCAATCCCATCCAGAAATGAATCCAAAATGTGGATTCAACTGAGTGTAGACCAGCACCAGCAAACCAGTAGGCTGCTAGAAGAAAAGCATCACCAAACTAGTATACTGCTAAGCACTGTGCAGAAGTTACAGGAAGAAATGGTCCAGGTTAGGAGTGTTACAACCCAGTCCTGATAGAGATATGCAGGAAGAAAATGAACTGCAAGCTAAGAACCAAAACAATGACAGATTGGAAAGAATCTATTCACAACGGAGTAACAAGAATAGAAACTATAAGGAGGCGGAGTCTGGTAATGTGTCAGAACAACAAGAAATTAAGAAACAAAAAGTGGAATTACAAGGTGAATTCTGAAAGATTAAACCACTTACGTTTGATGGAGAAGCGGAGGAGGTGGTTGAAGCTTGGTTTATTAATATGAACAAATACTTTCAAGTATATGATTACAACAACAATCCTAAAGCCATGTTGGCCATCTATCAGTTGAGAGAAAAGGCCACCCTATGGTGGGAGGAAGTCAAGAATGTCCGCAGCATTGAAGACCAAGACGTGACATGGGATGCACTTCAGCAATACTTCAAGGACAAATATATAACATAACATTTCTATGACGAAAATTCCAGAGAATTCCATGATTTGAGGTTGGGTCAAATGATAATGGATGAATACATAACCAAGTTCACTTCCTTATTAAGATATGTTCCTTATTTAAGGGATGAAAAGGCTAAGGTTCAGTGGTTCTTGAGTAATTTTCTGACCCACATGAAAGAAAAAATTGAGTGCGTGAATCCAAGGACCATGGACAAAGCAATTCAAAAAGCGAGAATGCGTTACCAACAGTCCAAGGAAAAAGGAGAAATGGGAAAAAAACTGGCAGCCAAGAAAAGGGCAGAAAAGAAGTTCAAATTTGAAAAAAGATAGGACTAATAACTTTAAGAATTCTGGGAGGAATTCAGTGAGAAAACAGTTTGGAAGAAACCATCAAAGAACCCAGTGGCCTACGGAAGAAAAGCCTATAGAGGCTTCCAGCAAGCCAGAACTTGGACCAAACCAGAAACCACCTCTACAGTGCTCGGGGTGTGGTGAGGCTCACTACTATAAGAATTGCCCACGGCGGGGAAGAAATGATACAGTTTCTAATCTACAAGAAGCCTCTACAGTGGGTGATGTAGCCTGGAACATACCCAGAATTAATGCAGATTTGGAGGATCAGTAGGTGGATTATCAACCAACGATGATAGAACTGGAAGGTAAGTTAATTTCACAACCTGTTTCTATTTTGGTTGACCCAGGTGCAATTTTAAGTTATGTAAACCCCAGAATAGTAGAAATATGTAAATTACAAAGTCATAAATTCAAAATTCTCTGGCTAGTACAGCTAGCCACTGGGGAAAAAAGAAAAATTTGTGCCAAAATTCCAGATTGTACACTGGAAATTGGAAACCAACAGTTAAATGTGGATCTGAATGTACTGCCTTTGGGATCCTATGATGTACTACTTGGTATGGATTGGTTAGAGAGACACTAGACACTGGTAGATTCTAAAGAGAAGATTATATATTACAGAATGCAAGATGGAACTCATCAAGAAATACAAGGAATCAAGAACCCTTATAGTTGCGCCCTATTACAACCTCCCAAATGAGTAAGTGTATTAGAAAAGGATGTCAGATATATGTCTTTCAGGTGGGTTTTGCTAATTCTAAAGATAAGACCCCTATGTTGGAAAGCATACTAGTAGTACAAGATTTCATGGACGTGTTTCCAGAAGATGTACCAGGTTTACCTCCAAAAGGGAAACCGATTTCACTATTGAGTTGATGCCAGGATCATCACAAATTTCAAGGGCACCATATCGAATGAGTGTACCGGAGCTAACTGAATTGAAAATGAAACTGCAAGATTTGTTGGACAAAGGGTACATTCGACCGAGTGTGTCTCCTCGGGGAGCACCGGTGCGATTTGTAAAGAAAAACGATGGAACCATGCGAATGTGCATGGATTATAGACAACTCAATAAATTGACAATCAAGAATAAGTATCCATTTCCATGGATTTATGACCTGTTTGATCAGGTGAAGGGGGAAACTGTATTCTCAAAGATAGACTTAAGATCTGGGTATCACCAGATCCGAATTAAATATGAGGGTATCTACAAGACTGTTTTTCATACCCAATATGGGCATTACGAGTTTGTGGTATTACCATTTGGTTAACTAACGCACCAACAACATTTATGAGGCTGTTGCATGGCATATTTCACCTCTTTTTGGTCATATTTTTTTCTGATATTCATTGATGATATTTTAATTTATTCAAAAAGCATGGAAGAGCACAAGGAGCACTTAAGGATAGTGTTGGAGATGTTACGAAGACATCAGATGTACGCTAAGTTCAGAAAATGTGACTTTTTTCAAAGAACAGATCCAATATCTAGGCCATGTCATTTCCGCTGAAGGAATAGTTGTTGATCCAGAGAAAATTAAAACTATTATGGAATGGAGAGTACCCAAAAACATGGCGGATATTCATTCCTTTATGGGGTTGGTTGGATACTATCGACAGTTCATTAAAGGATTCTCAAATATTGCCTTTCCAATTACATCCTTACAAAGAAAGGGAAAAATATTTAAGTGGACCAGTGAGTGTCATAATAGTTTCGAGAAGTTGAAACATTTGCTGACCACTGCCCCGGTGTTGAGGGTAGCCGACCCCAACAAAGAATTTGAGGTATGTACCGATGCATGTAAGGAAGGAGTTGGGGCAATTTTATCGCAAGAAGGAAGAGTGGTTACCTATGAATTGAGAAAATTAAAGGAGCATGAACAGTGATATTCAACCTATGATTTAGAGATGACAGCAGCAGTGCATGCACTCCAGGTATGAAGGCACTACTTTCTAGGAAAAATATTTGTGTTAAAAACCAATCAAAACAGCCTAAATAGCTACTTTAAACAAGAAAAATTAAACGCTCTATAGGCAAGGTGGAATGCCTTAATAAGCGAGTTTGATTTTGATATACATCATGTGAAAGGCGAAGAAAATCGTGTGGCGGATGCCTTAAGCAAAAAACTGCATTGTGCTTATGAACTTTGTTATAATCAGATCGAATGTAAATTTTTAGATCAGATAAAAGAGGAAGCCGACAAGGATTTTGAATACCGATTTTTATGGAAGTAAGTGGAGGAAGCCAGAATACAAGAAAAACCTTCTGAATATGGAATTAACAATGATCAATTGTTAACCTTCAAAGGAAAGTTATATATCCCAAACCGAATGAGTTTAAAAGAGCTGATCATGGATGCGTATTACCGCAGTAATTACTCAGGACACCTAGGATACGAGAAAATTCTAACAGCAATTAGAAAAGTATATTTCTAGCATGGTATGCGAAGAAATATTGTGGAGTACGTAAACAAATGTCTGGAGTGTCAACATGTTAAGGTGGAGCATCAACACCCAACCAGATTGTTGCAGCCCATACCAATGCCTGAATGGAAGTGGGAAGTTATATCCCTAGATTTTATTACTGGTTTACCAAGCTCAAAAAGGCACAATGACTCCATTATGGTGGTAGTTTATAGATTCAGTAAAGCAGCACATTTCATACCTGTACAGTTTACTTACAAAACCGTGAAAATAGTAGATACCTTCATGAGAGAGATTTTTAGACTGCATGGCATTCCAAAGACTGTTATATCAGATAGAGATGTGAAGTTTACTTCAACATTCTGGAAGGCCCTGTTTATAGGTTTGGGAACCCAAATAAATTTCAACACCGTTTATCATCCCCAGACGGATGGACAAATTGAGAGGGTGAACCAAATCTTGGAAGATATGTTGCGCATGTACGTGATGCAGTAGCCAATGAAATGGGAAGAGTATCTACATTTGGTAGAATTTTCATACAATAATGGTTACCAAGAGTCTCTTAAGATGAGCCCATTTGAAACTTTATATGGGTGACAATGTTGTATTCCCATTAATTGGAGTAGTCATGAAACCAAGTTGATGCTTGGAACAGAAATGTTGGCTGAAATGGAATCGGAAGTGAGCAAAATCAGACAAAATCTGAAAGCAGCACAAGATCGGCAGAGCGTATATGCAGATAAAAAGAGAACTCACATAGAATTTGAAGTGCACGACCATGTGTATGTAAGGATTAAACCAAATAAAAGCACACTAAGATGGATCTCCTGTGCCAAGTTGGCTCCTAAGTTCTATGGACCTTTCTAGATATTGGAGAGGGTGGGACATGTGGCTTATCGGTTGGCTTTACCCAGCCATATCCTGGTGCATAATGTGTTTCATGTATCCTTACTAAAACAATACATGCATGACCCAAAGCATGTAATCCACTGGCAATGCATTCAGGTAGTGTGTTGTGGAGGTAAATCCCCTCTACGGATAGAGGCGATCCCACTAGCCCTAGAGTGGGTCTAGCAACAATTGAAACACGCAAAGTTATTGATTCCTAGTTACAAAAGATAGAATTGTGATAGATCGCTTACCATGATTCCTTCGCTGTTGTTGTCGAAGAAGAAGTGACGCTTCCGTTCCTAGCTGGACAGGTCACGATCCGTGAGCTCACTGCATCCAGATACCTGTACACATGCAAAGAAGAGAGACAACATGCAACATAATATTCCACACTTTATAACTATCGATCAGTCAGAGAAGAGCAAATGAAATTGCATTATATAATGGACAAATGCAATCATGTAACCAATAGCAGAGTCATGTATATTAAGATACGAGAGAACGATTACAACCGGTGCTCTGACGTCGTGATCTTCCTTCGACAGGATTCCAGCGGGACATGTCTCACAAAGATCGTCAGGGATTTGACAAAGCTCTCTAATCCGGATTTATGCAGGAACGCAACAGAATAAACACATAACCATAAATACAGAGATGCAGCGGAAATAACACTTCATTTCATTAATATCAAAGAACTGAAATTTGCTTACAGACAGAATGGAAATAAAACTAGCTAGGGCACTGGTAGCTCTCTCTGAGAAGAGATGTGGTGGCTACAGGCCTCTGAACTGTGTTACAATGAGGCTCGAGGGCCTATTTATTATTGAGAAACAATGGAGGACCCTAAACATCCCAAAAACCTAACCCTAGGAGATGAAGCGCCAAAACTATGGGCCCCGTTTGGGTAAATTGGTGTTTCAACTTCCCAGGGACGTAACTTTGGCATACTATCTCCGTTTGACGCACATGATACATCATTAGAAAGCTCTATCCGAGGACTACAGCTATCGAGACGAATTTCATGAATAAATTCGCTAGTGCTTTTGATAACCAAAAAACGTCGTTTAGGGCCTCAAAACGGCTCCGGAAGTTCAGGTCTCGAAAAACTGCTAAAAATAGTAAGTTATGCCGAAACTGAAAAACTGAAAGAGACAATGGTGGGGGGCCAAGTGGAATAGGTGGGTGGCCACCAATATCCACCTGGATCACTCTCTCTCTCACATGGTTCTCCTTAGCTCTGCTCTTGATTGTCACTCAGCTATAATTTCCTTCCCAAAAGTCCAGCTAGCTAACAAATGGAGAGGGCAGGCTTTTATAGAGGGAGAAGGAGAGGTTAGGCTCCCTATAATCATGGGGGAGAGTCCTATCTCTTAGGAAGGTTCCATGAGAGGTGGATAACCTCTTCCTAAACAAGGAGATTCGGAGCCAAACAGCCCAACCTCTTTTTGATGATTCATTCCTGAGGTGGTTAAAGGAAACTTTCGCCTCAATTTGTTAAAAAACATTCCAAAACAGGTTGGCGCGGGCACAACACAAGGAAAAAGCGCCAGCTGGCGCACCCACTAGTGTATATTTTCCCCATTGGCGCGAGGAATGAACTAGCTTCTCGCGCCAATGCCAAAAGTGATTTTGGTCATCTAAACTGATCCTAAATAATGAAAGCACATTTAAATAGCAATTTTGAATGGGTGAACTTTCAATTTCTGACATTATTATTATTTTAAAATTGTATGATTTAGGGAAAAAATCCTATGTCAAATTGTTATGAAAATGATGGAGAGATTGACCTTGTGTCAATATTAATATCAAATATCAATATCGTCAATTTAAATAATTTAATAATCAATTTTGGAAATGATACATTGATGCACTTGTAATTAGTGCCTTGTAGATTGTAAGCAATGATATTGATGCCATGTTGATTTATTTGTAAGCAAATCATATTGATGTCATACTTACAATAGGAAATTAGTATTGAGCAACATTATCCATCATAAAAAAAATCCATAATTTAAAAAATGTACACATTAGTTAAAATCATAATATATATTTTCATTAAAATTTGACAAACTTAATAAACAAGTATGAATTATAAACTTAAATTAAATTATGACAAAGTCCTAGTTTAGATTTGAGTTTAACATATATATATATATATATATATATATATATATATATATATATATAACCTTTACCTACCATCATATAATACTTAAATACACTTTAATAAAGAAAAAAGATTAAACAAATATAATTTTTTTATTGTTCAAAACATGTTTATAACATAAAATATTTTTTTTCCTTATTACCGATCATAAGATCAAAATATTTTATTTAAACTATACAACTTAATTTTATTTATCTCATCTACGTATTATAACAAATATTAGTTTAAAATAATACTTATCTATACCATAATTTTCTTATTCTTAAAATATATATATATATATATATATATATATATATATATATATTATTTTTAATTTACATTCTAACTAATTTCACACAGCACGCACATTTCCTTTAATAAAAAAAGCACAAAACAAAATATTTTATTTGGTGTACTTAAATTAAATTGAGTGTTCAAAAATCGGCTCAGCAAGCATGAGACATGTTGCAATGCTGTTATTATGAGAACCAACTAGAGGATATAGATATAAAAGGTTACCCCGCAATGGTATTATCAAGTTAGGTTGTAATTGGTTCAATGCTGGGAATTTGAATGCGAATGAGGCTGCATTGAGATTGTGACATTGGTTTGGCGCATCATTCCTTGTATTCAAAGAGCTGTTATAAATAAGTGTTAGTGAAATTTATTAGAGATAGATTAAATATATTTTAATTATGCAAAAATAACAAGCTATAATGATTATAAATGCCGCATTTATGTTATTAATCCAATTTAGGTTATTTTGATGAATTTTTTTAAAAATTATTATTATTGTTGTTATTTTAAATTAAGAGCTTATTGAAATAATGTATATTTTTTTATAAATGGCATTAGTTTTTTTGGATATCTATATATTTCTATTGAAAGACATTTGATGAATATCACTGTGAGTAAAATTATCGGTTTCTTGAAACTCTCTTTCTGATAAAATTATATGGTGCTACAAAATGGGGTCGCTATATATTTCTTAAACCTAGTACCACTCATTCTCATTTTTTATTATCTATTATACATTTAATAGAGTGACAATTAATTATTTGTTTTTTTATATAAATAAAGTATTTAATGCCCATGCATTAGATCATTTCTTCATAAGTCATTTAATTAAATAATTATGGCCGACATGCTGCACTTCTATTCACACAACTCTATCTACCAACCTCTTACACAACATTGTCATTGTAGACTTCAATAATGTTAAGAATAATGTCCTAAGGGAACTGTCATGCTAAAGTGTAGTTTTTGACATCTTAACCACTTCCAACCAAGTGACATACTTGTCTTTTTCTTATTTTTCTCTTATTAATAATCACACCTATTTTTCTTCACTAAAAAAATTAATTAGTGACTTGGTTAAAAGAATTATATCTTTAAATTTATTATTAATATAATAACGGTACAACGAGTGCAAGATTGATTATCTCTATTGATAATCTCAATATCCATATGGATGTAATAAAATACTTTAGCATAGATAAACATTTGCATAGGCTTCTCAATGAGTGATTCCTTCTTTTTATGTCATGACCTCAATGTCCTTGTGGATGTAATTATCTAAGTTTCAACATGGACACAACTTTAGACCAATTTCTCAATCATTTGTTCTTTCTTTTTGTGTTTTGAATATTTTCTCACTAAAGGTTCATAACTGGTTCTTATTAAAGGATATATAACTAATATGAAAACAACTCAGGTCACACAAGTTGGATAAGGTTTTATTTCCACAAATTAGGCTACTAGAAGTAGGCATTTCCTTATAAATGAAGGCTCTTTAATAATTCAATATCCCTAATCTAGCAACCACCTTCTAGTTTCTACAATTTGAAAAAGGGTTGTGCTCATAGTAGTAGCTAGTATCAATAACCATGGTAAGAATCCCAGTAGCACCAAGTACTACTCGGACTAAGGATACATGTGTCAAAGAAGTTGGAACTAAAAGTGGAACTAAAACTAGAAAAAATAAGCTAAAGCTACAAATGATTCAAGCAATTCACCTTCAAATCATGCCTCTCCACTACAAAGTTGGATCTATACTTTTATTATAAATTTGTATTTCTAATATTAAATGCATTGTCTTGATCATTGTAAATACTAATATGTAATTAATATATTTCAAGGGAAATTATATGCACCATAGAGTGTTTCAAGGAATGGAATAATTGTTAGTATATATCATCTTAAACATTGTCATATGTATTATAATAGTCTATTTTTTATGCTTAATGTAATTCCGTACTTGATCTTGCCATGCTAATTTTGATTAGTGTTTGATAAACCTGAAAATATTGACATATAATTTTTAAGTAATATTTGTATATACCTACACTTGTGAATTTGTAATTTTATTTTACTTATATGATTTTTTATTATTCGTTATTATTTAATTATTAATCAATTCCCAAGGTTTTCCAAGTTGTCTTCTCTAATTTATTTCTGAATTAAATATCGTTATTTCAATTCCTAAGGTGTCTTCTCAAATTTATTTTTCGATAAGATATGGTCTTCTCCAATTTATTTCTAAATTAAATATCAATATTTTAATTCCCAAGGTTTTCCAAGTTGTCGTCTCCAATTTAATTCTGAATTAAGTACTTAATATTTCCATTGCCAATGTGTCTTCTCAAATTTATTTTGAAATACATATGGAAATAAAAGTCAAAGTCATTAAATTAAAGGGACGGGGGTATTCACGACATTAATGGTAGGTGGTTAAGGTGGATGAAAGGAGAAAGAAAGTTGCTTAGTATTTATTTTGGTATTTGAGGAAATAGTTGGGGGTTTAGGGAACTTGTGGAGGTTCCATGGGCTTGGAAGTATAGAATTGAGGAGATTGATTTTAGTTGCAAGCTTGATTTTAATTTTGAACCCTTGATGAACAATTTGTTAGACTTAGTGAGGAGATATTTTAGTTGCAAGCTGTTTTAATTTACAATTTTTTTTCTGATAGATTTATTTATTTGGACTTGGAATTGAGGTGTTTGGTGCAAACTGAACTCAATTTTGGACTACTATAGCTGGGTATTTATTGGACTTGGAATTGAGGAGATTGATTTTAGTTACAAGCTTGATTTTAATTTTGGACACACTACGGTAGTTGTTGTTGGACTTGGGCTTGGAGGGCTAGGGAACTTGTGGAGGTTTCCTGGACTATGAGGTCAAATATACATTCCTAGTTGGTAGGGTGGTAAATTAAGTCATGAATTATGAATTAAATATTAATATTTTCATTGCCAAGGTGTATTCTCAAATTTATTTTGGAATAACATATGGAAAGAAAAGTCAAAGTCATTTAATTAAAAATATGGGGCGGTATCCATAGTATTAATGGTAGGTGGTTGAGGTGGATGAAAGGAGAAGGGGAGATCCTTAGTCTTTATTTTGATATTTCAGGAAATAATTGGGGGGCTAGGGATCCTGTGGAAGTTCCATGGGCTTGGAAGTAGATAATTGAGGGGATTGATTTTAGTTGCAAGCTTGGTTCTAATTTTGGACACACTATAGTAGCTGCTGTTGAACTTGGGCTCAGAGGGCTAGGGATCATGTGGAGAGTTCCTGGGCTAGGAATTTGGATATACATTCCTAGTTGGTAGGGTGGTAAATTAATTTGGGTAGTCCCAGCAGGAGCATCTCGACTGAATTATTTAAATCTCTACAACTCAAATTCCTTACATGCTTAATCTGTTGAAAATAAAATTTTATATTATTATCAAATAATTTCTGTGTTATAAATATGATATTTTTCATGCTTTGATTAAAGTATAGGTTAAATTTAGTTTTAATTAGAGTACCCTAGGTTGGATCCTCACATATGGTATTAGAGCCCAAATTCAAATCTGGGCCTTAAAAAGCCACCTTCATGCATTGTGGGTGTGTTACATTCTTATATAACCTTATATTCCCTTAAGAAATCCACCCCCATATTAAATGAACTAGATCTACTATATAGTATATGGCTCCCTTATCTGCATTACACACAACTTTCATACAACCATAGTAATAACACTCTCAGTAACCCAAGAAAATTTTAAAGTTCATTTCTTGCTCGACTTCTTACTAGAAATCTTAGCATCACTTGAGAGATTCAGATTCTAAGGAGGAAACCCAATGTACTTTGGAGGAACACACCTTAACCACTCTAAAAACATAGCAAGGAGAGATGGATAACCTATCTATTTCAGTCATAATACTAATATCAACTTTAATAGTTGTTTTTTTTACATTTATATAAGCTATATGTAACACATTTATAACCCTTGGTCAAGCGAAGTCTAGATGATATATTAAAATTGAATTGGATCTATGGAAAAAGGTAGTTACAGTACCTACTATCGATCGGATTCTTGGCTTATATGTTTATTACCAATATAGTTACATGTGCAGGAGGTTGTTAAAATTGTGATATAGCTCTATTATCTTTCGTTTTTATATATATTGGATATGGATTAAATATAACTTATTTTAACAAATTGAACTCTTTTACGGAAGAGGCTTGATATGCGGCGCTAAATTTATCTAAATTCAATATAATATGTATTTCTTAGAGTTTGTTCCATGATCAAATAACATACAAATGAGATCACAAGTGTTAAAGATGTAGAAGGGCTTTAGGAAAGGGTTTTATCAAATATATGCATTATTCTCTTTGACAATAGTCAAGGAGAAAATTCGATGTTATCGTAGAGAATTTTAATTTCTCATTTGTTTAATCCTTGAACAAGCTAATGTTGCTAGCAAGTCATGTAATTAGCTAACTTATTTCCAATAGTATATGCTAGAAGAGGAAGGAAAGGAGTGAATATGTATTAAGGGTTGACATGACACATTATGTCTTATGATCAAATGTGCATACTTGAAGTCATTAAATGCATAGCCTTAGAATTCCTCATGAATAGGTGATCAGAGTGGCATCCGAATTGGTGGTTGTCATGGAGTCTTGAACTTTGCATATAGAATCAGGGAATTGCACAGCCACGAAAATGTTGCAGGTGGAACAGATGGCCATGATCTAGTCAACAGCGAGGGCTGAACGGTGGTGATTAGATCGCAAAAGCAGCAGTGGGAGATCAACGGGAGAGATCTTATTGCAATTGGGAAACATCACACATCGCATAGAACAGAGTTTACCATTAAAAAGTTTCGCAAGTTAAATTTTTTAACCTGCGATACGAAGTGAGAAGGCAAAGATATAACGTGGATCGTCGGATCGAGAAACAAACCAACAACATATATTGCAACACCCAGAAAATCAATTTTGCAAATCGCAATACTTTGAAGTGAAGAGTTTACAAGATATGTTAAATTGGTTGCGATGCAGTAAAGTTGAAACATGTGATGCGATGAGGGGAGCCACGTGTCGACATTACGCACGAGCGCACATCGCATAAATTATGGTTTAGCGTTATCAGTACTAAGTTAAACTTGTGGGCAAGCGATTTGCGATGCCTTGTGGCTGGTTGCATGTTGTGGGACCTAAAAAACCTGTTCCACGTGTATGTAAATTTTTTAAGGCTCCGTGTGATCTATTTTAAACATAAGCGTTGTTTGATTGTGAAGTATGTTTAATGAAACTCCGATATTGTATTTCGTTGTGTAACTATCAAGCCATTAACGGTTGGGGGTGCGCATGTGGCCACCTCCCTAACCATATATTTTAATGCACAGATTTATTGGTGGAGAAAATAAGGGTAAGCCCTAATCTAACTCCAGTTAGCTAGAGTTCTCCACATTTAGTGGATTTTTCCTAGGATATATTGGGAAAAAGTGTTGAAGGCTCAAATTTCGAGCATTCTAAGGGAATGAAGAGTCATTCTTGACTAATTCAAGAATTTTGGAGTCATTGGTGAGGTTTGCAGAGCCAACTGAGAACTTCTTAGTGTGATTTTGCTTCAGAGAAATTCCAAGGGACACCAGGAGCCACCAGGAGAATGAGGCCTAGCCAGGGCAACCAGAGGCCATTCTCAAGAAACGAATAGTCATTTCTGACTATGTTGAACCTTCTGAATCCAATGATGGGGTTTTTAGAATCATTTGGAGACTTATATATATCTGAAGAAGCCACATGGAATTTTTAGGGAGCCCAGTGCCACCAGGTGTTGGAGGCATAGAACGGGGAGCCTGAGTTCATTCTGAGAGACTGAAAAAGCTATTTTGGATGATTGATATGTGATGTAGATAGTATAATAGGTTTCAGGAACAGAAGAGGACTTCTAGGAGATTTTGTGCCACAGAGAAGCTCAGGGAAGCTCAAGGATGCCGACCAAAGAGATTAAGCCCAAGGGAGCCTAGGTCCATTTCCAGAGATTGAGCAGTCAATCTAGGGGTATTTTGGTATTCTAAACCCATTGGTATAGTCCAAAAGACCACTAGATTTGAGCATCATCTTGTAAAATAAATTTACCATCTTAATCCCAGAGAGCCTAGTCCATTGATGGAGGCTGAAGGAGACGTAGCCCAAGTGTTGAGGGTGAACTCCTTTATTATTTTGTTGTTATGTGTTTCTGGTTATTTCTCTGCAATTTACGTTTTTTTTTCATACATTTAATCAGCTAAAAACAATTGATAATTTCTCACACATAAAGCATGTGAAAAACACATAAACTTGATACAAGGATTCAATTGCACAAAAGGATGTATGAGCACGATCCTTAGATTATTTAAATGGAATAGAAAGTGCTTGCATAGCAAAACAAGTCAGCCACCTATTTCATATCAGGTTGGTATCAGAGCAAGTTAAGCTCATTTTAGCCAAGTATAGCTAAGGTTAGCTATTGGTTGTTGAATTGTGCAAGGAATATTTAACAATTTGAAAGTTTATGTGTGAAGGAGAAGTTAGTTTGAGAGCTTGGTTCCCAAATCACAATAAAGAAGTATGTGAATCTTTGTGAATTGTTGTGAAGCTCTTTCATTCATTACAATTGTGATGGCAACTTCATCAAGTGGTGATTCTAAACCATCCTCCTTTGCAAGACTCTTTGATAAAGAGATGTTGTAGGACTATCACATCATGAAAGATATGGTGCAACTGTTGTATGAAGATGTAAGGGAGATCACTAAATTTTAAGAGAAATTGGTTGCCATGAAGAAATAGAAGCAATAACTTCTTCAAAAGATGCATGAGATGGAGATTCAGCTCCATGATGCCAAAGAAGCCTTAGCCAAGCATGTGCTTGAAGAAGAGGTAAATCATTCAAATTTGTCTTCAATTTCCTCTCAAGAGAAATGTGTAGGTTCATTTGAAAAACACACTAGAGGAATAGGGTCCAAATTGGTGATCAAAATGGGCTATGAAGGTAAGGGATTAGGCAAACATGCACAAGGCATGGTTGAGCCAATTATGGTTGAAGAAAGGCCTAAGTATTTGGGCCTTGGCTATGGAAAATTTTATGGAGAAAGTTCTAAAGCCATGAAGGCACTTGAAGCAGTTCCAAGAAGGAATTTTGTTGCAAGTTCAAAACAACAAACATGCAAAGTTTGCAATCAAGATGAATGCAATTATTTGAATCCCATGTTGCAGCAAGATGCTGTAGACATGTTGCTTATGGCAAGAAAGAGAGTTGTGACATCTCTAAGGACATGAACATCGTTGTTGGTCTTCAAAAGAGAGCTGGAACCTCTTCAAGTTCATCTCCTCAAGAAGGTGATAAAGAAGAACATTCAAAGAATCATTCAAGGTATAATTCTTCCTATAATCATGCTTTTTATGATTATGTTAAGAATGAAAAATCTGCATGCATGAATGGGAGAAAAAGTTGTTGTTTATATTGTGGCTTGAATAACCATCAAGTTTCGAGATGCTGTAAGAGAATGATAGCATACAGGAAATAGTCAAAGCAAAGGCAACTTGAACAGAAGATGAAAAATATTTTCACTTATTGTCAGAAGAAGGGACATCTCATTTCCCAATGTTGGACACTGCATCCAACCACTCATCCCAAGCACATGAAGCCAGAGGATAAAAATATTGGTGAGAATGTGACCATCGATTCCATCTCAATGTGAGTCCAGATGATTCACCAAAAAAAGATGTTCAGCAGGAAAAATCGCCATTGAAGTGGGTTGGCAAGAAATGGCTCGATTTATTGACAAAGAAAGGCATGCATTTACTTTGTATATAGATGCAAATTTCAGCCTTATATACGCATGAAGTTTTGTTGAAAGTATGACAAGTTACAACATATTATTACAACTTTTATGATGCAAGATTGCATGTGAATGTTGTTCAATTGAAGGCATTTCTATTTGTTGCAAAATTTCACCAAGATGGTGTAAAAGATGGGTATGTTACTCATTTATGTTGCAATAATTTATCATTCAATTCAGCTCTTATGATTACTCATATGTTTTGAGTTTATGTACTTGTTTTTACTTGAAAGGGAGAGTTGAAAAGTGTACATATGCATGAGATTTTGTATGTGTAAATAGAGAACTTGTGATAAGATCATTGTAAATACATACATGCATGAGTGTTGTCAATATGTATCATGTTGTATATCGACTTTTGTCGATTGTGTCGCACACATGTTTGTCGACTTGTGTTGATTGTGTTGCACACTTTTCATATCGTCTTGTGTTGATTGTATTTCACATTTCATGTCGACTTGTTGTTGATGTCGCATGTTGCACGACTTATGTTTTAGTCGAGGGTGTTTTTCAATTGTGATTCGATAAATGGATACACCAATGTGCAAGAGGATCACCATGTAGGTGATGTTACAGGAAGGTGACAGTAATTTCTTTGAAGAAGAAAAAAGAGGTGGTCCTCATCTCAATTTTTGCATAATATTTTCTTTTCAATATTGATCATGTGTTCTTGTGACAAGATGTTGCGTGAAGTTTTGGTCCATTCAGTGAAGAAGTGGACAAGATGCAAGGTGTTTTGCAGCCATTGCAGAATAATATGGTGTTTTTGTTGACAACAAGATTTCACTCATCTTGCGAGCTTAATTTGGAAAGTGGATTTCTAAGACAAAGCTTGTATGCCATAGTTGCAAGAGGGACTTCATTCTCAGTGGGAAGGCTAACAGTTTGCCAAGCACATAAAGAGAACAATGGTACAATAGGGTATGCATCAATTTACAGCAGCTAGCAATGCTGAAGTGGGTCAAAAACAACCAAAGAGCAGTGGTCAAGAGACACAGCTAGTTGCGGTGCAAGGCATGTCAGGGTGATTTCCAAAGAGACTTGTCAAGAAAAATCAGTTGATATAACCTGAAAGAAGCAGAGTGTTGAAGCTCACGATAGATAATCATCAGCTTTTGTGGGTCCAAAATCCCTTCAGTGGGAAGGAGTGATCAGAGTGGGATCCGAATTGGTGGCTTTCATGGAGTCTTGAACTCTGCATATAGAATTGGGGAATTGCACAACCACGGAAATGTTGCAGGTGGAACGGATGGTTGTGATCCAGTCAACAACAAGGGCTGAACGGTGGTGATTGGATTGGAGAAGCAGCATCGAGAGATCAACGGGATATATCTCATCACAATTGAGAAACATCGCACATTGCGAAGAATAGAGTTTACCGTTAAAAAGTTTTGCAAGTTAAATTTTTTAACTTGCGATGCGAAGTGAGAAGGCGGAGATATAACGTGGATCGTCGGATCGAGAAACAAACCAACGGTGAAGATTATAGCACCTGGAAAAGCGATTTCACAAATCACAATATTTAGAAGTTAAGAGTTTGCAAGATATGTTAATTTGGTTACGATGTAGTAAATTTGAAAAATGCGATGCGATGAGGGGATCCACGTGTCAGCATTGCACACGAGCGCACATCGCATAAATTATGGTTTAGCGTTATCGGTACCAAGTTAAACTTGCGGGCAAGTGATTTCCGATGCGTTGTGATTGGTTGTGTGTTGTGGGACCCGAGAACCCTATTGCACGTGTATGTAAATTGTTTAAGGATATGTGTGATCGGTTTTAAACGTAAGCGTTGTTTGATCGTGAACGTGTATGTTTAATGAAACTCCGATATTGTATTCTGTTGTGTAACTGTCAAGCCATTAATGGTTGGGGGTGCGCATGTGGCCACCGCCCTAACCATAAATTTTAATGAACGACTTTATTGGTGGAGCGGATAAGGGTCAACCCTAATCTAACTCCAGTTAATTGGAGTTCTCCACATTTAGTGGAGTTTTCCTAGGAGATATTGGGAAAAAGTGTAGAAGGCTCAATTTTTGAGCATTCTGAGGGAATGAAGATTCATTCTTAACTAATTCAATAATTTTGGAGCCATTGGTGAGGTTTGCAGAGCCATCTGAGAACTTCTGAGCATGATTTTGCTTCAAAGAAATTCCAAGGGCCACCAGAAGAATGAGGCCTAGCCAGGGCTGCCAGAGGCCATTCTCAGGAAACCAATAGTCATTTATGACTATATTGAACCTTTTGAATCCAATGATGGGGTTTGTAGAAGAATTTGTAGACTTATAGAGCTGAAGAAGCCATAGGGAAGTTTCAGGGAGCCTAGTGCCACTAGGTGTTGAAGGCATAGAACGAGGAGCCTGAGTTCATTCTGAGGGAATTAAAAACCTATTTTGGATTATTGATATGTGTTTGAGATAGTAGAATAGGTTTCAAGAGCAGAATAGGACTTTTAGGAGATTTTTTTCCATAGATAAGCTCAAGGAAGCTCAAGGACACTGACCGAAGAGGTTAAGCCCAAGGGTGCCTAGGTCCATTTCCAGAGATTGAGCAGTCAATCCAGGGGCATTTTGGTATTCTAAACCCATAGGTACAATCCAAACAACCATTGGAGTTGAGAATTAGCTTGTAAAATAAATTGACCATATTAATCCCAGAGAGCCTAGTCCATTGATGGAGGCTCAAGGAGACGTGCCCAAGTGTTGAGGGTGAACTCCTTTATTATTTTTCTATTATGTGTTGTTGGCTGTTTCTCTGTAACTTATGTTTTATGTTCATACATTTAATCAGCTAAAAACAATTGATAATTTCTCACACATAAAGCATGTGAAAAACACATAAACCTGATACAACGATTCAATTGCACAAAAGGATGTATGAGCACAATCCTTATATTATTTAAATGGAATAGAAGGTGCTTGCATAAAAAAGAAGTCATCCACCTATTTCGGATCAATAGGTCAAGGTTTTCTCTCACCAACTTGAGATAAGACAATCAACTGACATAATGGGCATCAATATTTATAATTCAAAAATTATAATATGTTGTAGAGTGTTGCACTAGTATGAAGTTCATTAATCCACTCAAATATTTCGTATTTATTCTAATTTAGTTAGTTAAAAAAAAATCTTAAAATTTTGTTGCAACTATGACTACAATTGACACGACAGCCATCATTATTCTTATGGAAGCCAAGAAGATACTAGAAACAAGGTTACATGAAAGCATGGTGATATATTCATCAAAATATATACTTGAGGCACATGATATTCCAGATAAAGAGTACTTTTGTATATGCATATAACGTTGCATGAGAAATCAATGAATTGTTAAATATTAGATAATATCCAATTTTTTTCCTATATACTGCATTGTATATAGCTCAAAATTAAATATTATACATCTTTTCTATAATACACACCAGACCACTTCATGCCTTTTAAAGAGAGTTCAAAATATTACAAAACTTATTCTATCCATAAACTACCCAAATCTTCCAAGAAAGTCTACATGAAGTGTCCATAACTGCCCATGGAAATATATACACAAAAATATCAAAAGTTAGGACTTGTAGAAACATATATCGTGTCATAATTGGAAGCATCAGTGGGATCAGATTTGATATCAATATGGAAACCTGCAGGAATACTTGTTCTCCATCAAATAAAGGAAACAAGTTTTTCTAAACAATAGAACCATCCTTTGTTTCTTTTCAAAAGCAAGATCAAATTTCCATTTCCTAGCTAGATTTGTATAGTTGAAGTTGGAGAGTCCATTCTTTAAATTCCATATTTTCTATTACACAACACGTAAGCACAACTCTCTTAGGTTTTTCCATATAATTTTTAATTGTAAAGATAATCAACTATTGTCAAACATTTATTTGGTTAATAAAAATGTTGCACATCAAATAGGAAAATGGCAGGTTAAAAATTATAATGATATTTAGGGATTTGTCACGTGACTGAAAATCTAACTCTAAAATCTAAATTTTGTCAATTTAATCTAGCTTAGGTGGGTTAGGGGACATAATTGTGATCCCAAAACCATAAGAAAATAAAATGAAATTAATTTTCTCAAAAAGAAAGAAAGGAAGTTTAGATTCTAGGCCATATGGATATCTACACATCTCAAAATTACAAGTAAGAAATTTGAAGTTAATAGAAGGGATAAAAATTCAATAAAATAAAACAAAATTATTATAGAATTTTGTCCACCGTGGGAATTTTCCCCATATTGAAACCCTCTAGACATAGATATAACAAATGAAATTATAGTTATGGCCAATTAAGGCCCACTCAATAGAAACCCTAAACACAAATAATTTTCATGTGAACCACAGACAAGACAAAGCTTGATAATGGCATTAAAAACTTATAAAGGATAAAGGAAAATGAACACATGTATTGTAAGAAATTAACTCTGCAAGAAGCTTAGAATAAAACCCAAGCATAATAGTGAACTAATCTATGGAAAAACAAGAAGGATTTCTTTAATCCAACGTTTGAATTTTTTTATAAATTGTCACGAGGACATGTAAAATAATATAAATGGCAACCAAAATTCTCACCCTTGACAAGGAAGGGTGAATTCCTCACTTCAACACCTTTCTACAGAAGAAAGACTGCATCGGTATCTAAATTATAATTTAATGAAAACCCCTCTAGAAATAAAAGAGCTAGGGTTTCGAAATTAGAGTTATCCCTGAGAAATTATTGCTGAGGAAGCCATGATGGAGGCATAACATGGTCAAATCCCTATAGAAGAGGGTCATCATGACTATAACTTCAAAGAAGATCTAAGGTTCAAAGTGTAAGTATACTAATCCAACCATTAGTGAATGAAATCCATGAAAATCATTGTTAAGAAGAAAAAAATATATAAATCCATGAAGAAATAAGGAATTAGAGTTTTATAAGGTGAAATAGGACCTAGTCTGCATTTTTTTGTCTCGGCTAGTATGAACATCCATTTTGGATAGAATTTTGAAACAAGACAATCAAAATCATGATGGTAACTCTCTCAAATATAGGGAAAAACCCTCATTCTTCACCAAATCTACCATGAGGTTGCATAGCTCAACTCTTAATCAGTTTGAACACCAAATGAGACTAAAGTAATTGAGGGACGAAGGAAGGTAATTATGTTAAAGAAATCAAACCGGTGATCACCGTCAATTAAACCCGAGTTGATAATTACTGTCAATAGAGATAGTTTTCTAGCGTTCAATTTGGAATAGCGAACCCCTCATCCACATAAAGGAATAACGTGAGCTTAATTATATGGTGCATCCATAGATGAATACGGCCCCACGAAGGCCCCATGTCTAGAACATTCATTGCACAACCTTATAAACAAGTCAAATAAAATATACAACATTATAGGATGGATACATTTTATATACATGTATATACATAATGTGCGGATCTTGGAGGCATAGGCATAAAAAATTTGAAGAATAGAAATTCATATTAAAGTTTAGAAACTTTGACGAATATTACCAGTCCCTAATATTCCCCCTGTAAAATTATTGGTGATTTTTTTGTTAAAATATTCAAATTTATAATCATTTATATAGCCTCTATAAAATTAGGCCACCTACGAATATTAGCCCTTGAAAGTTTCCCTAGGCATAAGATCGAAAGCCATCAAAACCATATAATAAGTATTTGTATAATATGAGGGAGTTGGATTGTGATGTATATGTATATATAAAAAAATAAGAATGAACTTGAAGTTGTATAACAAGATAATACGAACGTGACTTCAACGCATAATCAACCAAGGTTAGGTGTCATGCCCAAATATTTATAAAGAATAATGCAAAGACAATATAATGCTACATGATGCAGGAGATATATAAAGCAAGTAGAAACTCCATAAAGTGCTTTACTTTTGTAATATAGAATTGTCAAAAAATTAACCGGTTAAATAATAACTAACGCATGCATGTACTAGTAACTAGCATTTGCACCTAAAAGGTGTAAATATATGCTGATAGAAGTGTAGATGAATGTAGAGTGGCAGAGAGGTAGCATTTCAGGAAACAAGAATTTGGAAGTGGAAGGCATGAGGAATCAGGAGGCTAAAGTATTGGTAAAGTAGAGCTTTCCAAGTGGGTAAAAGTGCATTATATAATCTGCAATATATGAGATTTATATCACATAACTCATAACTAAACTAGAAGCAATCTTCTAGGAGACATCATTGTGATATTCTACCATATTTTTTGAACAACATCCTGGAGATTATGATAAGAAGTTGTTTGGATGGGGGAGGAAAAAAAAAATTGAGAAACAAGCATTTCATGGGGTGCTCAAAAGCCTAAACTAATTGAAATGGTATCCCCTGCTCCAATTTAAGGAATCCCTGAGTATTGTTATCATGTTGTGATTTGGGATGGAAAACAAGTGGATTACATGCTCCCATTCTGGTTTCAAAGTTTAGAAAATGAAGCTTGGAGGACTAGAAAGGTTGAAAAGGACTTCATCTTCTTTGCATAATCTTTCATGTCAACATTAGAAGTCAAGATTCTCTTTTCTAATGCCAGTTCATGTTCTTCAATATTATCTTTTCTAATGACAGCCCGTATTCATCAATATTTCAGCGACTGGCACAACCGCCTCTATGTCATCTTTGTAGACCTGAAAGCTCCACTTCATCACATTTTCAAGTATCTCTTAACAAGATTCACATATAATATGTGGGAGGGTTGTTTTCTATTGGAAATTTGAATCATATTCTTCTTTTGGTTGTTGCCATTCAAGCTCATCTTGTCCATTTCTTCATTGATGTTCTCCATGGCTTGGTTGCACGCATAAATGATTTCAAAGGTCCACAACTTTTCATTAAGAAATAAACCAAGGTCCACAAATTTTCCTTAAGCAAGAAACCACAAAAAATAGACGCTCAAATCATTTATTAAATCTTGTCTCTCATTCATCTCTTATGAACTAAAGAAAGAAAGCCACACTACAAGGAAAAGACCCTCTAGCGGAGGTTATAAAGGAGGTTTCTAGTGTTATAAAATTGGCCAAAATTGTCAAAAAAACATTTTCTACAACATCTGTTTATGGTTACGGAGGTTTTGACAGATTTTTTAACGAAAATTCAACACAACTAAAAAAAAATGGGTGGCCGGAGGTTATTATAGATTTTTTTTTCATCGTTGTGCTACTCGGGCTTGAACACATTGGTGCGCTACTCGGGCTTGAACACACTGGTGCGTACATATAGAAGGTGGCTTGGGTCGGTCAAAGGAGAATGCACTGGGCCTTCAAGGTATAAAGCGGCATCAGGCGTAGTGTTAATGATACAATGCACGGGGCCGTTCTAATTGGTCTTGGGATTTGTGTAGTGCCCATAGGTCGTCTCAATGCACCGGTGCGTAGACTTATAGAAACACACCGATGCGCAGTATCACACGAATGCACCGAGATTTATAATTGGTATCGATATTTTTGCGGTGCCCATAGGTCATACAAATGCACCGGTGCGTAGAGACACATAAACGCACCGGTGCACAGTGTCACACACAAACACACCGAGATTTATAATTGGTATCAGTATTTGTGCAGTGCCTAGAGGTCATCCAAATGCACCGGTGCATAATTCCACATAAACGCACCGGTGCGTAGTACCGCACAAACACACCGATATTTTTAATTGGTTTTGGTATTTGTGCGGTGCCCATAGGTCGTTAATTCGCACCGGTGCACTTTAGAATAAAAACACACCGGTGTATAGTAACTGACATGCACTAGTTTTCATTTTGAATTTTTTAGAAATATCAACCTGTGACAGTGAAATTATTTTGATTGTTTTAAATTTATTATTCATCAAAAGTTGACACATCTTATAACAATATTCATATTAATTAAATTTTTATTAATGCATTTGAATGTGATGTTTGGATTAATTTGTTATATCATATCATAATTATTGTGATTTTTTAAAATTCGTTATTCATCAAAAGTCGACACATATATATCTTAGAACAACATTCATATGAATTGAGTTTTTATTAGTGCATTTGAATGTGATGTTTGAATTAATTTGTTATATCATATCATCAAATTTCACATCTCTTCATTATAATATTTAATCATCCATAAATTTAATCAGTGGTGTTACATTTCACAATGACAATGGAGAACACAATAGAATAAATTAAAACATATATATATAAGACAGTCTTTGTCATACAAAATGGGACAGTTATTGATATCCCTTTGTCTTTCAATTGGGACACCATGTCCATTACATTAAACAAAATGTCTGATTTCACAGGATAATATTTCAAAAAATACAATGCCTTGCTTTGATATCCAAACATAGTGATCATCATTCTATGCTTGAATTATTGTCACTGCTAGAGCTACTTCCATGACTTGGGTTATTTTCAGGAATGTTTTGTTCGCGGTTTTGATTGCTTTCTTCTTCTTCACCTTCCATCTACAAATATAAAAATAAAATGTAATGAGTGTATATACATTGGTGAGAATAATAAAAATTGCAATATTAAACAATATACATCAATGTAAATCGAAAATAAATGGTGTACCATTGCAACAATTGACTCATAAACTATACACATTCTTTCAAAACCATGTAACATGCCATCTTTCAAGATTTTCTCTATTGGCGCAGTTCCATGCTTTTTTTCCTTCAAGTTTTATACCCCATAACAAATTATATATTTAATATAAAAGATTTTTTTTTCTATTAATTATAGACAGAGCTAAGTAAAACAAGATCGATAGATGCTTTCAAATTCCAAAATTAGTTTCTGATATGCCAATATATACTCACAACCCATATTTAACCCAATTTCAATCAATTCCTTTGATGGTTCTTCTTTGTATGTTAGCACCTATTTGAAGACATTTAATGATGATTTTTGTAAATCAACTTAAAAAATACAAAAATGAAATCTAGTTAAGTTGTTATAAAGAAGTAAAAATTACTCACAAACTTAGATATCAACCCTTTTCTTCCTTGTCGTCCTGTTTTATATGCTGAATGGGTTCCATTTTCTTTTCTTTTTTGTAATAAAATACTTGAAAATTAATATTTAATGCGAAATTTTTTATTTATCGTACCTAATGATCCAAAAATTCCATGATTACATATTACATTTGAAGCACGTTGTTGTTGATATGGTTCCTCCTGCGATGCAATTTTGTCCATTTCTTTGACCATCTCTTTGTACACCTTTTTGGACATTCCTACTAGCATATTTCTGATATCAGCTCGTTCATCTTTTGAGATTTTCATAATCTTCCTAAAAATGTAACATGACAATAAACTATTTAATTTTTATATTGATATATGAAAAGTAAAAATAAAAAAAGTGATATTTATAAATAATTCTAGACAAACATTTAAAGGAATATTACTTTTTCATTCCTTCTTTTTTTTTGTACATTTTTGCTATTAAAAGTTTGACATGTCACATTGACAAATTCTCTGGAAACTCTTCCTATAGTTTAGATAAAATTTGGTTCTTGGAATCATTGGATTGAATTTTGTATTGTAAATGGAAAGAACGTCTATACATTCATTCCACTAGATCCCTCAAACTTTTGTAAAATTTTTTCTCCCTTTCGTTAACCTCCAACACCACTCTAGATGAGCTAAGGAGAAATTCATTTTTATTTGCATGTTCTATTTTTTTTCTTTTCTTAGAACAACGTTCATTTTCTGAGTTGTTCGTCCCCGTAGAACATTAAACAAATGTGAATTAATAGATTGTTTGACACATGTTATCTAATAATTTTAAGTATATTATTAATGAAAATTAAAAAAAGAAACTCATATTGGATCGATAGTATTTTTTCATTCACCTAATTCATCATTTTGCAATTTTTCCATCAATCTTTTATGCTCTTAGGGTCCTCGATCAAAAATAATCTTATCGAGCTTCATCATTTTGTGGCTTTGCATGATACACGATACACAATACATATTAGTTAAACTTACATATAGTTCAAAAATAATATTTTTTGTAAAAAAATTACAAAGAACTTGCCTTTTTTACTTTTCTTAATGTGTTATCAGTACTTTTGTTACTTGATCTCTTGTTAGTCATTTCTTTATCAATCTGAAACTTGTACCATATCATTCATTAATATATTTATAAATAAATTGTCAAATTTTCAGGTAAAAAAAAAAAAACTCAAGAAACCGGTGCGCCCTTCATTCTGTTTGCACTGACGTCGGTGTATGGAGGTATTATAAACGCACCACACAAACAGTATAATAGACCGTATGGTGCTCAATGTCAACAAGAAGCACCAGTGTGTTACATGTTAACCACCACACCGATTAACACAGAGAAAATAATAAAAATCGTCGAGTGTTAGTTTTTGTAGCATAAACCGGTGCCATATTTTACATATGGTGCACTGATAAAAAAAAAAATTTGTTTTTTAATTTTTTATCATAGTACTTTCACGGTGCACTTGGAAAATACAACGCACTGGTGTGCTAGGTTACGCCAGGTACACCAATGAAAAAAAAATCTTTTTTTTTTTAAATTGACGCAAGGGCCGACATGGATTGGAATCCGATTATGCAAGTCCTCCCGTGGGTCGGATGTCTTAGACCTATATTTAGCAATACAAACCCTATAAATCTAAAATGAAAAACCCTAATTCTGAAATCACAGAAAGAGGGAGAAGAAAGGGCCGAAACAAAAAAAATGTAGGGTTTGTTTCTAAAATGGATTTTTTTTTTTTGTGCGAAACAACATGTTCGCGGTGTGCCATAATGAAGTAGCGCACCGACGACATATTTTTCATATGGTGCACTAAGAAAAAATTAGTTTATTTTTAAATTTTTTATCACAGTACTTTCGCGGTGCGCTAGGATAATACAGCGCACCAGTGCGCTAGGTTATGTCGGGCGCACCGATGAAAAAAAAATCTTTTTTTTTTTTAATTCACACAAGGGCCGACATGGATTGGGATCCGTCTATGCAAGTCGTCATGTGGGTTGGATGTCTTAGGCCTATATTTAGCAATAGAAACCCTATAAATCTAAATTGAAAAGCCCTAATTTTGAAATCACAGAAAGAGGGAGAAGAAAGGGCATAAACAAAAAGAATCTAGGGTTTGTTTCTAAAATGGATTTTTTTTGTGTGCAAAACAACACGTTATTAGTGCGCCATAATGCAATAGCGCACTGGTGCCATATTTTACATATGACACACTGATAAAACTATATTTTATTTTTTTAATTTTTTATCACAGTACTTTCGTGGTGCGTTGGGATAATACAACGCACTAGTGCGCTAGGTTACGCCAAGTGCACCGATGAAAAAAAATCTGTTTTTTTTTATAATTCATGCAAGGGCCGACATGGATTGGGATCCGACTATGCAAGTCGTCTCATGGGTTAGATGTCTTACTCCTATTTAGCAATACAAGCCCTATAAATCTGAATTGAAAATCCCTAATTCTAAAATCACAGAAAGAGGGAGAAGAAAGGGTAGAAACAAAAAGAATCTAGGGTTTGTTTCTAAAAATGGATTTTTTATTTTATTTTGTTTATTAAAACTGCAGAAAAAGTTTAAAAAAAACTGCAGAAAAAAATAATAAAAACAATAAACTTTGTTTATTTTCTTTTACTGCATAAAAAAAAACTGCAGAAAAAAGTAAAAAAAACAATAAACTTTAATCATGAGATCGTTTGAAATTCTATGCTACAGGGTTTGAATCACCAGAGGTTTGGAATTCTGATTGTCTGAATACCTCTGTTCGAACGTATTTCCCTGCTCCATAGTGCTCTCGTGCTATGTTTGCTCTAGGTATGTCTCCTGCAAATCTCTGGCTGATTTTTTTTGCAAAATAGTGAAATAATGAAAAGTGTTTAGTATTTAAAGAAATGTTTTATGAAATTAGATTTTCGAAAATATTTTGCAACCCATTTTTCGATTTACCATTTTTTTTTTCACTTAAAGAAAATAGAGTTGTGCTTTTTTATTTGCGATTATTCGTCATCGGTGCGTCACTTAATAACACCGCACTGGTGCGTCTGTTTATAAAACGACACCGGTGCGTAGTACCAAAAATGCACCAGTGCAGTGATCTGTACATTAGCATCGATAACAAGAATTCCATTTTAAGGCACCAAAATTACTTTAGGTGTGTGCACCAAAATTTATTGTTGATTTTTCTCAAATGCAGGGAGAAAATATCATAATTATATCGAATTGACAATTCTTCAAATTCCAACTCATTCCATAATATTTCTCAAAGTCCATTGTGGAGTTCTCCCTATCCATCTCGAGACGTAATATTTACTTCAGATTTTATTTATATTTTCATTATCTAATTGAATTTATGTTTTTTATCCATGTCAATCATGCACAGCTTGATTAAAAGTTATAATGTATACAAATTTGCAGGTTCATGCAGATTCAGCATCGAGCTCAGATGCACAAAATATTCAAACAACTCCAAAATGTCGGAAGTTCTTATCAGGAGCTGCAAACTGCAAGGCGCATTTGGTGGATGAAAATGGATAGCCGCTTCACCCTGGATAATGTCAACTCTAGAAAGATGCGGGATGAAGCTAAGGAGCCCTATGTTCTCCCCAAGCACTGCAACCATGTGTTTTTTTACCCAGATGTGTTGGATAGGGATTGGTGGTTCGTATTGACACATGACCCTAGATCAAAACATATTTTTGAGAACAATAGTGTTATCATGCCATGTGAGCTAGAAGATAATGAGGGTGATCGTGAGAACCGAGAGTGATATGGTACATGTGTTATTTCATCAATATTTATACTTTTTAAGATGAGTTTTTCGAAACATTATAATATGTATTTTGAATTAATTGGTTATTTGCATTGTGTTAATGTTAAAATCAATATTTCACTTGATAATTTGCTATTATGTTGATCCCAAAAACAATGGCGTACTGTATAAATTAGTTCTTATTTTGTATCTAAAATCATAATAAAATAATAATAATTCTAAAGTACATGAATTTATTTTCTTTATTTTCTAAACTTTATTATGTTCCAATAATTCATATTATTTTATATTTATTATTTTACAATTATTTAAAAATTTACAAATTTAAAATTTTTAATAAAATCATTTCACATTAATACAATTAAAATTTTACAAATATTTTACATACAATTACAATTACAATCAATTCACAGTAATACAATTAAAATTTTACAAATATTTTACATACAACTAGAATTACAATTACAATTACAATTTTACAATTTCACGTACAATTACAATTATAATTACAATTTTAGAATTTTACATATATACAATTACAATTTTACAAATTAAAAAATTACAATTACAATTACAATTACAATTTTACAAATTTACATATATACCATTACAATTACAGTTTTAGAATTTTACATACAATTAGAATTACAAATATTACAATTTTACAATATCATGATCATTTAATATTAAATTAATTAATAAACATCACATTCATGACAACCATTGTACAAACATCATATTTGACTAAAAAACACATTCAAAATCGCTAACATCATCGCGATCATGATCATCTAACAAAACACAATTAACATTATATATTAACATCATCACACACAAACATCAAATATACATCTCATGTCAAATAACTCATGCTATCACATACACATCTATCTACAAGTTGCACATTAAATGAACATGTCTAACATAACCTAACAATATACACATCATGATGATCACCAACATCTAAATTAAGTGCATCTGCAACATAAACATAAAATACATGGACCATATATATATATATATATATATATATATATATATATATATATATCAAAAATATACAACTGTAATATAAATGTCATGGATCAGCTGGTGGTAGAACATCAATAACAGTACTAGTCGGGCCTGCTCAGTCAATGGTGCAGCCTCGACCGTCGATGGTCCAACTTGCTCATGATCATGAGTATTGCTGGATGTTGCAAGCTGCTGACTAGACGTGGCCGATGGTCCAACCTGATCTCCATGATGACTGCTACTAGATGCTAGTGGAGGCTTCTCATATGGTGCGGCACGAGGTGAACAATCATGAGATGATGAGTCGCTGCTCGCGGAGTGTCGATCACGTGCTCCGTCTCGACCATGTCTAAATGTGCAACGGTCCTCCTTAGCCCCGTAACTAAGTTCGTAGCTCCTACGAGATGCCGCATCAGGTTGTACATGTCATGCGACATGCCTCTCCACATCTGTAACAGCCTACCATCGACCTGTATGTCTCTCATATGAGCGGGCATGATGCCCGCCTCAACAATCAATGCAGTGAGTTGGTCACCCAACTCCATCCTTTATCTGCTATCAAGCCAACCGCACCTAGAAAAAGGCGGTACCGACGCACCAGCAGGAGCAGGTCTCTCTGCACCGGCCTCCTGATGATCCTCAGCATCTGGCATGCCCTGATCGTCATCAGGATCCACACCTGGATCATGTGGTGGTGCCGGCATGTCCTCGCCATCAAAAGACCCAATGTCTGCAGAATATATACAAGTACACAACTAATTAGACAATTTCATTACACAATTTAATAAAAACAAGTTAAAGAACATGTTAGAATAAATTTAAATAAAACAGTAATATTGCCTCTATCATCCGGTAGCTCATCAACTGTGAAGAAGATGTTGGCACACCCTCGCCAATCCAAACCCGCATCAGGACAGGGGACCATAATGAAGGGATGCTCGTCAGCACTTGCTAGCAACTCTAGTGCATCATTTGATATCCTTGTTGGAAACACAGTCTCGCCCCTCTTGGGCATCATCTGCCCCCACATGTGCATCCGTGCCTCGAACATCGACCTACGAGGCTTCCGAACAAAATTAGGCCTCGTCTCTGGAAACCTCTCAAAAAATAAACAAAAAAGATTTGAAGCAAAAGGGAAGTTGACCCTCCCTTGTGCATGAGCATGACATCTATCTAAGGTTGTACAGAACTGCCGCAAAAAAATGGCAGACCAGCTGACAAGTCATGGCTCTTGTACTAAAGAATCAACATAATATAGAAGCGAGCAACTAATTTGTTTCCTGTCACTGGTGTTTTGAAACGGTCGAAATGAGAAGTGAGAGGCACTGCACCTCCTCACTACCAAATGCACCAATACATAACTGACCTCTAGCGACCTGAAATCTGAAGGAGACAGTACTGATGCTCCAATGTATCTTTGGGAGTACACTAACTGACTCCCTGCTACATAGCCCACTGGAACCTCAAGGAACGAGGGAAAATCAACCCCTCTCCTCGATAGCCCTATAATGAAATATATATCCTCCTCAGTGAGCGTGCACCATTAGTTACGACCAACCCGGAAATCATGTTGGTGGGAATTCCACCTTTAGATAAGATGTCTCAAAAACAAACCATGGCCCTTTAGGGAAGTAGCCTCCTCATAGAACTTGAGGAGGCCTACCTGCATTAGGAGCCCCTGGGTAGCTGCTGTAATAGGGCGAGGGTACACATCTCTCTCAGTTTCTCATGCCTCCCACAGGCGAACCATGTTATATAGCTCTGCCTGTTGTTGTTGTTGTTCCCCCTCTTCTCTTCTTTCACGTCTCTAAATGATTGACATATTAAATACAATTTTTTTATTAAATGAGTCATGTATTTAGAAATATACATATATAATTTTTCTTGGAAAAACAAAAAAACAGTCGGTGTGCCAAAAAAACAATCATGCACCGGTCCCGATGCATCTTTTATGGAGCGCACCGGCGATGATGCACTAGATAATATTCAACGCACTGGCGGCGGTGCTCCCAAAAAATTTTAGTGCACATTTGACTATGTACGGTGTCAGGAGTGTGGTGCGCTGACTAAAATCTACGCCCCGAGGCATACAGTTAAATCAGCGAACCGACCTCCCGCCATCATTACATAGTCAACGGTGTGGTATTTTTCCAGACCGCACTGTTGACCCTGTCAAAATAGGGAAAGCGGTGCACTGAAAAAAATACCCGTCCCGAGGCAGATATTTTAGTCAACGCACCCCGTTGCCGTTGTTCCGCTAGGTCAACGGTGCGGCCAGGTAACCGACCGCACCGCACTTTAAAAAAAAATTAAAATAACACGGTGCACCTTTGGTACCACCCTAGAACCGGTGCGGATACCATTAACACCATTTTACCAAGGTGCACCGTTGACCCTGTCGAAATGTGGAATGCGGTGCATTGACAACATTACCCACCCCGGGGCGTATATTTCAGTCAACGTACCATTTTTCCGCTATTCCACATTGTCAACGGTGCGGCCGGGTAAACGACCGCACCACACGTTTTTAAAATTTTTAAAATAACACGGTGCGCCTATCGGTACTGCCTCAGAACCGGTGTGGATATCGTTAGCACTGGTTGCGGTGCAGCCTATAAATTTACAGGCAGCACTGCGAACCGATGCGAGCAGAACAGCTTGAGCGCACCGCGTGACAATTTTTTTTCTTTTTTCTTTTAAATGGTTAATTTTAAGATTATTTGAAATTATAATTTGTTAAAAGGCTTAATTATGGAAAAACAATAACAATACCTGTACATTTGACCGTCGAGGAGGCATATTGGCTGTAGAATTTGCAAAAGAAAATATTCCCACCGTTTTGCAAAATTCAAGATGGAGATTGGTGGGCAATGCACAGTAGCAGTGTGTGTAATGGGTGCAATGGGAGCACCGATGTCAGGGCGGCTCAGACAAGGATAAATTTCTCTGGTGCTTGAGATCTTTGGAGCATTGAGAAAAGTGAAAATGTGATTTTTTGGCCGTAATTTTTTTTTTTTATTTAACCCTGTTCTAGTGCGCGGGGTTTTAATGGGCACACCAGTGCGGTTGCTTAATACCGCATCGGGCGGTTTCTGTTTTAGCACGCTTTTTATGAGGCACTGGTGCGGAAGAGTTGTAAAGCACCGATGCACTACAGTAATACGATGCACTGGGCAGGTGTATACGGAGTGCACGGAGTCCGATGTGCCAATGTTTTGTGCACACCAGTGCTTTCTCTTATTGAATGCATTGGTGCGGTTTACAATGATAAGCGCACCGAACAAAAAACATCCGCAAAAGCCTCTGCTCGCCAACCTCCTCTAGTAACCTCCGCTAGAAACGGATGTCTGGGGTATTTTTATAAGGGGTTCCTCGAAAACATCCGCTAGAGGTTCTCTTCCTTGTAGTGCCAAAACGCAAGTAAACAACTTGAACTATGAGTATTTTTTTGCCAATCCATGAAATATTTTCCAACTCTATAATAATAATAATAATAAAATTAATATTGTTCACATATTTTCTATTGCACCGTTCACATAATTTTGGATCGTTTAAATTCATGTCTCTGCATAAAAGTGAAGTAAAGCAGAGGTGGTTCTCCCAAGGTTCTATGAAGTAACTTGTAGAGGTGGTGCTCCCACGATTCTATTTTTTTCCTTCACATGCATGTTTTATTTATTGTCGTGTTTGTCCTACATAGTTCTTAAGAATAAATAGCTTTCATGGATTTCATGACACTTTGATTCTTATATTTATAGCATCATTTTAAGTCGTCAATGCGCTCATATATATATATATATATATATATATATATATATAACCTTGTAAATGAGTAGTTAGGTAGGATGTGAAATATTTATGTAGTTCATCTCCATTTCAATGAGGTGCCCAATCATTGTCTTTGTTGGAGCCAAGCCTTTGAACTTCATCCACATGCCTCGAGAGTACTAGAAATATGGGCAATCTTAATTAACTGGTCATAAATAAAACGTGCACATTGAATAATTGGATCTAATAGTCAAGCAATTTATCTTTGCACTAGAACTTCAAAAGGAACCTCAGGTACAAACAAAGCATTTCTTAGGTCAGTGGCATTTTGAATTGCCATTCAAATATCATATCAGTTAAATCCTTGGAAAAGTTGCATTTTGAATTTCCTTTCGAATATCATATCAATTAAATCCTCACACAGGTCAACCTCCCCTAAGCTTTTGAAAAAAATTCAAAAATTAACTAAAATATATGAAGGATTCGTGCTCTCCCTGGTCTCCCTAACAACTCTTCTATATTAGACATTTCTTCATTTTTACCCTCCACATTTGAGAAAAATGTCTCTGATTATTTTGTAACAGGGCCAAGTAATTAAGTTCCTTGTCTAGATTTGGATTTCATGATTTCGTCATATATGGAAATCTCTTTCACCACACTGAACATTTAAGAATTTATCCAAGATTTTAACCCAAGGCGGAATTTCTCTAATATGCAGAACCGATATCTAATTCAACTTCTTTGCCAGTTGTGGTATATCGGATGACTGTGAAAAAAATTCTCCTCATATAAAAAAATAACGTTGCAGCTTTCCCATACAACAATATTCATTTGAATCTAAGTTCTAATACAATGTTATTCCACCTTTATTAATCTACAACGAAATCTATTGTAGTTTCATCGAGCGGCGATGGAAATGGTTAGAGGTTGCAACGAACCACATGATGCCACTATATATGACTAGGGATAGACCACCGTTTCTGTCAAACCAAAACCTCTGTCATTGTTGGAGCAGAACAAGGACGTAGATGTAAATAGGATTTTAGGGTTCTTGTTTTGTTCAAGTGCATTAAAATTTGCAGCGCTTATTTTTGATATCAGGGAATGACGTTGACAACATTGCTACATGACTTATCTTTGTTTATCAACACTATACATGTGTACATTCCTGGGCACCTTGAAATTATTATTCTCCTATTTCAACAAAAATCGAGGTAAGGCATGTGTAATTGCAAATCCAATCGTATCCAAGTGTAATTCTGGAGTATTTGGCTCTTTTAACATACTTGAGTACACAATATTATTCGCTTTCAAGGGTAGCCTCCTTTTCTAGAGACAAACTACCTTATGTTCACTCTCTTGGATGCTTAAATTTCCAAAATATTATGCTAGCATCTCCAAAGCAGACCAATCAAACAACTGGATGTGGTGGAGTTTGGTAAACTTGCAAAAGCACTCACGCAATGCCTTAATTTTTGAGCATTTTTCTAAGGCCAAGGCCTTTAACGCCAGCAGGAGACAAAATTATTCCGAAAATTTTGTGAGAGTGATTAAATATGTGTATTTTAGTTTATCAAAAGGACTAATAACAAAATGTTCCAAGGGCTTCAATTGTCGATAATTACCAAGGCGTTTGCATAGAAGAGATGCATCCTGAGCATGCCTGGTTCTTGTACCTTCACCAACACTATTTATCGGATTATTCGATCCTGTCAAGCTCTTCATAATTATTCTCTGGAACGAATCTAAACTCCAATATAACCCAGGTGTAGGGGCCTCTGAGAATTTTTTGAGTCCTATCTCATAGGTAACGAACAACTGAACGACCACCAAACCTGAATCAACAAGTCCTCAAACCTCTACTGTAATTAACGGGATCCAAAAGCGGTACCTACTTGTTGTGGAGGTAAATCCCCTCTGCAGAAAGAGGTGATCCATACTAGCCCAGATCGGGTCTAGCAACAATCATATCACGCTAAGGCACAAGTTCCTAATTACAATAAATCGACTTGCGAAGAAGGCCTACCTCAATTCCAACGCTGTTGTTCGTAGAGAAGATGGCGCTCCCGTTTCCTTGCTTCAGCAGATCACAATCCTCTCGCTCGCTGCGATTGAACACCTGCACACGCAAGAAACACGACAAACACAAGCGTAAAACCCACTATATGCAATTATGTAACAGTCAGAGAAGACACAACTCAAGATCATAGTGAATAATATGAGTGGAACCATAACCAATAGTCTCTTATCATTAATTCATACAAAGGAAAATACAACCAGGCTCTGACGCTGAACCTTCCTTCGGCGGGTTGTCAGCGGAATACGTCTCGGTAAAGCTTGTCGGGAATGAGGACAAGCCTCTCTCTTCGATCGTCAATCTCCTTGCTATGGATTTGGCACTATGAGGACTATTAAAGCTCTTGCAGCATTCCTTAGGCTATGAAGGCTCTTGGAGATTCTTGGAGACTCTTGGAGACTAGCTTGCAAGGAGAAAAGGCAAGCTTATATAGATGGTGGAAGAGGAGTTGGGATCCCTACAATCATGGGATTGGCCCTATCCTCAAGGAAGCTTCCATGAGAGGTGGCAAACTACTTCCTCTACATGGAAATCCGGAGCCAAACGTCCCAACTCAATTTAGAGACCAGTTCAGGAGTTGGTTGGAGTCAATATTCCGCCATTTATTTTTTAAAAACACCCTTTATTAAGCCTGGAACAAGTGCGACTCTGAGATAGAGCGCCAATTGGCGCGCCCTATTTCGAAGCTTTCCCCCATTGGCGCGGGTATAACACTGGCTAGTCGCGCCAAGGATGAAAAGGCTATTTTTAGGGTTTTTCACAAGGAGATGTCTTCAGGGGAATGAAAGTCCATGTCTAGGGGAATGCCATGAAAGTGTTTTCAGATCATGTCACTGCTCACAGGTCACGGAATAAGCCCTCCAATGTGCGGGATGGGGAATTTTAGGGACAATGACAAATTACTGTGTAACAGATGCCCCCTAAAGCATGAGGCCCGAAAGAGAGAGAGGGGTGAAATGCTTTACGAGAATGTGTCCAACTGAAAACACTTCCATCAGAAAACCTGCATAGAGAAGTACAACTGATATCTCAAATACATGATATATATGTGGTATGGGTGCAGCCTTCCATAGCAGAGTATACAATAATCCAAATCCAAGGCATGGATGCAACCATCCAGTCAGGATAGATAAATAGACTCAGGTATGGTCGCAGCCATCCAGTGAATGAGTCATGTAACTAATCATAATAATCCACAAAATCGTAGCCTGGATTTCAACAGACAAAATCCAGGGTCTTGCGCTCCATCTTGAGCCGAACAAAGTACAAGTTCAAGCATGCGAATAAGTGAGCTGAAGTCGAACATGCAAGAACATCGCCTGATTACCAGCCAATGATGAAAGTTGTTAATAGACGCGAGAGGTACCACCAATAATGACAATGGTCCTCAAGGTACTATAGGTACAATCTACGGCATGTGAATCAGTGAGCTGGCATCGAACACCCGTAGAATCACTTGATCGGAGGCCAATGATGAAAACATCACGTCGAAAGCGAAGAACTTGCCATTGAGGCATGCAAGCTCCAAGGTACCAGAAGGGAGTCTCTAGATTAGCTTCCTAGATAATGAGCTGAAGTCAACAGGAAGTGACCTTGATCGAAGGTGGGCCATAGTGTTTCCCACATCATCGACGCGAGACAGAGGAGTATAATGTTTTTGTGAATCAAGATCATATGAGAATCAGAGGAAGGTTGAAATTTTGCAGAGTTCAACTTCTCTTGAACATATCGGCGGCATGACAGTGGATTTGGCAGTATTTGACATCAAAAGATCAGAGGTCATGGTGACAAGGAAAAGAGCAGATGGGAGGTCAAAAAAGGATTACCCAAACCCACGGAGGCAAAAATATAAATAGATGAGATGTTCCCAACCCGACACGAATGCAGACAAGTGCCATGTTCAAGAGCGACATACTGCCGACACGACATTGATGTTGGTTCCATTTTTCCCCACAATTTCTGGCGAGTACCCCAATTATTTTTGAAAACAAGCTTGAAGGGGATAGCATATGCTTGTTATATAATTTCGTCCTTCGGACGAATCCATCCTAGTACATTTAACGAGCCCTAGGAAGGAGAAACTCGAATACCGTCATTACGACTGAATCCAATGTCATCAGGGTTTAATGAGTCTTAAAAAGGGAGAACTCGACATCTTTTCATGTTTAGAGAGTTTGAAAAGACAGCGGAAAAGTAAAATCCAACGGTCCCTTTTGATAAATAGTTCCTCAGACCCGAAAAGGTAGAAAACTATGTCTGAGAAAACCTCCTAGTCGCGATAGGCTAGGGTATTCCTTTTTCATAAATAATCTATCCTAGCCCGGAAAAGGGGTAAAAGTATACTGGGTAGATGTCGTTTCGTAGCCACTTTAACGAGATCTAAACGACAAGGGACTCGGCAATATTTTCATGTTTAGAGAGTCAGAAAAGAGCGGAAAGATGACTCCTCCTGGAGGAATGAGTGGTATAAAGGGTAGCAACTGCTTTCGACAATGGTGGAACTGCTCAAAACAAGAAAAGGTTAAGAGGCTGGCTAACAAGACCACTCATCGCAGAAGTTCCTCAGGAATGGGTAAAACAAACAAGTGAAGGCATATGATCGGCCAAGCAGATAGTGACGATGGAATGAGAAAACCAAGGCTCATCTGGCAAAAACAGGCAGATAAAAATGGAAATCACAAGAGGTAAAATGAGAATGGTTTCATTTTTACACAATCTTGAAATCAAGAAACTCTGCTTGAAGTTAATTTCATTTTTACACAAGCTTGAAACAAAGATAAACTATGCTTGAAACAGGTTTCATTTTTACACAAGCTTGAAATGGAAACAAACTATGCTTGAAAAAGTAAGCATGCCCCCAGCATGGTGACTCAATTCGAGGTACATGCCCCCCAAGCTTCAGTCCATATGAAAGGTAGATGGAGTGAAGTTTCAAGTTATGAGATCAAGAGGAAGACTCGACTGGGATTTTACGAAATCTAATCAAAGACTCGAATTGAACAGGAACATGTTTCATTATTTTAACGAGGTTGACACATTAAAAGAAATATCCTTGGGACACCTTGTTTCATGGTTTAAGGAGCTTGGCACAAGAGAAGGAACTCTGCTCCCCAGCTTGTTTCATTTTTTAGGAGCTTGACACAAGAAAACGAACTGTGCTCCAACAACCTTGTTTCATTTTTTAAAGAGCTTGACACAAGAAAACGAACTCTGCTCCAACAACCTTGTTTCATTTTTTAAGGAGCTTGACACAAGACAAGGAACTCTGCTCCGACAGACCTTGTTTCATTTTTTAAGGAGCTTGACACAAAAAAAGAACTATGCTCCGAAAGACCTCATCATAATGAACAAGAAGTCATTGCTTCCAAGAGTTCCACTCCCGATGGAAGGAAAACATCCTGGAAGTCAAGACCCAATTCCCCCAGCACCTGATGCACAACGGCACTATCACTGGGTACAGGCATGGGGTAGGTAGCCACATAGTTGACTTGCGGTGGGGCAGATACAACGGGTGGATAAAAACCAGGAAGGGATGATGGCGGGCCAGCTGCCACATCCGGACCAAAGAACGAAAGTTGATCAATGGTCACGATCTGTCCTTCATGCAGAAAATAGACCACACAAAAAAGGGAAGAGACAAGTGCTCCCATGGCATAGGTGTAATCGCACCCCAAAATCATATTGAAATCCAAGGGGCCTGGAACAACCATCACACCCATATGGACAGTTTTACCTCCCAAAGTAATAGGTAACCTCGGAAGGATCCCTAACGGTTGACTAGTTCTTCTGTTAAAAGCCAACAGATTCTGCGTAACAGGCACAAGCGGTGGTGAACTGAAAGCTTGCCAAGTAATTGAGGATAAAATACTAACAGACGCACCTTTGTCTATAATGGTGATGGGTACAACCAGACCAAAGGCCTGTACCGTTATCTCGAAAGGCACATAAGATGGAAGGCGATATCCCGCAAATCGATTCCAATCAAAGGAAGCAACCAAACTACTTGGAGGGGCTACCATCGAACTGAGATGGTCTTCCCCTGGTGTTACAATAGAAGAAGGAGCATCCTTCATGACATCCATCTCGAAGGCAGGAGGAGTATCCTCTGGGACCAACATCATGGGAGGTGGAGGAGCAACTTCTTGAAGTATAGGGATAGGAGAATCTTTCTCCAAATCTGAGGAATCTAAAGAAACAAGAAGAACTTGAGGGGCGTGAGATCCACTCTCCACAGAAAAGACCTAGTGCACCGTAGATGGGGCCAGTTCAACTGATCCCACGACAATGGTTGGTCAGGAATGGATTCCTGAATCTAAATTTCTGGGAGGGCGGGATCGACCAAGGATGACTCTTGACCAATCGTTAAATCAACTGGTGGAGGACTCAAAGAAAGTTGTTTGTAACCAGCCGGAAGGCACGGCGTAGAAACAACTGAGTTGTCCAAAACTCGCTTGGTTTCATCCATATACAGACAAAGGTGAATGGCATGGTGCCCTTCACACAACTTACAGGGATTGGTGATCTTACCCTGCTTCTTAGGAGCCTTACCAATACCAGTTGAAGACGTGCCCCCAACCTGACTCCCGGAAGCCAAAGGCAACGGCGGACGACCTTTGGACCATTATTCAAGCACCTTGGGAATGCCAGGGCAATCTCGAAGGAGATGGTCCCCCATGCACAACATGCAAGGGAACTTGACTTTCCATGGAGGGTTGGAAGGTTTATCAAGAGGAGATGTTTTGGAGGCATTAGATGCGGCCTTAGCCTCTCTCTTATCGGACTTCTTCTTCTTTGTCTTCTTCTTCTTCTTCTTCTTAGCCACCTAGTTACTCGAATCCAGACTTTCACCAGGCGAAGTAGAAGAGGAGGATGCAGAAACATGTGAAGAAGGGGAGAGGTCCACCTTGGAAGCAACATGATGTTGTTCAGGCGGAGGAGACGGTTGAACAGTAACCGAGACATTCAGGACCACAGAGGTTGAAAACAACCAAATAGGCAACACAACAATTAACCCAGGAAGGGACAACGTTTCCATATAAGGAGCACCAACATTTCCAAAAGGAGGAAAAGGACTCAAATTCCCATTGGAGGGGATTCCTTGGTTGGTGAACTATGGAAAAGTTTCCATCAGAAACGATCTTCAGAACAACACCCTAAGGGAACTAACTTTAACCGAGAATATTCCGTAGGCAGTTGACTGAGCAGATAAATACCACAAACTCCCAAGGGAGGCTCAACGCACAATATCACCTAGATGCCCTAGGGCTAAAATGTAAAATCGATAGAAACGGGCAAACAACCAAAGGATGAAGGTCACAGTCAGTCAAACAAGGCTCCAGAACACTAAGGCAGTCGAAAAGATGAAACCAAAACCACAGATCAGGCTTAGAAATCTCAAAACCAAGAAAACCCTAGCACCTTTCAGCATTGGCGCGACTGTCAGGCTGAAACTAGTGCCATAACAGGATTGGCGCGGGTAGTAAACTGGCAACTAGCGCCAATTGGCGCGACTGTCAGGCTATTAAGCGCGCCAATAAACTTTGCTATGAAAAAATAAAAATAAGCAATCCAAGAAACAGACCAGTGATGTTGGAGCTCAAGCCAAAATCCAAACTCACGAAAGGAGCCAGCCAAAAGAGCTGATCAAGCAGGAAAAGTCAAGAATCGACTGGAAGACAAGACAATACTCCAAGTGTTCAGTTCATAAACTAAACCGGAGATTGACTGAAGCAACATTGATCTACTTTCGCTAATGCAGAGCAAGAGCGTTTCGAAGGCTATCTGGCTAACTTCAGGCTCCGTCTGTAGTTTATAAATCAAACAACAAGCTAACTCCCCAGTGGAGTCGCCAATTTGTTGTGGAGGTAAATCCCCTCTGCAGACAGAGGTGATCCCTACTAGCCCAAATCGGGTCTAGCAACAATCGTATCACGCTAAGGCACAGGTTCCTAATTACAATAAACCGACTTGCGAAGAAGGCCTACCTCAAGTCCAACATTGTTGTTCGTAGAGAAGATGGCGCTCTCGTTTCCTTGCTTCAGCATATCACAATCCTCTCGCTCGTTGCGATCGAACACCTGCACACGCAAGAAACACGACAAACACAAGCGTAAAACCCAATATATGCAATTATGTATCAGTCAGAGAAGACACAACTCAAGATCATAGTGAAAAATACGAGTGGAACCATAACCAATAGTCGCTTATCATTAATTGATACAAAGGAAAATACAACCAGGCTCTGACGCTAAACCTTCCTTCGGCGGGTCACCAGCGGAATACGTCTCGGTAAAGCTTGTTGAGAATGAGGACAAGCCTCTCTCTTCGATCATCATTCTCCTTGCTATGGATTTGGCACTATGAGGACTATCAAAGCTCTTGCAGCATTCCTTAGGCTATGAAGGCTCTTGGAGATTCTTGGAGACTCTTGGAGACTAGCTTGCAAGGAGAAAAGGCAAGCTTATATAGATGGTGGAAGAGGATTTGGGATCCCTACAATCATGGGATTGGCCCTATCCTCAAGGAAGCTTCCATGAGAGGTGGCAAACTACTTCCTCTACATGGAAATCCGGAGCCAAACGTCCCAACTCAATTTAGAGACCAGTTCAAGATTTGGTTCGAATCAATCTTCTGCCATTTATTTTTAAAAAACACCCTTTATTAAGCTTGGCACGAGTGCGACTCTGAGATAGAGTGCCAATTGGCGCGCCCTCTTTGGAAGCTTTCCCCCATTGGCACGGGTATAACACTGGCTAGTCGCGCCAAGGATGAAAAGGCTATTTTTAGGGTTTTTCACAAGGAGATGTCTTCAGGGGAATGAAATTCCATGTCTAGGGGAATGCCATGAAAGTGTTTTCAGATCATGTCACTGCTCACAGGTCACGGAATAAGCCCTCCAATGTGCGGGACAGGGAATTGTAGGGACGGTGACAAATTACTGTGTAACACTACTGTTGTGGAGGTAAATCCCCTTTGTGGACAGAGGCGATCCCACTAGCCCTAGATTGGGTCTAGCAACAATCGAAACACGCAAAGCTATTGATTCCTAGTTACAAAGGGTAGAATCGCGATAGATCTCTTACCGTGATTCCTTTGTTGCTGTCATCAAAGAAGAAGTGGTGCTTCTGTTCCTAGCTGGACAGGTCACGATCCGTGAGCTCGCTGCATCCAGTTACTTGTACACATGCAAAGAAGAAGGACAACATGCAACGTAATATTTCACACTTTATAACTATCGATCAGTCAGAGAGGAACGAATGAAATTACATTATATAATGGACAAACGCAATCATGGAACCAATAGCAGAGTCATGTATATTAAGATATGAGAGAATGATTACAACCGATGCTTTGACGTCATGATCTTCCTTCAACAGGGTTCCAGCGGGACGTGTCTCAAAAAGCTCATCAGGGATTTGACAAAACTCTCTCTCTCACAGGGTTCTCCTTAGCTCTTCTCTTGATTGTCACTCAGCTATAATTTCCTTCCCAAAAGTTCAGCTAGCTAGCAAATGGAGAGGGCAGGATTTTATAGAAGGAGAAGGAGAGGTTAGGATCCCTATAATCATGGGGGAGAGTCCTATCTCTTAGGAAGGTTCCATGAGAGGTGGAAAACCACTTCCTAATCAGGGAGATCTGGAGCCAAGCAACCCAACCTATTTTTGATGATTCGTTCTGAAGTTGTTAGAATAAAACTTCCTCCTTCCATTGTTAAAAAACATTCATTAATAGGCTTGGCACGGGCACAACACAGGGACAGAGCGCCAGCTGGCGTGCCCATTAGTGTATATTTTCCCCATTGGTGCGAGGGATGAACTGGCTAATCACGCCAATGCCAAAACATAGGTTTTTAGGGTTTTCTAGAGGAAATGTTCTTCAGGAGAATTCTTGCCCTTATGCATAATGATACCATCAAGGTGTTTTCAAGACATTTTACTGTTCACAGGTCATGAGAATAGTCCTTTAATGTACAAGACGACGGATTGTAGGGATGGTGACAAAATGATGTGTAACAGATGCCCCCTAAAGCATGAGACCCGAGAGAGAGGGAGGGATGAAATGCTTTATGAGAACGCGTTCAACTGAAAACACTGTTGTCGGAAGACCTGCGAGTACAAATAAACTAATATCTCTGATACATGATATGTGGTATGGGTGCATCCATCCATAATAAAGTGTACAAAATGAGATCCAAGCTATGGATGCAGCCATCCAGTAAAATAAGGATCAACATGTAGACTCAGGTATGGTCGCAGCCATCCAATCAAAAGAGTCAAGTAATAAATCATAATAATCCACAAAGAATCTGCAGCTTGGATGTTATCAGATAACATCCAGGGTCTTGTGCTCCATCTCGACCCGAACAGAGTACAAGTTTGAGCATGCGAATATGTGAGTTGAAGTCGAACATGCAAGAACATCGTATGATTACCAGCCAATGATGAAAGTTGTTAACAGACGCGAGAGAAACCACCAATAATGATGATGGCTCTCAAGGTACAAGAGTTACAATCCACAGAATGTGATCAGTGAGTTGGTGTCAAACATCCGCAGAATCATTCGATCAAAGGCAAATAATGAAAACCTTGTGTTGAACGTGAAGAACCTGCCATTAATGCATGCAGGCTCCAAGGCACCTAAAGGGAGTCTCTAGATCAGCTTCCTGGATAATGAGCTGAAGTCGATAGGAAGTGACCTTGATCAAAGGTAGGCCATAATGTTTCCCACATCATCTACACAGAACAGAGGGATATAATGTTTATGAATCAAGACCAACAGAGAATTAGAGGGAGGTTGAAAACTGTAGAGGCCAACTTCTCTTGAACATATTGGCGGCACGGCATTGGATTTGGCAGTATTTGACATTAAGGGATTTGAGGTCATGGTGACGTGGCAAAGAGACGATGAGTGGTCAAAAGAGATTACCCAAACCCATGAAGGCAAGCGGATAATGAGATGAGATGTCCATAACCCAACACGAATGCAGACAAGTGCCATGTTTAAGAGTGACATACTGCTGACACGACTATAATATTGGTTCCATTTTCCCTCGCAATTTCTGGCGAGTACCCCAATTATTTTAAAAACAAGCTTGAAGGGGATAACATATGCTTGCGATGTAAGTTTGTCCTTCGGACAAATCCAACTTAGTACATTTTACGAGCCCTAGGAAGGAGGAACTCGAGTAAAATCATTACGACGGAGTCCGATGTCATCAATTTTAGCAAGTCTGACAAAGGAAGAACTTGGCATCTTTTCATATTTAGAGAGTTTGAAAAGACAACGGAAAAGAAAACTCCAACAGTCCCTTTTCGTAGGTAGTCCCACAGATCCGAAAAGGTAGAAAACTATGTCTGAGAGAACCTCCTAGTCGCGATAGGCTAGGGTATTCCTTTTCCATAAATAATCTATCCCAGCCAAAAAAAGGGGTAAACATATACTAGGTAGATGTCATTTCGCAGCCAATTTAATGAGCTCAAAACGACAAGTGACTCGGCAATATTTTCAGTTTTAGAGAGTCAGAAAAGAGCTAAAAGGTGACTCCAATAGTGACTTTTTCATGTTTTTACCGAGTCCGAAAAAGTATAAAATAAAACTCGTCTCTTCGTCAAAACCACGTGAAAAACTTGTTGCTACACAAAAAGGCACGTGTAAAACATATTCGACAAAAATAATGCGAAAAAATAGCGAAAAACACGTTTAAAAACCCATTTATGACTTTGAAAAGCTATAAAAGACCAACAGTGGTAAAAAATATTTACTTTTCACTTTTTACCTCTTTGCAGAGCAACAGTGACCCTTTTGAGCTTAGATCTTCAGGCGGCGAGTGCGACCAATCCAGTGGACCAAATTGAATTCCATCTAGTTCAGGTAAGATCCAACCTCTTTATCCATATTTTGAGTTACATTTTATTGTATTTAATTATGAGGTCCTTTAGGGAAGAATTTTCAAATTTTAGGGCTCCGCGGTTGGTGCGGGTTTCGGGCACGAACCCGCGCCAATCCCCTCGGTTTTACACAGAGGTAGCGCCAACGGCGCAACACAAAATCTGGCCAAAAATTCTCAAAAAACAACCAATGAAATGTAATTATGAATACCCAAGTAGGTTTATGACATTCCTATGTTTGATTGATGCAGGTATCCAGCAAAAAGGATGGTCATTGAATGGAAAGAGAGAGAGCATAGTGAAGAGGATGAATTGGCAATGGGAAATGAGCATTGTATGAATGCTCTCTGAAATTGCGGGCTGAAAAAATTCTTTCTGACGCCATGTCTCTGGGTTCAGCCTGAACTACTGCAGTATCTCATCCGCATTTGGGATGAGGACGATGAAAAATTCAAAATTCGAGACCAAGAAATTGAGCTCGAAGTATCAGATGTATACTTCATCACTAGACTGTCACGTAGGGGCTAGTCCCTATTCTGACCGGTATCAGGCCTTTAGGAGAAAACATGACAACGGTCATGAACAGGGTGTGCCCAGGGGCACGCAAAGGAACAGGGAGCGGGAAAGTAGACATTCAGACCATCCCCGATTTAGCACTAAAAGTAGTGCTACACACCATTACGCAGGTTGCAGGATCGTAGGCACTGAACGAGGCCACAAATACGCAGCTACTGCTTGCATCGAAGTGTATGAACCCAACTATCTTTGACTAGGCCATAGTCGTGACCATGAACATTAAATGAAAACTCACAAAATGCAAGCATACCAAACTGAAATAGTTTGGATATGGATCGATCTTGGTGTCGTTCTTCCTGGAACGATTACCAATTTTCCAACGCCAGGAAGCCATATTTCCGAATCCACCACTGAGAGAGCCACGGATGGCTCGATGGGCGACATTGATGCCCAGGGCAGGGGGCGGCCAGCAGATGTCCTAGCGGCCTGAGTTATTTGACTGGTTCTGATGACAGTTGATCGTCATGGAGGACTGGCCCTATACGGGCACCGATTTTACCAGAGACCCAAACCTTCTGCTCCCAGAGGGAGAGGACTGGGACGAGGAGCTTGGTAAGACTCTTTTTAATTTTATGAGTTTTATGATTTTTTGGTATACATGCATGTTCTAACAGCTAATCCTATATGTATGCAGATGTTGGCCCAGAGAGGCCCGCTGGAATGTCACCAATAGTGAGGAGGACCCCTCTCGCTCATGACCCTCAAGGTGAGGGGGGCGAGGGGTATGAGCTTGTACAGAACCTAGAGGGGATCGCTTGCGGAGTTTCGGATTATGCTTGTTTAGCTGATGTTCCCCTAGCTTATCAGAGGCACACCATAGGGGTGCCAAGACATCTCCACCGCTTACTAAGGTGGTTGGTGCGGGCAGTGACGTGCTACCATGAGCACCATGCCGATTAGTCACCTAGGATTTTATTTGCATATTTTTTAGAGACATGTCATCTCCGGATGTAACTGAAAAAAAACATGTATATTTTTGGTTTTATATGATGCACATGTTGCAAACACTCGACATATATAGATATATATATATATATATATATCTATTTTCTACATGGATGTTGCTTACATATGTGATGATGTTTTATATGTTATGTTTAATACAATGTTATCTAATGTATCAACTAAATAATCTGCATAAGTAACGACCCAATGGAAAAGTTAAAAGATTGCAAATGCATCAAACCAACATATTTTATTTTTACACAAGCTTAAAAGCACAAACGCAAACTATGCTTGAAAATGAGTTTTATGTTTTATGCAAGCTTAAAACACAAATGTAAACTATGCTTGAAGACAGGTTTCATTTGTACACAAGCTCGAAACACAAAGTAAAGTATGCTTGAAAATGACAAGGAAAACCGGGCATGCCCCCAACATGGTGACTCAATTCGAGGTGTACATGCCCCCCAAGCTTCAATCTATATCAAAACTGGAGTGAAGGTTCAAATCATGAGTTCAAGTGAAAGACTTGACTGGGATTTTACGAGATCTAATCAAAGACTCAAATTGAACAGAGAACGTGTTTCATTGTTTTAACGAGGTTGACACACTTAAAATAACTATCCTCAAACCAACTTGTTTCATTGTTTAGGGAGCTTGACACAAGAAAAGGAACTATGCTCTGACAAGCTCAAAGGAGCAGCTTGAGCGTGAGTCAATATTGACGTTTGGAGCAGCAGAGAGGGAACCTGAGATGAAAAACGCTCGATACAATTAGAAATTTCCCCCGAGGTAGGTATAAACGAGGAACGATGATGCCCATCACTCCACGACAGATCTTAGAGAGACATAGTCTCCATGATAGCTTCATCAGACGGAAAAACTTCTCTCAAAGGATCAGGCGAATCTGAATCGCCGAACCAAGGGGATTGAGAATAAACATCAAGAGCCATGCTCAAAGGAGCATTATCAGTAGGAGGAGGATCCGATGTGGCAATGATCTCACAATAATTGATTTCAACTGGGGTTAGAGGCATCGATTCTCCAAAAGAGGCAACCTGTTCAGAAGAAGGGACAATCCATGGCTCATCCGACCTAGAGATCATATTGAATTGAACGATATTGGGTGGTCGAAAGGGAAAAATACCCATGAGAGCGAGATCTTTGAAACGGCCTGGCCCTATGCTGTCAGGGGGACTGGGAATTTGGTCCATGTATGGCACGTTGTTCTCAGAAGACGAGGTAAAGAATGACAACTGATCAACAGTAATAATTTTGCCCTCATGCGGAAACTTCAGAAGTCGAAAGAGGGTGGACGAAATGCACAACATAGCATGAGTCCAACTGCGATTGAGTAGAAGATTATAGTTGAGTTTTGCATCAATGACTTCCACTTCAACGTTGACAGTCTTTCCTTGCATTGTAATCGGTAAGCTAGCGAAAACACCCAAGGGTTTTGACTCCCTTCCATCGAATGCCTCGAGGGCATTGGGTGATGAATTGAGGGCTGGAGAGCCAATAGCCTTCCAGCAAGCAGATGACATGACGCAGGTAGATGCACCTTCATCCACCATGGCCCTATGTATGTTGAGACTGTTAATACCAACTTGTATAACAAGCGCGATCTGGTGCGGAATTCAGGGGACGAAATTCTCTAGATCGAAAGTGAGAAGACTAGAATCGGCAAGATCGATACCGCCGATCGCAGATAACAATGCTTTCCGTTGAGACAGACAACTCTAGAGGACTTCTAACGCGGACATCGCGGACGGAGCCTACGATAAATACTCAACAATACTGTAATGTTGAGCAGCACGGGCATTAGGATTATAGGAAGACTTCTGGAGAACACCTTTAGAAGGTGGTTGTACAATGGGTTCAACACTGGGCTTCACAATTTCAAGGGGACTAGAGGTAGGTGGGGGAGGAGTACCATCAACGACCTCCCTCTCGGCTACCTAACGTGATCCAGCATAATCTTTTGACTGAGTAGTGATGGAAACGGGTGTAGAACCATTCATCATGAAAACTTGAGAGCTGAACGACACATATGGTGCAGATTGATCGACCATCTGGGTCTGCTGAGATGGGAAAGGTTCTTTAAGGACTGCCGGAGTTCCCTTAGCGCCTTTGAGTAGTTGACTAACCTCATATCGCCGAGGAAAATATTTAGTGTAGTGATCCTCTTCACAAATCAGGCAGGGATACTTCGGTTTTCACTACGAACCATCATCAGCACGAGGTTTAGAAGATTTCGGTTTTGGGGCATCAGATTTGGCCTTGCCTTTGCCCTTATTTTTCCCTTTGGAGGTCTTTTCCACAGCATTGGTCTGAATGGCGTTGGCCTCTGCGGTTTTACCAGAATCTGGAGCAGGCTGAGAAGCAAAAGTATTGGAAGAATTCGATTTCTGCTTCCCATTGGAAGACTTACGAGAAGTCTGAGAGACGGAACCAATAACACCGTCTAATGATGGGGTAGCTGGCGCTTTATAGGTCCCTGGTCACGGGGCATCAGTCAAGATGTCGTATAACGTGCCCGATTGAGAGTACACTAAATCGAGGTACTAGGCGCGAGCGATGGCCTGTTCCTCAATTACACATGCCCCCATATCAATGTCATGTGCAATCTTATTGACAAAGAAGGTAGTGAACCAATGAGTCAGAAGCTGATCAGGAATGTCAAACTTGATCAGACGACGATGACGTCTCCATTCATGAATGTGATCTGAAATATGAGTAGCTTTGTCCTGTTTCAGAGATGTCAGGAGATGCGTCCCGGCTTCATAACAAACCGGTAATTGGAAATGCGTCAGGAACGCCATAGCTAGAGTATTAAAATCTTGGAAAATACCATGGGGTAGTTCTATGTACCATTTAGTAGCAACGCTGGTGAGAGTGTGCTGGAAAATACGCAGACGAATCGAGTCATCTACCCAAGAATTCGAAGAACAGCATAAGTGGTATCTCATGACGTGTGCTTGGGGGTCTTCTCCAGATTTTCCCTCAAACTTAGGACAATCACCAGGCACCTTCATTGGAACCCGAGGCCAATATGGATTATGAAGAATCAGATCATTGGTCAATTTGGACACGTCCGGTAACTCCAACGTGACGAGAAAAGGTAATTAAGGGTTAAAAGGCATGCCAGGTCACCAATAAGGACCTGTACCTGTACTCCATCTTGGTTGAGGATAACTCTGCCCCCATTGGTTCTGTCCTGGAGGATTCTGACCATAGGGGGTATAAGCCAAATAATTGGGCTGATATGGCGGCTGAAAACCAGGATATAGGGTTTGATAACCAGGATACTGATTCTGAGTATACATGGGTCCCAATTGAGCAGTGTAAGGATTTTGTTGCGGAGTATAAGTATAGCCTGGATGTTGAGGGTAATAACCAGAACCTTGAGGCGGGTTGTAAGCCGGTCGAGACTGACCTTGAGGGTAATAGCCGCCTCGGGGTCAAACGGGCTGCTGGTAAGTGGGGCCCTGCTGAGTCGAATAAGTCGGGCGCACATGTGGATTCGGCTGTGGCATAGAATAGATCAGCGGCTGAGCAGGGTTAACAGGTTGCGGAGGTTGTCCTGGTTGAATAGGTTGACCTGGCTGATGAGGGACACCAGGTTGCCTCGGTTGAGCAGGTTGGCTTGATGGCGGGAGTGGGCCAGGTTGTGCTTGATAACCAGGTTAACCTGGGACAGGACCATAAGATGGCCCTGGCTGTGCAACATTTTGAGCAAATGGAAAATGAGGCTGCTAAGGTTGCACCAATGGTTGAGAGGGATGGGTTTGCCCCCCAGGACCGTATGAAGGTCTAGGTTGATACACCGGTTGCCCTGCCAGTGCTTGAGGTTGCCCTGGTTGGACCACAGGGTGAGGTTGTAGAGGTTGACCTTGAGGATTGTAAGTCTGCCCTTACGGGCCGTAAAAAAATCCCTACTGGACCGAAGGTTGTCCCTTTAAGGGTTTCCCTTGTGGGTCGTATGCATACCCTGGCTGGGCCGAAGGAAGTCCCTGGAAGGGTTGTCCTTGTGGGCCAGAAGCATATCCTTGTTGAAACAAATGTTGTCCCTGAAAGGGTTGTCCTTGTTGGTTAGAAGGTTGCACAGGTAGGGTAGGTATAAAATCGTTAATATACTGATAAGCCTTAGGAGCCAAAAAAAGGATGGGGTTGCCGTGCTCATCATATTGAAATGGAAATGAATAGATCGGGGTTCCATCTGCTCCATAATGAGAAAAGTAAGGACGATTAAGATCCTGAGATGACTGATCAACTTGGGAGATTGGAGGTTGTAAAGTCATCTGATACTCCTCGGGAGAAAGGTTCTCAAGAATGGCAGAAGCTATATAAATGTCTTCAAGAACAGACGAGGTCCTAGTTGACTGAGTCGTGACAACAGGCATAGACACAGCCACGCAGACAATAGGTCTAATAGGTACCGATGTGACAAAAGGAGATGTCGTGAGAGGTGTCTGTGGCAACATCCCTAATGAGGGAATGGTCGGTTCCATGGATGGAGTCGATATTCCCATAGAGGCAATAGCGGCCATGACCTGACTTAAAGACCTATATCTAGCTAGGAGTGACGAACTAGGTGAAGACGGAACAGATCGTTCAGGGATGTCTTGGGAAAAAGCTGGTAGTATTCACCAGAAGTAGGAATTCCCTCACTAGGAATAGGATTGGATGAGTCCATATTTGACCCTGCCGTAAGATCTTCTAAAAGACGACGGGGACTAGAAGGTATGACAGCAGCCAAAAATGGTGATCCCGATGTAAGAGGAGGGAAGTGTTCCCCAACTCCAAATCCAAACCAAGCATTGGACAAGGGCCAATTGAACTCAACTGGTCCTCCAAAGGGAATCTCATATATAACGGTCCCCCAAAGGGAAGCTCAGATACAACGGGCTGATGATGCTTAGTAGAGACTGAGAGAATTCTGATGAATCATCTGTATAATGACTACCAATAGACAAAACTGAAGGTTTCGCCACAGTGACTATAGAAAAAAGAGGAAGAGAACAAAAAACAAAGACACACGGGCAAAAACCAAGGCAAACACAAACAGGCCGAAAAATCAATCTCTAAATGGGCGTGTGATCGTAGATGATTAATTTTACCACATTGAAAATTGAAACTTTACTGTTTCATGTTTTAAGAGTCTAGAAACGAGTAAAAGATGACTCTATCACTTTCATTTTGGAAACAAGCGTGAAAAGACAAGCGCTTGATGATCTTTTCAAATTTAGGGAGTCAGTAAAGATCAAAATGACTGCTCTGGTAATCTAGGCAAGAGGGTATACCAAGTTTTCGTGAACTTCCATATACACCTTGGTGATCAAATGAAACAGAAATGATCAAGGACTTGACGTACGTGAAGGTAGTCTCCCCGAATGTTGTGTTCGGTGTATCACAGTTACAAGGCGACATACTCGGCTTCCTATGGATAAAGGATTTTCCACCTAATGGGGTCTCCCTTTATATACGCAATGGTACGGGGAGTACAAGTCCATACTAACACTGTCTGTAGCCAAATGGTGAGCGACAGATGCTAGGCTTAAAGACGCTGGAACACGTCTCTACCTTAGACTACTAGATGTTCCGTTAAGTTTCAATGTTGCCTTAGGTTAATTCAGTAAATTTTAAAGTTGATCTTCAATTTACGTTTCGATTTTAGGCCCTATCGAATGTTGGATCTCATAAAACCTCTAGATGAAAACTACATGCCACAAAATATCATTTCGTTCAATGAAGAGCTATCTAAGGGAGAGTTGAGAGTTTTTAAATGATAGCGAAATGAACACACAAAAACATCCACTACCGATTTCAATGCAAGCTAATGAATCTGGAAAACTTTTCTCTAGAATTATATAACACTAGTAATGCGAAAAAGTTCTCAGTTTTCACTATGCCAATAAAAAATGCAAAAGATTTTTTTTTGTATTTTTCAATATATTAAAGCAAATGCACTAAATAAATGAAAAACTAATGGAAACATCAATTTGAGAATGATAAGAGAGAGATGAAACCAAACAAGTTCACTCAACTCAAACCAACACAATCAAGAATCAAACCGATGACGAAATCCCTCAAAGCGAAGAAGAATCTCGAAAGAGACTCAAACAATCCGTGTGATCTAGGCTTGGAGCAACACAAAGCGAAATTGAATGAAACAGAGGAAAATCACTCAATAAATGCAATGACTCAATCTAATTCAGCAAGATGAATGCAAAGAAGCCGAAACAAAGTTGACCGGGAAAGCAAAGACCCAAAACTCCCACGGGAGGCTCAGCACACTGAAGCACTTAGAAACCCTAGGGCTCAAATGCAAAACTGGAAAAAAAGGGAAAGCAACTGGAGGACAAGGGCTAAACACAATAAAAAATGACTTCAAAGCACTCAAACAATAAGAAAAAATAAACCAAGACCAAAAATCAAGCTCAGAGAGTCCAAGAACAGGAAAACCCTAAAACCAACCAGGGTTGGTGCGCCTGTCTGGCTGTAATTTGCACAAAACAGGGGATGGCGCGGGTGCCTAACTAGCAACTCGCGCCCTTTGGCGCAACTGTCAGAGGGATAATCACGCCAATTAGGTTTACCCTAAAAAAATTATGAAAATGAACTAACAGAGGCTGGATTTGGTCTTTTGGGGGCTGAACAAGGTTTTAACACCAAGGAAGGTGAACCAGAAAAGCAGACTATTCAAACAAAAAGCCAAAAAACAACCCAATGGGGGAAGGACCAACTCCCACTGATCCCCAACAGAGTCGCCAAATTGTTGTGGAGGTAAATCCCCTCTGCGAACAGAGGCGATCCCACTAGCCCTAGAGTGGGTCTAACAACAATCGTAACACGCAAAGCTATTGATTCCTAGTTACAAAGGGTAGAATCGCGATAGATCGCTTACCGTGATTCCTTTGCTGCTATCGTCAAAGAAGAAGTGGCGCTTCCATTCCTAGTTGGACAGGTCACGATCCGTGAGCTCACTGCATCCAGTTACCTGTACACATGCAAAGAAGAAGGACAACATGCAACGTAATATTTCACACTTTATAATTATCAATCAGTCAGAGAGGAACAAATGAAATTGCATTATATAATGGACAAACGCAATCATGGAACCAATAGCAAAGTCATGTATATTAAGATACGAGAGAACGATTACAACCGATGCTCTGACGTCGTGATCTTCCTTCGATAGGGTTCCAGTGGGACGTGTCTCACAAAGCTTGTCATGGATTTGACAAAAATCTCTCTCTCACAGGGTTCTCCTTAGCTTTGCTCTTGATTGTCACTTAGCTACAATTTCCTTCCCAAAAGTTCAGTTAGCTAGCAAATGGAGAGGGCATGCTTTTATAGAGGGAGAAGGAGAGGTTAGGATCCCTATAATCATGGGGGAGAGTCCTATCTCTTAGGAAGGTTCCATGAGAGGTGGAAAACCACTTCCTAATCAGGGAGATCCGGAGCCAAACAAACCAACCTATTTTTGATGATTTATTCTGAAGTTGTTAGAATCAAACTTCCGCCTTCCATTTTTAAAAAAACATTCCTTAATAGGCTTTGCGTGGGCACAACACAGGGACAGAGCGCCAGCTGGCGCACCCACTAGTGTATATTTTCCCCATTGGCGCGAGGGATGAACTGGCTAATCGCGCCAATGCCAAAACATAGGTTTTTAGGGTTTTCCAGAGGAAATGTTCTTCAGGAGAATTCTTTCCCTTATGCAGAAGGATACCATCAAGGTGTTTTCAGGACATTTTACTGTTCACAGGTCACAGGAATAGTCCTCCAATGTATGGGACGAGGGATTGTAGGGACGGTGACAAAATGTTGTGTAACACCTACTCATGGTGATCCTGAGCTGCAAATTCTTATCCATGAATGTTAGATTGAAAAAATTGCAAATATTTGAAATTGAAGGTTGTACGTCATTCGATTCAATGTAAGCATTCATAATCACAATTTCATCGAGATTTTAATTTTTAACTTATTTAAAAAAACTCTTGTTCCACTTTATTTTAATAATGTGACAGAGAGATCAGCAAAACCATGCATATGTTTAACGGTTTTATGCAACTACAAAATTTCGAGGTAGGGGATATGGGAGATGTTAATGTGGTCTGTGTTATTTTCTTGAGGTGGACGATATGACATAATTTGTTAATGTGTACCAATATAACATAATCTATTAATGTGTACCGGGTAGTTTATTCGTTTAATTGGTTGAAATTATATTGGATTTCCCAGTCCATAATATTCAGTAATGATGTTACGTCATCCACATGCCTCGAGAGTTCCTTAGCTAGAAAAATTTCAAGTTACAGTATCGGTTTTTTTAAAGGGAAAAAACATTTTGGTACCATCTTGGCCCTTCTTCCAGTATTCCAGAGATTCGAACCCATACCAGCTTGAAAGTCACATTCGTCAATACATTCTGGTACCATCTTAGCCCTTCTTGCAGTATTCTAGAGATTCGAACCCATACCAGCTTGAAAGTCACATCCGTCAATACTCACATTAAACGTGAGGTTTAGAAAATAAACAGAAGGAAACAATTGGTCAAGAAGCAAGCAAAAGTCATCCATCCTTCACCAAAAAAAAAGGAAAAATACCACAAACACTAGCCTCTGGTCCACATAGGGAACCACTCGTCATGGAAGTTGTACTGATAAGAAATCAGGACCATGAGCACCACCACAAGCAAGTAGACGTCCCAGTATGAGTCACCGGCCCTATGGATGGCGTTCGACTCCGACCGAGGCAAGGGCAACGTTGTCTTCTCCACCACAGACAACCAGTGGACAATCAAGAGCAACAACACAGAGCATAAAATGAGCACCATGTTGAGCTGATCCATCACACACTACAACGTTGATTTGTAGGTCATGTACCATGACAACGCAAGAAACAATCCCACGATCACCAGAATGGAGAGCACATGAAAAGAAGAAAGCGACAGAGAAGCCATTGCTCCAAATAGTCCTTCCTCCACCATTGAGCCTAGGTTGCGCTATCATATCTCTCTTGGGCCTCTCAAAATCCCTTCATATCAGCGAGCTAAGGGATACTTACCATAAATAGGGGAAGCAGGAAAGCAGGTGAATCACAACACTCGCGAATAGATGTTGCCTTGGTTTTCAGGCAAACGATAAGAAGGGAATCACACGCCTATGAGCCCCTAGTGGCTTCTGTGAGTTACTTACAGTATCAGTTATGATGCAAACTTATGGTTTCTCGTACGTGGAATAATATTGGTCAACCTTTTAACAAGGAATGCATAAGTATATCCTTTTAAGTTAGAGTTAATGAGATAACAATGTTAAGATTTGTTGTTAGATGATGATGAATCTCAACAATGTCATTGACATGAGAAGAAACCTCATAATAAAATGCCTATCAAAATAAAATACTTTACTATATAATTTATGATAATAAATAGTTATTTTCTGAGTTAAATTATATATATATAAAACAAAACGAATTAATGGTTAAAATTACACCATTCTTTTAAACGAGTGTGACCAAAATTTGACCAAAACAATATAACTAACAAAGAAAAAAGATCATTTCTCCATAATGGTAGATATGATTAAATGTGCATGTGCGTACATGGAGCGGTCACATTCATGAAGATCGTACACCAAAATCATGAGTATTAAAGAACATTAATATAACAAACAAAAAGGAAGGCGGTGCTAAAAATAGACTTAAAGAACGTTAATATAACAAACAAAAAGGAAGGCGGTGCTAAAAATAGACTTAAGATATAGAAATATATTTATGCATTGTAGACACGTATAAACATAAGGAGGCTGTCAAACCAGCAAAATTAGAGCATTGACCTATGGTTACAACGTTACGGTGGTAAGGGTTACCTATCTTCTAAATGGTGCGCGGTAGGTAGATAGGGCTATGAAAACTAGATTGTCTAATAGATGAAGTTGTGGATTGATTTTGCTTGGAAACCTGAACTCTCACAAGTTCCTCAAATGAGTATCTTAATAAAAAATTGTTTTTATTTTTATTATAGGACCATTCACTCTATCATTAAAATCTCAATATACATTAAGGCTATTGATTAATGTGTATCAATTTTAGTGGGAGAGTGGATAGCTTTACAATGCAAGTTGTAGATACAATCACTGTTGCAATGAGTTTGTTAATAAGATTTTCAATCAATTGGCTAAGTATCTTACTTTATTATATGTTTGGTTGAATCATAAATAGTAGTGTCTTATTTTATTGTAAGTTTCATTAAATTATAAATAGTAAAGATAATATATGTAATATTTTCAAAAAAGAGTTAAGTATTTTTGTTTTTAAATATAATATATTTCACATGAATACTATGGGTTAATATCATGGGTTCTCATAAATATGGAGTTAGAAAATTCTTGGTAAGTTGACTAGGTCAAGTGAACCTAAATTACCCAAACAATCTCCTGTTACATACCTAGTAGTGCAAATGTATAAATTAAATAATTGATAAAGGTCGATAGACATCAATTCATGATAAGCATCAAAAGGTTTAGTCCATAATACATCTCATTAAAAAAAAATTATTATTATTATTATTCATGATAAAAATATAATTAATACATTTTAAAATACATGTAACAATATTCTTAACTATGGAGATTGACCTCATCTTCATCATGGAAATTTTTAACTTATAAATAACATTTGTTACAATACTATTGCTTATCAATACCACATGTCCACTATGACATATGTTGATATGTCAGTTTTTTAATTAATTAATTAAAAAGACATAACTAATTTGGATATAAATATTAATCCTTGATCTGTGAATACTACTAGCATAAATTCATCTTAACTCTGGATCTACCAAGGACCTAGAGAGATCAAATTTCTTGAGATGCAACCTTTTTTGGAGTGAAAAGAGACTTGATCCCTCTTAGTCTTTAATAAATTAGGAGTTAAAAATAGATTTATATTGGTATTATGGCATGTAAATCTAAAAGTTTATATACTATCTACTTGTATTTTTTTATTTTGTATAGTGATTATATATATATATATAAATATAAATATAAGTAAGTTGTCATAAGTATATTTTTCTTAATGGAATTTGTTTTTAACATTTAAAAATTGATGAAGTTTGTTTGTTTTTTTCTAATGCTTTTATTTTGTGTAGTGATTCTTTAATATTTGTCTAAAATAAGGTTTGATATATGGTTTTTTTATATTAACAAAAACTAATAAATGGTGATGATTTTTTTTTTAATAATTAAAACTAATGAAATTTATTCTTTTAAATGTTTTATGACCCGTTATACTTAAAAAGAAAATGTGTTTATCAACGGTTATACTTATTTACAAAATAAATAAATAAAATTAAAAACAAAGTTTTATTGTTATATAATTTTAAATATAATCTTACTACAAATTATAATGGTGGGCACCTGTGTTAGCTTTATCTGTGTGAAATGGTGGAAAAGGCCTAAAGAAGTTAAGAAGTATGGGAAGAATGGGTGTGTACATTTTGTACGTATGGGGCAGCAGAATTAGAAAAACATTTCATTTTGGAATGTGATGCATTCAAAGACATCAGAGAAAGTTATGTAATATGTTAGCATCAGTTTCTTGGCACTGTCTTTTCAGTGAGGGGATTGTTGGAAGGTTGGGTCAGCTCGTCATCAATTTGAATAAGAAAATGACTGAATTACAAAGGCGAAAAACAGGGAATTTATGGTCCTGTATACTACTTTTAATCTCATGGATGTTAAAATATCATTTCATTTCATTTGTACCTTTTCTCTATGTGGGAGTCTATATTGTTGGCAGATTATCATTGTGTTATCACTAAATTGATATTGATGGGTTGCTTCAACAATCAACCTAGAGTAACTATTTCAAACCTACTTTTCGCTGAAAATTAGCCTTTGCAGCCTTAGAGGGCTCTCTCAAAGATAAAGATGATATTATGTAAATGAAGCTCAACAAATGGCTAACTATGAAATTGGTTTTAAAGGTATTTTTGTGCAGGCGAATGATGTAGACAAATTACTACCATTGGGCATATGGAGTCGGTATAAACAAACTCAGTGACATGTGAAACTCCTCTCATGGAAGCCGAGGCATATATATTATGATGAAAACATAAAATTTACAACATAATAAGTGTGTAAAGGAAGTTAGATCATGTTGGCCATGAATTCTAAGTAATCAAATAAATAGGATACTAAAGATAGAATAGCAGAACATAAAAGACAAACACTCATAAGAATATCAATGAATCTTAGGTAAAGAGAAGTATGTTGCCACTATATATTACTGATAAAAGGATTTATAATAATAGTTTGTAGTAAAAACATCAATCAACCTCCTCTCCATCAATTATCTTCCTATTTATAATTTTAGGCACCTTTACAATGAGTCTGCCAGCAAGGTCAGACCTTTGAATGCTTCTAATGACACCTTGACTAACCAAAAGAAAATTACAAGGAGAGAATGTAGACAACTGCTATTTTTAGGACTTTTAAGCCTAACAGGACTCTAAAACTCTTTATTACATTAAAAAACTTTAAAAGCTACATGTTTACATCGAAAGTATCATGTGCCTAAGGTGGCACTGACCATGACTGAACCATAAATACTCCCACCAAGTCAAGAGATTTGGCATCCGAAATTCGAGGAGGTGGTGTCATGATTGTTGATGTGGCTTCCATGATGAGTTGGTAACTTGAACAACTTTTTCGAGGAGTGTGTCTTCATCCAAACATTCAACTAATGACTTCTGACCTTTCCAAGTGGCTGACTTGTCCCAAAAAGACAATCAAAACTTGAAAAATCTCCAAATTCCTCTCCGCTACAGAAACAGAGGAATTTTAGGCAAGTTCATAGCGAGAGTTTGTAGAGTTTTCAACTTCGACCATCTCTGCAAACTATTTGCTCTCTTTGTTGATTTGAGGTTGTCTAGTGAGTCAAAAAAATTAAATAGATGCCTTTACCTGCCTTTTTCATGACAAAACCTGACATATATAACCAAAAATCATCTTCAGCGAGTTTGTAGCATTTTCTCAGATTTAAGCTTGAGACACGCTGCAAAATTGCCTAATAGACAACAGAACTGAACTCAAAATTATTAATGGCTCTGTAAGTGATGAACTATAATGAGCCAAAAAAATTATTTAAAAGGTATTTTACCCCCCTTTCAAACATCAATAGCTCATTAGGGGAATTTTTGTTGAAGATTGCAACAAGAAACAGTGAAAGTGGCATCCAGAAACATCATCCTTGATCCTAGTGAAAAAATCAACACCTAACCTAGGTGGGGCCCACACAGGCTATTTTTAGAATGGTGAGCATATTCTAAAGTTAGCAGGATGCTGATTCTAGATGGTTGAGAAAATTATTTCTTTGGATGAATTTCTATTTTTAGAATATGGGCGAAGTCTATTTATAGATCACTAATCTAAAAATAGAATGCATGTCAATTATTATTAGCCCTTAATAATAATCAGAAAATAAATAGTAACTTATTCTCTTGGAACACTTTATTTCAGTGAATAGATGTGGCACATCAGTGGGCTGAAGGAATTTCGAATTCAAAGGTTGGTTGGTGACTCATGCATGGAGGACTTAGTTATAGTTGATTGTGTAAAGTTGTAACTGAGTTAGAAGAGTAGTTATGTGAGTTGTTATTTAGTTTAACTCGGTTCAGTGAGTTAAACTCAGTTGTGCTAGTTGTAACTGAACATACACTGGTGAAAGATGAGTGAATTAATTAGTTAATTAATTCACAAGTAGTGTCTTACTTGCAACTAAACAAATACAACCGTTAACTACTTGCATGTCAAATCCAGTGGAGACCCAGTGGAGAGATAGGTGAAAGGGTGAGATGGACTATTTGTTGTGACTATAGTGGAGCATTCAATGCATCCACACACACATTGGAGATGCCTATGATTATTGCGCAGTCAAGGCGAGGTAAGGTAGAATTCTTTCAGGGCACTTCTTCAGCAAGGATTGCGCAGTGGAGGCAGGCTGTCAGGAGGCAAGAAATTGGTGCATGGAGGTGCAAATTTCTGCAAGACAGTGTGAGACGGTTGTCTATTGTACTGAGAGCTCTATGAGCTGAGCTTTGTATGAGATATATGAGATTGTTTCATGATCCATTGATATACATAATATATGATAGTTGGGGGTTTTAGCTTTAAGCTTTCCCGGTAAAACATCTTACTATGTGCATTTGGTTTTTCTTCATGTGTTTGCAATTGGAAATTTAATTTCTGCAAAGAATTAAGTGGAAGGATTATGTATTTAACATAGGGATTAAATTGTTAGATCAGGAGAATCTGGTAATATACATGCATATTGTATAATTTCTACAATTTTGAGGTCTAAAATGGGCCTCCTAAGAAAAATGTACAACAAAAATAAACTCTGAACCAATAGGATTCAAGATGATGATGTCAACCATGGGGGATGATTCACCATTTTTTAAGAAAAAGGGTAAAAAGATTAAAAAATAATAAAATAATAAAACTACTTTTTCAACTCGTATTTTCAACTTGTCTACCAAAGTTTTTACTCAAATTTCGAGCGGGAGTACTCGTTGGATTCAAAATTTAATTCCTCATCCAAGGAGTACCCATGTTGCATACTTTCAATGGACCCTGATACATGAAAAAGGAGAAATACATAAATAAATAAAAACGGGATTACAATCACATTTTTCATGTATTTCTCATTTTTCGTGTAGTAAGACTCATCAAAAGTATGCAACATGGGTACTCCTTAGATGAGGAATTAATTTTTTCATCTAATGAGTACTCTCACTCGAAAATTGAGTAAAAATTTTAGGAGATAAGTTGAAAAAGTAGTTTTTTTCTTTTTTCCCTCTAAAATTTGATGATGTAATCAAATCTTATTTTATTATTTCCACTATTATTTTATAATTTCTTTAGGAGGCCCATTTTAGACCTCAAAATTCCCCTAATGTCACCCTTGGCAAAAATGGCTTCAACTTCAATAGGTTCATTTATCATTGTCATTTTTAAACCCTTTTTCTTGAGTTATGTTTGTATCATTTTCATCTGTATCTCCAACTCTTTCACTTGACCTTTGAGCTTCTTTCTCTCTGCCTGCAGCCAGATGTTCATTTTCCTTGTATGCTTCATCACTTTGCGTAAAGGGAGTGTTCTCTTCGGAAATTTTTTAACATTTGTTAGGGTTTTATCATAATGATTAATCTGCTCATTCACTTTCTCCTTGAACTCCTCTACCATTTTTCTTTCTAGCTTAGCTTCTTCCAACTCCAGCTTTGTTTCAATGACCTTCTCTCTAGCCTCCCTCAACTTCTTTAAAAGCTCCACTTCAGATTTTTCAGTGACCTTTTCCTTGCCTTTCCTTTGTTTGATGATTTCTTCTTTTGTTGGGGAAAGGTAAATGATCTCTTATAACATAGGTTGTTTTCCATTTTTTGTTTCTTCAGTCTTTTTGATACCTTTGGCCAGTTGTAATCTAGTGAGAGGTTTTCTTGGTTTAAATACAAAACTTGCATCTTCACCTGAAAATTCAAGTTTCTTGGCAGTGAGGCCTTTCTTTTTCTTCTTACTTCCTTTGACCTCCACAGCCTTGACCACAAGAGTTTCTTCTATATCTCTGGCTTGTAAAATGTCCTCAAGATTACCTTTTCCCACTGTCTGGCTGCTAATGATTCTCCAATAACTCTTTTTGCTAGGCTTTGGATGGCTACTTGTAGGTGTGGGCTGAGGTATCCCTGGTTCATGCGCATGTTCAATTTCAATCTCCGTGGGCTCTGTAATGGGCTGCATTTCTCCTTCCCGTCCACCTTCTGCTTCAAATATAGGTTTGTCATGCTTACTTGAAGGGCTGGTCTTTGATTTAGGTGTTTTCTTAGGAGTTAACACATCCACTTCATAACCACTAAGAAACAGAAATGTGGCCCAGTCTCTATTTAAATTTTTCGACTCTTCCAAAGCCAGTAGCTTGATTAATCCATGATGAAATATTGAAGTATCACTACTGTTAGGCCTAGCTTGGAATTTATCTGACATTTTTCCTAGGCTTCTGAATAAGAAAAATGGAAGGTCCAAAATCTGCTTACCAGTGAAATGGAGCAAAAGCCTGAAGTGACATTTGTATATCATGTGAAACCTCCCTTCACATGTGAAATATTTCTGAATCACCAACAGAAGTTTGGAATAATTTTATTTGAAATAATTTCTTGGGATCCATGAGTTCATATCCACTCCATTGTGCTCAAGCTTCAGGAACTCATCACCGTTCTGCAATTTGAATTTGGTGGCTTTAAACTACTCTTCCCTTGTCCTTGGAATCTTTGTAGCTTGGGAAATATTTTCAGGTGAAACCACAAAATTTAATACACCCACCTTTGATGTAGTGCCAAAAAAATTCACTACGTCCTTAGAAACTTGGGCATGATACCCCTACAACTTTTGGCAAAACCTCATGAAACCAACATTTGGTAAAGGCTGCTGCAAAACTTGGATCTTCATTAACCGATTTTAAATCCATTGGCTCATACCTCACCACTGAGCCCCCTTTGTTGGTCCTTTTATGCATGGCCATTCCTCTCAACACAACGTTGGCCTGCTTGGTAATATGACACCTACAAAAAAAAATTACGCACAACAAGGAGCTTACAGAAAAAGGTTGAACCTTTCTAAAGATAACATCAACAACTATACTCAAAGGAAAAAGGAAAAGGTGGCAGACAACAACTCACAAGGATAATTTTAAAAACGGAAGTTTGAATGTAAGGGGGATGAAGACAAATAAGGAAGGCTAAATGAAATGATGGGATGACAATGATAATCACACATGCTCCATGACTCCAAATAACTAACCACATGACCTCAGACCGACCTCTATCCATTTGAAACTTGACACCTCACCCATTACCTTGCTGATGCAGAAAAACACAAGTTTGTAGCGTTCTCTGTTATGAGTTTGGCAGATGCGCTATGGAATTTTCAGGTGAGTCCGTAGCGAAAACAACCTGTTTTCCATAGATTTTTTTGCGGACTCAGGAAAAAGTAAACAATTGGCTAAAACTGAATTTGAACCAATGCATGCAGATTTTTGATAGATTTTTATTGATATGACCATGGTGACATGACTTGTGGAGACTCTAAAAACTTAAAATTATAACCAATTTATAAAATTTCATCAATTTCATGAATTAATTTACCAACACAATAAAATCTATACCAAATGACCTTCCTAACCAAAATGAATGTTATCGGTGATAACACATTGTATAAATGTTATTGGTGTTAGCATGTTGTAGATCTTCATCCATGTAGTCACATGATAACTACGCACCCAGGAAAATGAATTGCATGCGATAGGTAATGACATAAAATGTGGATGATTTGATATTTACCACTTCAATAGAAAAACCACATGGTCGTGGCATGGCCAAGTGGTCAAATTGTTTGACAATCCACGCCACCCCTCTATTTTTTAATCTTAAACTCAAAATATTTGTTTTTATATTCTAATTCTCTCCCTCATATCTAAATGTGGTTCATGTGTGCACTTTTATTTTTTAATCTTAAACTTAAAATATATATATATTTTTATATTATAACTCTCTATCATATCTATATGTGCTGCATGTGTGCGCTTTTATTTTTTAATCTTAAACTCAAAATATTTACACCGGAAGGCGTCACTACTTGAAAACAACTTTCCTGTGTGCATTCGTGTCATAACCTTAAATCTTTACATTATATGTTAGACGATTAAAATATATTCAACCGTTGGATGAAAAAGCAAAGATAGTTTCAAATATTTAGTTTACAGTTATGATAATCATAACTCATGGATTCTTTGTAGATTTTTGTTTGCAGGAAATGGTTGCATCGATTTTTTTTTGTAGGAAATGGGTACGGAAGGTGTGCTCTTCAGCATGGGAAACCCTTTGTTGGACATCTCTGTTGTTGTAGAGTTATCATAACTCACAGATTCTTTGCAGGCATGTGTCTCTCGATCGATTTTTGTTTGCAGGAAATGGCTACGGAAGGTATGCTCTTCGGCATGGGCAACCCTTTGCTGGACATCTCTGCAAAGAGTTTTTCAACAAGTGAGCATTTTATGACTTGAAAAGTTTTGGGTTTTAGGGTTTTAGATTTTGAAAATACGGAGAATACTAAATTTTTTTAATTGATTTTGTTCTAGATACGTTCTGAAGCTCAACAACATGATATTGGCTAGATCGAACTGTTTTTTAGTTGGATCGAACTCCTCAACGCGAATCAGAACTATACGCTTTGGAATTCAAACATTAGAAGTTTGAATACGAATTTGGATCTTTATGGGTCTCATCCATTTTATTTGGATGTGAGACTAGGCGGTGTTGCTCATGGGGTTTTGCTGCTGAATAGTAATGGACTGGATGTTCAGTATGGGGGATCTTTCTTGACATATAGAACAAATGGGGAAGTCTTGGACTTGTATTTCTTCTCAGGCCCTTCTCCACTTGCTGTTGTTCAGCAATACACAACCCTCATTGGTCTTCCTACTCCAATGCCGTACTGGTATTTCAGTATTTCCTCATATCTATCTTGTGAATTTCATTCATTTTCTACAAGTAAATTTCCTTAAAGGCAATTAGTAGTCCCAATTATTTTATAATAATTTTTGCAGATTTTTGTTTTCAGGAAATGGTTGCAATCTATTTTTGTTTGTAGGAAATGGCTATGGAAGGTGTTCTCTTCGGCATGAGCAACCCTCTGTTGGACATGTTTGTTGTTGTAGAGTTATCATAACTCACAGATTCTTTGCAGGCACGCATCTCTCGATCGATTTTTGTTTGCAGGAAATGGCTACGGAAGGTGTGCTCTTCGGCATGGGAAACCCTTTGTTGGACATATCTATGAAGAGTTTTTCAACAAGTGAGCGTTTTATGACTTGAAAATTTTTGGGTTTTAGGGTTTTATATTCTGCAAATACAAGAATTCTAAAATGTTTTAATTTATTTTGTTCCAAATACGTTGTGAAGCTCAACAACGCGATATTGGTTGGATCAAACTGTTTTTTAGGTCAGTTGATGAATGGATGAGTTTGGTATTTACTCCTAGCTACTGCCTCATTTTAGTGCCTTGTTTTTGCATATTAGATTTACATCTGTTTTTGCATATTAGATTTACATGTGTCCAAGTTAATACATAAAGACCATGTGTATATTAGATCTACATGATACATATCAGATTTACGATTCTCTATTCCAATACTAACAGATAAAGAGGGCTTAACTGTATTGAACTTGATCGAGTTTCAGGTACGAATCCAACGATAGTTTGAGAGTTTATATTACGGATGTTAAGCAACAATGATGGGAATTTCTGAGCGATATTTTGCCTAGATATGGTGGGGTTAATATTAGTGACGATTCTCAGAACCATCCTCATGAATTTTTGTTTAACTACTCCAATAATCCATTCGGCTTTGCAATCACCAGGCGTTCAAGTGGAGAGACTCTCTTTAATTCCACTGCAAATGACACTGGTAAATTATTTGGGAATATTGTATTTAAAGACCAATACTTGGAGGTCTCTACTGCCCTGCTATCAACTGCTTTTCTGTATGGATTGGGAGAGAGCACTAGGCAGGAATTTCTCCTCAACGCGAATCAGAACTATACGCTCCAGAATTCAAACATTAGCAGTTTGAATATGAATTTAGATCTTTATGGGTCTCATCCATTTTATTTGGATGTGAGACCAAGTAGTGTTGCTCATGGGGTTTTTCTGTTGAATAGTAATGGACTGGATGTTCAGTATGGGGGATCTTTCTTGATATATAGAACAAATGGGGAGTCTTGGACTTGTATTTCTTCTTAGGCCCTTCTCCGCTTGCTGTTGTTCAGTAGTAAAAAACCCTCATCAGTCGTCCTGCTCCAATGCCGTACTGGTATTTCGGTATTTTCTCATATCTATCTTGTGAATTTCATTCATTTTCTACAATTAAATTTCCTTAAAGGAAATTAGTAGTCCCAATTAGTTTATAATATTTTTTTTGTCATTTTTTGTTTTGATATTTGCACCCACAAATCTCACGAATTTAAAGTAACCTATGTTTCTGGAAGACCTGAAAATTTATGAATTCACCCTCTCCATAAGGATCGGATCTAGGGGTAGATGGTGAAAGTTCATTACTCCACCCCTACTTTGTCTTGAAAAGAGTCTGCTCCTACCCACACTGGCTTCAATGCATTGATTCAATACCTTTTTTTCTACCATGTTTTAAAAAACCCTTACAGCTTGTTTTTCACAGTATAAGTAGCTCATTTATCTTAATGTAAATTTCAGCATCTACTTATTTTTTCTCCAAGGAAATTGTTGCAGAAAATCATCCTACCACTCCCCATGATAAATGGGGTAAACAACCCAACTTGAGGAAGAGATCACACCTCTATTTCACGACTGCTTAAGCTAACCATCAAGACTATCAACATCAAGAACACCAATTACATCATGAAATCATTCTTCCCCATTTATCATGGAGTAAATTGCCCCAACTCAGGAAAAAGATCACACCTCTATCTCATAACTTCTTGAGAGATCATATCTCTATTTCATAACAGCTTGAGCTAACCATCAAGACTATCAACATTCAACTCCACCATGAAATGTTCTTTTTGTATCATTTTCTTTTTTCTATCACGATCATATTCACCCTTCAAGCTTCTCCTCATGAGAGGGCCTGAATAGGTTTTGATCTCTTTTGAATAAGATAATGGCAAAGATAAGTTGCTACAGCTGCTCTAAACATGGGATCACATTCCTATCCATATATACTCCTGACCAGAAACTGGCTATTTACATGCCTGTAAATTAATCAAATATTTGTGGTAATGCTACAACTTACAAGGTTGAACTTCTGAAATAGGTTTAATTTGATGAGTCAAGATATGAATTTGTATTTTCAGCCATGCTAAATTATGTAACCAGATTGGATTGCATAGGATTTCATCAATGCAGGTATGGATACAAAAACATTTCAGATGTTGAATCAGTTGTAGCTGGATATGCAACAACAAAAATTCCTCTAGATGCGATTTGGACAGACATTGATCACATGGATGAGTACACGGATTTTACTCTAGATCCTGTGAATTTCCCTGAGAAGAAAG